>FR997855.1:3122361-3592669 GCA_905475405.1 Schrankia costaestrigalis
CAGATTTTATGTCGATAGTCTCTCAAGCAATTGCGATTTAAATTTGGATTTTGAAACGGTATAAATGTCGATGTCACTGTAATATTTATTAAAGCTTTTGATAGCCCGTGAAGTGAATTCGTTGTTTCCGTAGTTTGTTCTCTTCGCCGGAACATAAAAAACGTTATGAATATTTTAACAACATAGTGGGGAGGGCGCTGAGCTACTAGAAGCATAGACATAATTGATGCTTAAAAAAAGAAAAAAAAATATATTATATAAGTTAAAATAAAATATAAATAATAAGAAAAAAGAAAAAAAAAAAAAAAAAAAAAAAAAAATTAAAAAAAAAAAAAAAAAAAAAATTATATATCATTATTGAACCCACTACACAACTCACAAGTACCTAATCCAGTCCACTGGAGCAGCACAAATACCGAAACAATACAACCACAACCATGGAAGAAGTTATGAAAATGCTCAAAGATATTCAGATGGAGTTGAATGAACAGAAAATAACAATTGTACAATCAGCTGAGAAAGTAACTGAACAAGTTACACAAAATATAAACTGCACACTAGAAACAAAATTTAACACAATGGATGAAAAATACGAAAATATTAAAGAAAAACTGGAAATCCAAGAAAAAAGACTACATATTTTGGAAAAACAATCAAGACAGAGGAATATTGTAATTTTTGGTTTACCAGAATCTGAAATATCATATGCAGACTTAGAAAAAAACATCCTTTGTTTTATAAATCAATACTTCTCGGTTGGGCTGGAACTCAGGGACATACAAGAAACCAGAAGAATCGGGAAGAAAGGAGAAAAGCCCCGGCCTATTACCGTAACTTTCAGCACATTAGGGACAAAAATAAAAATCTTTAAACAAAGAAGACTATTAAAAGACACCAACTACTATATAAAAGAAGACTTCCCACAACATGTTCTCGAAAAAAGAAAGGAACTACGGGAACAAGTAAACATTGAAAAAGAAAAAGGAAACTTCGCCACCATCAAGTACGACAAACTAATAATACATAATAAAAGTACAGATAGTTCCAACAACAAGAAAAGAACACTACCAATTTCACCAAACTACAATGATCCTACGCAAGCAGATACAAAAGTACAGGCCCATAAAAAGAATAAAACAAGAATACAGAGATCATCAAGTGTATCGGATGGGGCTATCCAACCAGGAATATTCGGTTTCCTAACAGCCAAAACTCAAATCACAAACAACCAAAGTAACCAAACAAACGATCTAACTAATAAAAACAACAAACAATAGCAATTAATCCCCTCTCTCAAGAAAAATAAACAACAAATAAAAGTGAACACAAAACCATATCTTCCAAGCCGGTTGGTCTCCGAGGAAGATTACGACCAAAACCCTCCAGAGAAAACAACAAAGGTCATGTCAAACACTAATAATAACAACATCTTACATATAGCGACTTACAATGTTAAAACCCTTTCAACTTATGCACGCTTGCTGGAGCTGACTGAATCCTTAAAAAACGTAAAATATGACATTATTGGCCTCTCAGAAGTCAGAAGACTCGGTAACAAGATAGAAGAACATGAAGATTTTATACTCTACCACATCGGGCAAACACCAGGATTACATGGAGTAGGCTTTATTATCAAAAGACACCTAAAGAAACATATAACATATTTTAAGGGACTGTCAGAAAGAGTAGCGCTGCTAAAAATACATATCAACAATTTAGACTTATACATTATTCAAGCTTACGCCCCAACAGAGACTGCGAAAGATGAAGACCTAGAGCTATTCTACAACACTGTCGACAACGCCATACGACTATCAGGAAACAATATAATACTCATAGGTGACTTCAACGCCAAGATCGGACAACCCAAACCAAACGAAAACATCACTGGAAAATACGGATACGGAAATAGAAATCGTAGAGGAGACCGACTCATTGATTTTGCGAATGAAAACAACTTAACCATTATGAATACTTTTTTCAAAAAGAATAACAAACAAAGATGGACCTGGAAGTCACCGAGTGGCACTACGAAGAATGAAATAGACTATATACTAACAAACCTACCAAAAAACGTTGTCAATATACAGGTCTTGAACATCACTTACCCTTCGGACCACAGACCTATTAGAGCAGCTTTCAATATACTTCCAATAACAAAAAACCGTAGCAAATTTGGTCAGTGCCCCAGATCCCAGTTAAATAATGAAAACGAAATACAAACCTACAACAAATCACTTAACAGCTGCTGTAATAAATTGCTCGAGAACTGCGATGACGCTGACACGGTTCAGAATTTCTATGATAAAATAACAAATGCTATTGATACCAGCTTGAAAAAAACACACGAACTAACATCCAACACACACACTGAGAAAAACCAAATATTATCAGAACGCACAAAAGCACTAATCAAAAGAAGACAAGATATACATGAGATCAAACCAAAATCAAGAGCCATGAAAAACGAATTAAAGGCACTGTATAAGCTCATAAGCAAACGTATCAAGCAAGACTATAAGACACATCGCACACAAACTATTGAAAAAAGTCTTCATTCCACAGGAAGCGTCAAAAAAGCATATAAAGAACTAAGAACTCATAAATCATGGATCGAAGAACTAAAGAACAAAAAAAATAATAACACGCAAAATAGAACAGAAATACTCAAAATAGCAACAGATTTCTACAGAAACCTATATAGCTCGCCAAATCAACCAGCTTATAAATTACCAAACAGCTCTGAAGAAGAGACGAAATCAACCGTCGATGAGGCAGAGGTTGTGAATGGAATTAAAACGCTAAAAGCAGATAAATGCCCAGGATCAGACAGAATTACTAATGAAGCAATAAAATCTGGATACATGTATTTAACCAAACCTCTAACCAGACTGTTCAATATGATATTGAGTTCCAAAACCACCCCACGCCAATGGTCCGAGTCCGAAATAATTCTGCTCTATAAAAAAGGAGACCCGAATGACATTGGTAACTATAGACCAATTAGCTTACTACCTTCTTTGTACAAGCTCTTTTCCTACATAATAGAGAAAAAAATAAAAGAAACCACAGATAAATTCCAACCCATAGAACAGGCAGGGTTCAGACGGGGTTTTTCTACAATAGATCACATTCACGCGCTGGAGATGGTGGTAGATAAATACCAAGAATTCAATAGACCACTCTATGTCGTGTTTATTGATTATCAAAAAGCCTTCGATACTCTACTCCATCCAACAATCTGGGAAGCTCTACTCTCCCAAGGAGTAGCTCTGGACTACATACAAGTTCTAAAAAACATCTATGACAACAATACTAGCCGAGTGAAGCTAGAGACCACTGGGCCACTGATAGAAATAAAAAGAGGGGTAAGACAGGGAGACCCTATCTCCCCAACAATCTTTATAGCCGTACTAGAGTCCGTCTTCCGCAAGCTCGGCTGGAAAAAAGTTGGCATAAATATAAATGGAAACTACCTGAGCCATCTCCGTTTCGCTGATGATATAGTTTTATTATCAGAAAACACAAACCAACTACAGATGATGCTAAGCTCCTTACACGAAGAAAGCCGTAAAGTTGGACTAGAAATCAACCTAAATAAAACAAATGTAATGACAAACCATACTAAGCCACCTATATACCTTGATAACCTACCTTTAACTTATGTTGATACTTACATTTATCTAGGGAAACAAATTTCATTCAACCAAGACAACAACCTACAGGAAGTAGAAAGGAGAGTCAACATAACATGGAAAAAATTTTGGAGTCTAAAAGAAATTCTAAAAAGTGACATGACCATCAAGCTGAAAAGCAAAGTAATGAATACCTGCCTACTCCCCTCATTAACGTATGCCTGCCAAACTTGGAAATTTACAAGGAAAGTGAAAAACAAGATAATAACATGTCAAAGGAGCATGGAAAGAAGCATCTTGAAGATAAGAAAGATCGAAAAAGTCCGCCATAGGGACATAAGACAAAAAACTAAAGTCATTGACGCACTCAGCTATTCACAAAAACAAAAATGGCGATGGGCAGGACATGTGGCCAGACTTAGAGACAATCGCTGGACCAAAGAAACTACATCATGGCGAGGACCATTAGGCAAAAGGAGACAAGGTAGACCAAATACACGATGGACAGATGACATTATAAAAATAGCTGGTGACCACTGGACACGCGTAGCAGAAGATAGATCAAATTGGCTATCTCTGGAGGAGGCCTTCACCTTCCAATGAGAGGGGTTCTTACAAAAGAAATAATCAGAAATGAAATGTAATGCAGAACCATTACTAAACTCACTAAACTTTTTTTTCATATATTATTATGTTATTATATAACTAGCTGCTGTGCCCGCGACTTCGTTCGCGTGGCGGATGTTACTTACTTCGCAATTCGATTTAATACTGAAAAATCGTTTTTTAAACCTTATAACAAACAGATATACCTACACACGAATTGTAAAATTAACGAACGAACCAAAACCTTTTCAAAAACAGATCTTTACAAAGACAGATCTATGAAGACTGTGTCTAAACTTATACTGAAAGACATGAGCGAACGTCATTCTTTCAAGTAAAATCTTAATACCGCGATACTGAAAATGACGTCACAGGCCCAATGCCATATGTTGTCAAATTTGTAAGTTAAAATAAATGACATCGCTTATTTCATCATAACAGCCCATTAATGTCCCACTGCAAGGACGCGCCTCCTCCCGTGATGGAGGGATACTTGGCCTACTAATACCACGTTGGCCAGTCGGATTGGTATAGGGTTTAATTTCAAGTTTTCCTTCATTTTTATTTCGTAAAGATAATATTCACCGATAGTCCCTTAGTCGGTTTTACGCCACCCATGGGATGAGATGGGGAGGTGACATATTGTATTCTTGCTCCGTCACCACACGGATAATCGCTAATTAATTATAAATGAATACATTTGCACGCCACGTTATGGTGCGGCAGAAATACCTGCCTCGGTGGCGCGGCGGTCGCATTACATGGCTGGCGTGCATGAGGTCGCGGGTTCGATTACCATGGAGGACAATTGTGATACACAAACTATTGTCCTTAGTCTGGATGTTCTTTGTGTCCGTTAAATTGATATTTTTAAAGGCTAGTGTGAAGACTTATAATTGATATTACACATACGATTCATGGTTAATTTTATTAACATTTAAAAGGAATAACTTATTAATAGCACTTAATAATAAAATAGTTATATATTATTTAAAAACTCATTTATTTTATGATTACTACTGGTAACGCCATCTCGTGAACAAAAGAAACGAAATTTAAATTCATTCAACATTGAACCAAATCCATTTTTCATGACCCCTGATTTGTATTGGACTGTTCTAATAAAGAGATCTAGCGATATCTCGAGTATTACTTATCCGATTCCGATTGTTTTATTATAGTATAGATAGATACCTACTTTAAACTTAATACCTGAAAACTACCTACGTATCTATGTATTTTAATATCTAAAGCGCGCTTAATCCGAGAAGAGTCAATAAGAACCACGTCCGTTCGCATTAAGAGT
The DNA here is from genome assembly GCA_905475405.1 of Schrankia costaestrigalis. Taxonomy (NCBI): domain Eukaryota; kingdom Metazoa; phylum Arthropoda; class Insecta; order Lepidoptera; family Erebidae; genus Schrankia; species Schrankia costaestrigalis. The sequence goes on from FR997855.1 coordinate 3,127,909, forward strand.
CAATGTGAATGAAATTATATAGATGCACCGGTTGGCCGCTTCGGACGTTAAACAAAAATCAACCGTACAGCCGTACTCATACTGGCGCGGCGACATTTGGAAATTTTCTTTCATCTAAATCTTGTGTGTTTATAAACCGATTTCTATAATTTTTTTTTTTATGAATAAGGTATTAAAGTGTACTTTTGAAATATGGGAGTTTAAAAAAGATATGTCTATGCAAATTACAATATATTTATGTATTTAATACACTTTGAAGAAAACCCTAACGATTAAACAGGTTATTGTGGCTAATATATAAAAGATAGATATATACTATTCAGGACTTTTTTGTTCATCTTTTGAAGACCTTTATTTTTGTAATACATATTTTTGGCGTATGATCAACGTATGCGATGATAAGATCTCGAACGCGCTTTTTTTCAACTGACTTGCTTCAAATTTTTCGTCACTGCTCAGCACCTATGTGTCTTAGCGTTATGTTATACAGCCTATAACCTGCCCGGGAGTATGGACTACAATTGTACCAAGTTTGGTTAAAATGCCTTCAGTAGTTTTTGACCCATGCGTGCACATACAGACAGACAGACAGACAGACAGACAGACAGACAGACAAAAAATTTATTGATTGCATTTTTGGCATTAGTATCGATCACCATTCATCCTCCAATATTAATTTTTAACATATATTCAATGTACAGAATTGATCTCTCTACAGTTTTATTATAAGTATAGATTAACTTATGTACATACTATGTAAATAAGTACAATTTATCTGTAACACTTAGTCGTTTTTATCAAATAATCACAATTTCTTTAAACTGAATTGGTGTGCAGACTATATTTTTTTTGCTTTTATTTAATATTGTAAACCTAAGTAAGAAATAAAAGGCTTTTTTATTTTTTTTTATTTTTTATTTTTATTTATTTATGAGTATTAAATCTAGGATAACATCGAGGAATGACTAAGGATATAAGAGACGTCAATGAGGGGCAGTCGAGATTTGTGTTTACTATATCGTGTAGAAATGCTAAATCAAGCATAGTTCTCCTATTTTGTAGAGTGTCGATACGATAATACTTACATGCTTCTTCGTAAGTGGAGAAGTTAAGTTTTTGTCTAAAGTTTAAATGATTTATGAAAATTTTTTGTAGACGCTCTACTTTATTAATTTGGATATTGTACTGTGGGTTCCACACAACACTTCCAAATTCTAAAATACTTCTTACGTAGGCATAGTATACCATCTTTACACAGCCTATGTCATTGAAGGGTTTGCAGACTCGCAAGACGAAGCCAAGGTTTCTGTAAGCCTTATCAACAGTAAGGTCAATGTGACTTGTTAGTGCCATTTTACTATCTAAATGTATACCCAAGTCACGAACTTCAGTGGTTCGGTTTAGTGGTTTATTGTCTATCTTGTAATTGAAAATTATAGGCTGTTTTTTGCGAGTAAATGTCATTTGAGAGCATTTATCAACATTAACTTTTATCCTATTTAAGGTATAGTATGCAGAGACACAATCTAAATCGGCTTGAATTTTGTGACAGTCATCAATTCCAGTAATTTTTAAGTAAATCTTATTATCATCGGCGTATAATATGTGCTTTGAATGCGTGAAACATGAATGTAAGTCATATAGATAGGCGTTGTAAAATATGTATTATATGTATATATTATTATATTATATATTATATATGTATGTATTATATATATGACGCCAGGCCCCAGGAGGTTAACAAACACGTCCATTTGGTTTCAGTAAAAAAGAAACAACTGCAAAATTTTCATTTTTTTATTAAATTAATTTATAATCCTTGGAAGTATACATACAGTGTACGATCATCATATTTCATCCCGAGACTTAAAAAAAATCCCAACGTAGATAATATATAGGATGCGCGAAACTAACTCGACCAGCTTGAAGTTGTTGCGACCGGCTTGAAGCTGCTGCGCAGATGTCAGTTTTCGAACTTAATGGCAGGGAGCGTGAGTAGGAGGTGTATTATTTATTTTTGTACTGTTTTGTGTACTTGTAATAAGCAACCCACTTGTCATTTCACAATCCTGCAGCGCTCGCAAATTTTGTCTGTAGAGTATGCGAAAGAATCTGCCTATCTGCAATTGGCTTGCAAGTGCATGGCCATCCACGAGGCAATAAATGAATCGTCTTAACCCTTTCACAGTGCCGCCAGCAGACACAATAGTAAAACAATGCACATGTACCATATATGGTACATGGGACTGGGAACGTGTTAAATAGACGCAAAGGCCCAAAATGATGATGATGTTATATCAACTGCTAGGTTTGAATGGAAGACTTTCGGCTGGCGTATGATGATATTACGGCTGATTTTAAGTTTCCTGTGGCACTTCTATTGTAGGTATATTTGGTGTTTCTTGCTTCTGTAATGTTACAATGAAATAATTAGGTACAATATCTAACAACACAAGGAGATATTACAATTCAGTTTATTTTTCTCAATGTTATGTTACAAAATAACAACTTATTGACGTCATTTTAAATCTACCATATCTAAGTTTATGTATTAATAGTTTTTCAAACTTTACCACCGCTTCCAAGGCGCTAGTAGAGAAGAAGCGGCGTAACAAACTCTATAGCTGCATTTTTTATACGTCTCGTATTATTATTGGTAAAGAAACAGCAATTCTGAGGTAAAAAAAAACAACCGAATTGGTAAGTATCTCTATTTTTAGAGCCTATTTGAAATTACAACACTTTCTCATCATATCAGCCAATTCGGTATGTAAAGTAAAAGTTTACCTATGTCGAATCCAAAACCATTTAGAGATTTTAGATCGATAAGTAATAAAATCATATTTTTAGCGCAAAAAAACCCGCAAGATTGTGTTTATTTTTACAATTATTACATAAATTACTTTGTTTTTCATTTGACGTCTAAATGACATCATGTCGCCCGGCTCAACAGAAGTTTGTTTCTGCTTTCATTGCTCAATAACTAAAACAACTAATTTGAGCATTTTTGCCCTGCCACCTATAGCCCATCTGCAGTAAACAGCCAAAGTAAGCAATTCGACCGCATCTATGACGTCACACATGAGGTCGAATTGCTTACTTTGGCTGTTTACTACAAATAAACTATAAGTAGGAAAGCAAAATTACTCAAATTAGTTGTTTATAATTAATAAACCTTTAAAATAAAAATATAAAAAAAATACCAAAAAAAATCTTTACATACCGAATTGACGTCTACTGCTGGACATAGGCCTCCTCCAAATATTGCCACCTTGCGCAGTCCTGTACCTCCGTCCTAATATTTGCGAAAGTTTCTTTTTCATAAAAGATGATCCTTTTTTAAATAGTGAGAGATTAGCAATGTCGCGAGCGTTTTGAATTTGAATACGCTCACAGTGGGAGCTTTCCTTTTCAGCACTTTCGAGTTCCAACTCTTTACTATTACCTAATAAGGGTCTACCTCTATCTCTAATAGGTGAAATTTGACAGTGTTGTAGTCTAGGGTTGGGTGTCTGAAATCTATAGGGACATTTTATCGATTCAGATAACAAACGATTAATCGATTTAAAATAGATACTTTCGAAGTTAAAATTTGGATAGGTGTAGGGTTAATTAAAAAATGAGGTATAGGACACATAATACATCGACCACCTTTTCCAATAATTACTTTAGTGCTAGCTGGACACAGTATCACCAGTAGGTTAGAGTATAACTGGGTATCTAGTGTATTGTTGATAGTAGAATAAAACATAATATGTTGTGTACATACCTGTGTATGATGTGTGTCAGTGCACACACAAACTTGTGCGCCTGTGTGTGTTGTGTGTGTGCGAACGTGTGCTTTGAGCACGCTCGATCTCTGTTATGAATGTTATGATACATAAATTATTTATATTAGTATTGGGATAACTGCACTAAAAAATATCTCAATCAAAATCAATCAATCAAATTTCTTTATTTTCTCTCCACAATGATACAACTAATAAAATATACATTAATGCTAAAATGTAATAACCACTGTGAGAGATTGGTGCCTGAAATAGTTTTATTAAAAAAAACCTGTGTTACAGGTCACCAGAAACCTTCCAATAATAAAAGCACATGTAAGATCTATATTAAAGTAACTATTGTTTACTAAAATCAAATACATAGAAAACGGATAAAATAAAACATGCATGCATTTAAGATCTCCGTGTGGTGATGGAGTAAGAATACAATATGTCACCACCCCATCTCATCCCATGGGTGTCGTAAAAACCTACTAAGGTACTATCCGTAAATATTATCTTTACAAAGTTTAAAGAAGGAAAACTTTAAATTAAACCCTTTACTAATCCGTCTGGCTAGCGAGGTATTAGTAGGCCAAGTATCCCTCCGTCACGGGAGGAGGCCCGTCCCTGCATTGTGACATTAATGGGCGGTTATGATGATTAATATAGCGCTCAAGATTGCGCGACTTAAGCGGTGGGCAGAGCAGAACACATAGCGCGAAGAACTGACAGCCGTTGAGGCAGGGTGTCTCCCGCCCCTCACAAAGTAGGCACGACCTACTGTTTATTTATTACGACTTGATTATAAAGGTAAACAACTATGGCGTCGTGTCAACCACAGACTAAGGGCCAGATTCAGAGACCGCACTTTGTCTTTACTTTAGCAAAGTCTAGTTATTATCTCTGAATTTGAACAACTTTAAAGTAATTTTTCGCATGAAAAAGTTTACTTTCATTATTTATTACTACAAAGTAAACTTTTCATGCGAAAAGATTACTTTAATGTTGTTCAAATTCAGAGATAATAACTAGACTTTGCTAAAGTAAAGTCAAAGTGCGGTCTCTGAATCTGGCCCTAAGAACTTTAGTCTTTGACCGACACCCATGGGTTGAGATAGGGTGGTGGACATATTGTATTCTTACTCCGTCACCACACGGAGTTAAATTAATAGTTAATAGTAATACAATATTTTAGACTCACAGTAAAACTCTTATCACAAACATTGCAGGTAGTTTGTGCCTCCTTCTTATGTGTATGTACTCTCCAAATATGTGCTCTTAATGCCTCCTAGAAAAATATACAATATATATATAATAAATATAGACCCCTCACACGGTGGAACGACGACCTAGTTAGTACGGCGGGTAGCCGATGGATGAGGGAGGCACAGGACCGCACAAGGTCCTGTACGGCTCGAGTAATGCCAGTCTTCTCGCCGTCTCGGCATTTAGGGTGATAGAGGAACACCGTGGGTTTGAGTCGGTAAACCGTATAACATCTTTCGGAACTCCGACACACATGCCTGGGCCAAAGGCCTCTAAAAGGTTTCCCAAAAAAAAAAAAAAAAGGACCGCACAAGGTGGCAATACTTGGAGGAGGCCTATGTCCAGCATTGGACGCCGATTGGCTGATATGATGATGATGAAACAAAGAAAAAAAAATTTGAAATTTGCATATTAAAGAAGGGTGAAATAAAGAGCACTCGTAACCGAAGCGCATGTATGACTCGCTTAATGAATGTGGACGAGGCTCAATCTGTTTGCTAGGATCGTGACAAGTGGCGTTCTGTCGTCTCTGCCTACCCCGGCCGGGATAAGGCGTGAGTTTATGTATGTATGTTACCAAATGGTTTTTGCATTGCTAGCTCTTTCTTCTATTAATAATATTTAGTATTAGCATTAAGTGGGATTATTTAATATTAGGATATGATGAGGCTGGCATACCTTTGTAAGGTAAAAGCCTCTAAATAAAAAAAGAATTAAAAAAAAATTGTATGTATGTACAAGAATGTTAATACCAATACTGGCCATAACGATCATAGTCATCATAGTATATACCCTTTCCAGCGTAAGTTTAGCTTTTTGACAGTTCACGTCCATGAAGTTTCGTAATATTTCCGCTTATTTTTCGAACAAATAATATTATATTTCATGGATGTATCCATGTTTTTTTCGGTTACCATGGTTACTTAGTGATGGACACTAATAACGATTACAACCATTATGAAACAAATTACAAATAATCGGTAGAAATAAATGCTATGAATAAACCTGAACTCTTCATAATACGTTTATAAAATGTAACTAGCGGTCCGTCCCGGCTTCGCACGGGCATTATGTTCCCGCTTTTCTGTTCAAATTTTTTCTGAATATTCTTTGCTATAAACCTCACGGAGCCCAAGACCTTTCTAACGAATGCAAAATCGTGGAAATCGGTTCGTGCGTTCTGGAGTTATAGCGTCAGGAAGGAAAAACCGACTTATTTTTATATAGTAGATATATGATATTTTAGATTAGCTATAACCCGCGAATGTGTCAGGATAAATTATGTATTTTAAATAATACCGCTAACTATAATTATAATTTTAAGCTATAGGCTAATTCGGAAAAATAATAATAATAAAGAAAAAACAACAATATTATGTAAAAGATGATGTAAGTTGATGTAAGGATCCAAATGTGTAAAATAAAGCAATTTGGAAAATCGAAAAATCGCTTACAATCGAATGGCATTACATTCGAGATACTGCTGAACGTCACCAACGACAATCTGTCAAATGTTGTTAAATATAATGGAAGGGGTATAGTTATGTACGATTACTACGATTTCCATTCAACAAAATGCGTCAAAAAGCATTTCACGTTGATCAAAGGAAATTGAGCCTTGTATACCAGTATTTTGTATTAATTTCATATTTGCATGGAATTTGGCTGCGCTTGACGCCTTTTATACAGCGTCGTGACGCCACTTATACAGCATCGCGTCACCACTTACACAGCATCGTGACACCATCGCGACACCACTTACACAACATCGTGACACCATCAAGATACCATTTACACAGCATCGCGACACCATTGTGACACCATTTACACAGCATCGCGACACCACTTACACAACATCGTGACACCATCAAGACACCATTCTCACAGCATAGCGACACCACTTACACACAATCGTGACACCATCAAGACACCATTTTCACAGCATCGTGACACCACTTACACAACATCGTGACACCATCAAGATACCACTTACACACCATCGTGACACCATTTTCACAGCATCGCGACACCTCTTACACAACATCGTGACACCATCAAGACACCATTCTCACACCATCGCGACACCACTTACACACCATCGTGACACCATCAAGACACCATTCTCACAGCATCGCGACACCACTTACACAGCATCGTGACACCATCAAGACATCATTTACACAGCATCGTGACACCACTTACACAGCATCGTGACACCACTTACACAGCATCGCGACACCACTTACACACCATCGTGACACCATCAAGACACCATTTTCACAGCATAGCGACACCACTTACACAACATCGTGACACCATCAAGACACCATTTTCACAGCATCGCGACACCATGCTAATATTTGTGTGCATGAACATGATTGTTTGCATTGGTATGGTTGTTTTCTTTGTATAATATGTATGTATTTACAAAAAACTATTTAAGTATGTATATCCGTTGTCTAGTACCCATAGTACAAGCTCTGCTTAGTCTGGGACTAAATGACGTTGTGTGAATGTGTGAGGATTATTTACTTATTAATCAAAACCGGGACACATACCTTGCTACTGTAATGATTGTTACAAACATCGCAAGCGTGTTGTTTCGGCTCACCATGACCTCAAAATAAGAGGAGTGGTGTCGTAATGCTGTTTAAGTGGTGTCACGACGCTGACTTATACAGCATTGTGACACCACTTATATAGCGTCGCGACGCTTAAACTTGACACGACTTCCTAGACGCTAGTAGAGAAGATATAAAAGGGTTTCAATGAGAAAATCAAGCCACATACCTTGCTACTGAATGGTTGTTACAAACGTCGCACTCATGTTGTTTCGGCTCACCATGTGTAGATGTTAGATGGACGGACAGCGTGGCCGACACCACTTATACATCATCGTGACACCACCTATACATCATCGTGACTCCATCGCGACACCACTTATACATGGGAAGTTTAAGCGTCGTGACGCCTCCTATACAGCGTCGCGACACCACTTATACATGGGAAGTAAAAGCGAGCGTCGCGACGCTTAAACTTGTCATCGCTGCCTAGACGCTAGTAGAGAAGATATAAAAGGGTTTCAATAGGAAAATCAAGCCACATACCTTGCTACTGTAGTGGTTGTTACAGACATCGCACGCGTGCTGTTTCGGCTCACCATGTGTAGATGTTAGATGGACGGACAGCGTCGCCGTAGATACGAATCTTTGATGGCAATGGGTGCATTCATATCTATAAAAAGATACTATTTTTAATACCCAAACTATTTATCTGTCCGTGTGATGACGGAGTAAGAATACAATATGTCACCACCCCATCTCATCCCATGGGTGTCGTAAAAACCGACTAAGGGACTATCCGTGATTATTATCTTCACGAAATAAAAAGAAGGAAAACTGAAAATTAAACCCTATACCAATCCGTCTGGCAAGCGTGGTATTAGTAGGCCAAGTATCCCTTTGTCACGGGAGGAGGCACGTCCCAGCAGTGGGACATTAATGGGCTGTTATGATGAAACTATTTATCACTATCTGATGCACGCGGCTTCACCCGTGTCGTATAGGTAGCTTAAATATTATTCTACACCCTAAACTACCTGTATTCCAAATTTCATCAAAATCCATTCAGTAGTTTTTCCGTGAAAGAGTAACAAACATCCATCCTCACAAACTTTCGCATTTATAATATTAGTAGGATTATTGTTGAACAATGAAATCTAAAGTAGCCTATGTTACGTGCCATAAAATCGGCTATCGATTAGTAAAAGTCTTATCGAAATCGGTCCAACAGGTGCAATGTGAATATAAACAATACAAAAACTGTCAGTTCTATGTTACAAACAAATACTTCAATTTTATTTATTTGTACAGACGTATATTATTTGTACAGACGTATATTATTTGTACAGACGTATATAAATATAATAATTACCTAAAAGATGAGGAATCTCGATGTCTCTTTGCCTTTTTAAAATGTAACCTTAAACTTTCCTGAAAAAAGAAAAAAAACGTTACAGTGTTACTTCTCAATCTCCGTGTGGTGACGGAGTAAGTAAACAGTTGTGCAAGTTCGTCGTCAGTAAATAAATATGCAAGTGATTAGCTGGTGACATCGTGGTCCGACTGTTCCTGTCTCCGTTTTATACGCGTTTCCGAAAAGTTCTCCTGGACGCCAATGCAAAGTGAAACATCGACTTTTTAATGTTATTTTTTTTATATTTCCGTATAAGTATTTCCTATTTACTGAATGTATTTTTCACGGAAGAAACATCAAGTGGAAATGCAATACAACTAATTCACTATGGGAACCGCTGTCGCCAAAAAACAAATAAACTACTAACAAAAAAATAACATTATGTAGCTGATCCTACATCTGAGAGTGAACCTTCATACAATATAAATAGAAATTAATTTGCTGTAGCGTTGAAAGAATTATATGACGTTTTGTAATCTAAATAGATTCAATTTTCGAGTTAATCCCATAGATGGCGGTTTTCGCAATTCTGGCAATTATATACTTTAACATGTTGTTCATATGGGTGATATTCGCGTTATGTGTTACCTATAACCTCAGCGACAAGTTATGCGTACCATCGCATATTAGTGACACGCGTACCACCCCTACTTAGCATTTCCACTTGATTTTTCTTCCGTGGTATTTTTCACTCACTTGACACTGGCAAATATGTAACTATGTTCATGAGCCATAAATAAACGACGAAAAAAAAAATTGATATTGACAAGAGTTTTGACACTTGATTAGTTGGTTTTTACTTGATCAGACATTCGGAAACCGGGGGTTAGTCTGCTAAAATCGTTTGACTGGTAAAGAGGTTTGACTGCAACAATATATTTTAAGTAGTCGCTGACTTAATGGATATACAATTAACAGATTGGTATAGGGTTGGTGACGGAGTAAGAATACAATATGTCACCACCCCATCTCATCCCATGGGTGTCGTAAAAACCGACTAAGGGACTATCCGTAAATTATCTTTACGAAATAAAAAGTAGGAATAGGTACATGAAATTAAACCTTATACCAATCCGTTTGGCCAGCGTGGTATTAGTAGGCCAAGTATCTCTCCGTCACGGGAGGAGGCCAGTCCCTGCAGTGGGACATTAATGGGCTGTTATAATAAAGCAACGTTGTCGACCCCAGCTTTTACACAACACCAACACTTTAAAGAAATAAAGAAAATAACTTACCGGTGATTTAAAATTAACATCGCATTCAACACAATAATAGTCCTTTCGTTCATGTACAGCTTGTATATGTTTGTGTAAAAGTGAAGGATATATAAAATATTTGTCGCATTGTGTGCATTGCAGACGCTTGCTTTTGTCGTGGCGCCTGTAACATACAATTTACAGACACTTGAATTGGCTACTGTGATGGAACATACGATTTACGGACATAAAATACTGTCGAATTTTAGCTTGAATAAGCTAATTTGAATAAACATACAATTTACGGACACATTCCATTTCCCATTTCTTTGCTTTGATTTTGTATTCCAATCACCACTTTTAACAGCCCTTGTTTACAATTTCTGCCGTGTGTGCGCTGCGGTCGTCCGCAACTACTCGCTTTGCACATAAGCCCGATTTACACATCGACAAGTACAGTAGCAAGTAGTAAGTTGTTGAATAAGTTGATTTAAATAGATCTCCATCTTATTTTTTGGCGAGTTAAGTACGAAGTAGCCCCCTCTCTCGCGTCTCGCCAACTTAACTCGCCAAAAAATAGGATGTTGATCTATTTAAATCAACTTATTCAACAACTTACTACTTAACTCGCTACTGTACTTGTCTATGTATAAATCGGGCAATAACCAATAGACAACTATAAAATCATAATCATATAAAATCATGTCGACCGGGCAATTTGTAAATAGTCTGTGGTAATCGTCACGGTACCCACAGTACAGGCTTTTTTGTTAATAAAAAAAATATATGTTAATATATATTTTTTCAATTTCGTTTTCATTTTCATAGTATAAATAAAAACAACTTACATAGTATGAATCCTTAGACTCTCAATAGTATTAAATAGTTTCCCACAAGCATGACAGGTATGTTTCTCGCTCGTTCCATGAGATTTAACATGGCGTTGTATTACTGTGCGTTTGCTGTAAAAAAAATATAGATAGCAAAAAAAGCTGCAATAAAATGAGAAGCCGTTCAGTATTATTTGTATGAAACTCCTTACTGGAACATACACTAAACGGATCGGATTTTTGACGTTTGACACCGAGGAAAAAGACGAGGCGCCGATTGACATTTTGATATGAGTGCTACGACCCTAAAATAAAATATCACTGACCGGTCACCCAGCTATTTAAAGACCTCGACGACGGTACTTAATCAACATAAATATTAGTTTATGAATAGGTGTTTGCAACTTGTTTTACCCCAGTGGCGCAGTCAGTTATCATCATCATAACAGACCATTAATGTCCCACTGCAGGGACGGGCCTCCTCCCGTGACGGAGGAATACTTGGCCTACTAATACCACGCTGGCCAGACGGATTGGTATAGGGGTTAATTTCAAGTTTTCCTTCTTTTTATTTCGTAAAGATAATATTGACGGATAGTCCCTTTCTCGGTTTTTACGACACCCATGGGATGAGATGGAGTGGTGACATATTGTATTCTTACTCCGTCACCACACGGAAGACAGCGACAGTCTTACTTGATTTCATATCTTACATTTATATCTGCGTTCAAGACCCTTTTTTGTCTGTTTGTATGTGAGCAGTTATCGCTGAAACCGCTGGACCGATTTCGATGGGACTTTCACTATTGGATTGTAAATTTTACGGCGCGTAACGTTCAGCTACTTTTGGGATATTACCATCTTACTCATAAACGCCTCTTAAACTTTAGTCAATTGATTAGCTTAAATTCTTACATTTTTTTTTGTTTATGGTTGGTTTTTCTAATAAATATCTCGGTAAACAGTGATTAAATTTAAGAGGCGTTTATGAGTAGGTAAGGAGTTAGGTGTTAAGCTACTTTTGTTACTTATACTTACTTAGAAGTAAAATGGCACAGCTCACAGGTATATGTGTTCGATGCCGCCGTATGCGTTATGGCGTAATGTTCTAGCAAGTGCTGTCTAGATAGTCTAACTTGATTGCAGATTTTACATTTATATCTGTGGAATGATAGAAATAAATATTTAGTTATCTTATTTACATGTGGTAAACTATGCAAAAATTTTTTAATCGAAAAAATTCATCATCGTCATCATAACAACCCACCAATGTCCCACTGCAGGGACGGGCCTCCTCCCGAATACAATATGTCACCACCCCATTTCATCCCATGGGTGTCGTAAAAACCGACTAAGGACCGAATATTATCGTTACGAAATAAAAAGAAGGAAAACTTGAAATTAAACTCTGTACCAATTCGTCTCGCCAGCGTGGTATTAGTAGGCCAAGTATATCTCCGTCACGGGAGTATTATTGGGAGTATTATTATATATTACATTAATATCCCTGCAGTGGGACATTAATGGGCTGTTATGATGATGATGAATTGACTAAAATTTAAGAGGCGTGTATGAGTAAGGGGGACCATGTATAAAAAGCAGAATAATAATAGTTGACTTACCTAGTAGTATGAGATTTCATGTGGCCTCTTAAAGACACTGGACTAGGACAATACTGTGAGCAAATCAGACATTCATACGAGCCATTCTCCTGTAAAGTAGACATATTAAATTGTAATATTATAAGATTACTAGCGGCCAGGCCAAAATTTTCCTGAATTTTCCTTGCTATAAATCTTACGGAGCCCGAGACCTATCCAACGAATGCAATATCGTCGAAATCGGTTCGTGCGTTCTAGAGTTATAGCGTCAGGAAGGAAAATCCGACTTATTTTTATATAGTAGATTTTATATACAGGATGTCCCAAAACACGACGCCAACCCGAAACCGGGTGATAAGGCAAGTCACGCTGGTTATCAGAAAAATATTTAAAAAAATCTAAGTTGCATGGTTGTAATCCATTCAGTAGTTATATATATAGATATAGTAAAAATTCACACCCTGTGACAGTCTTTTCACTCCTGTTGCCACAAATCTTAATTTTTCTAACTCTTTTTTTGCTGTGTTACCCTGAATAATGCCTCTTTAAACTCTAACCCCCTTACTCATAAACGCCTCCTAAATTTAATCACTGTTTAGCGAGATTTTTATTACGAAAACCAACTTTATACCAAACAACGTAAGAGTGTAAGCTAATTAATCAATTGACTAAAGTTTAAGAGGCGTTTATGAGTAAGGGGGTAAAATTTAAAACCTGCTGCTCTGGCGCTGTCTCATTGGTTAATAAAGTGTCAAATTTGACATGACATTTGAAGTTTTCTGACTGAGATTGAGTTTAGATTTTAAACTAATATTATTTTATTTTATTTTATTAGGAAAACAAACAGTTATTTACATCTATACAAAAAACTAAATAAATGATATACTTTATTACGAGTATTACTCGACTGTTTAAATAAAGATACACTATCTTTATTTAAACAGTCGTACTATTAGTGTTGCTGAACTATCTATTGTTTTACTATCGATAGTTTTCACTTGAAAAACAGCATTCTATCGATTGGACTATCGATAGCTCAGAATGGGGCAATACTATCGATAGTATTGTAGCTCGCTATGAATAAAGTATCGATAGTATCGATACTATCGATTCTATTATTGTTTGCCAAGAAAAAAACTATCGATAGAATCGATCATACCGAAAGTAAGTATCGATTGTTTTAGAGTATCGATAGTCTGCGAATTTGCAATAGTATTGAGTATGTTTTAACAGTAGGTAATTTTATTAAGACCATAGGCTTATTATTATTGTTGTCATTAACTTGAATAAGTATTGTAAACGATACTATTGTTAATTGGAAAACTATCAATTGTCTAAAACAATCGCTAGTATCGACAGTGTCGTGTCCATCCGTGTGGTGACGGAGTAAGAATACAATATGTCACCACCCCATCTCATCCCACGGGTATCGTAAAAACAGACTGTGGGACTATCCGTGAATATTATCTTTACGAAATAAAAAGAAGGAAATCTTTAAATTAAACCCTATACCAATCCATCTGGCCAGCGTGGTATTAGTAGGCCAAGTATCCCCCCGTAACGGGAGGAGGCCCGTCCCTGCAGTGGGACGTTAATGGGCTGTTATGATGATAGTATCGATACTATCGATAGGTCCATCGATTATGCTACGATTGGTTGACTATCGATCGGCAACACTATTGTCTATAAATAAAAATATCTTACCGGTCTATGTTTCTCCATATGAGTGTACAAAACGTCTTCAAAATTGAACCCTTTCACACACTTTTCACATTTGTAAGGAGATCTTACGTATACATCTGTTTTGGCTTTCTCTGATAATTCTTGTAGTACCTACGATATTACAAAATATATTAATACATAAATTTATATGTGTATATACAACAAAAAAAATTACTAGTATGTTTTTCCATTGTATGATACAGATAGAACAAGCTCTGCTTAGTTTGGGATTAGATGGCGTTGTGTGAAAGTGTGAGAAATATACAGTATTATCTATACTAATATTAAAAAGAGGTAAAGTTTGTGTGTTTGTGACGTTGTACGGGGTAATCTCTGGATCTACTGAACCGATTTTAAAAGTTCTTTCTGTGTTGAATAGTCCATTTATCGGGGAGTGTCATAAGCTATATACTATCACGCTATGCCTAATAGGAGTGGAGCAAAAACGAAATATGTTTAAAAAGGGACGCTTTTTTTTTCGCCGCCCAACGAAGTGGGCACGGGTCAGCTAGTATATAATTAACTAGCTGACCCGTGCTGCTCTACTCCTATTAGTCATAGCGTGATACTATATAGCCTATGACACTCCCCGATAAATGGACTATTCAACACAGAAAGAACTTTTGAAATCGGTTCAGTAGATCCAGAGATTACCCCGTACAACGTCACAAACCTACAAACTTTACCTCTTTATAATATTAGTATAGATATAGAAGTATAGATTATAATACCTGTTCAGTTGATAATTTAATAACAATATATTCATCTGTCTCCTGTACCATTCTAGATGAAAATCCTTCTCTTAATTCTTTCTTGTTCTTTTTATTACATCGCTTGTTTTTATCTAATTCTTCTTGGACATCTTCTACTTTGATATCAGTTGGAGGAAGCTCCTTAAAGAAAATATCTAAATTTATAATATTAGAAATTACAGATATTTAAGAAATTAACACTTAAACTTCACTTTCCGTGTGGTGACGGAGTAAGAATACAATATGTCACCACCCCATCTCATCCCATGGCTGTCGTAAAAAATGACTAAGGGAATAACCGTAACTACTATCTTTACGAAATAAAAAGAAGCCAGTCTGGCCAGCGTGGTATTAGTAGGCCAAATAACCCTCCGTCACGGGAGGAGGCCCGTCCCTGCAGTGGGACATTAATGGGCTGTTATGATGATAACACTTAAAAAAACAGCTGAAATAAAAACCACTTTTTAACCGATTCCAAATAGAGATGTGTGTTTTCAATAAATAAATAAATATTTACGGACATCTCTGCACAGCGCCATCTGTTCCCAAAGTAAGCTAGGCTTAACCTGCTTGTGTTGTGGGTAACAGAACAACGGATATTAGTACTTATAAACTTTTTTTTTGTTAATACCTACATCTTATACATAGAAACACTCAGACCAATGCAAACGATCGTGTTCATGCACACAAATATTTGCATTGAGCGGGAATCAAACCCGAGACCTTTGCGTAACAGTCATGTTGTATAGCCACTACGCCACAGAGGTCGTCATGAATGTTTTTTAAGAAAGAAAGACAGTATATTGTATTGTTTAAAGTCTATTATTACATGACGACCTCTGTGGCGCAGTCTGTATATTACATGACAGCTACGCAGAGGTTTCGGGTTCGATTCCCGCTCAATGCAAATCTTTGTGTGCATGAACATGATTGCTTGCATTGGTCTGAGTGTTTTCTATGTATAATATGTATGTATTTACAAAAAAAAAGTATTTAAGTATGTTTGTGCGTTGTCTAATACCCATAGTACAAGCTTTGCTTAGTTTGGGACAAGGTGGCGATGTGTGAATGTGTAAAAAAAAAAAAAACAGTATATTGTATAGTTTAAAATCTATTATTACATACCTGCTCAAATTTCCTCTTCCTACTCTTATAATCTTGTAACATAACTAGTGGTATTTCATCATCATCATCATTGTCTAATAGAAAGTCGTCTCTATCACTCAGTGGCCCATCCAGCTCATCAGTGGGCCCTAAGTAGTGTACTAAAGGTTGTGATACTATGAAATCAAAGGTGGTTAGGTTGTCTAAGTTGTATGATTTTGATTCCTGTAAATGTTAAGGGGAAATTGTGAATAGGTAATTTATGCTGTAAAGCAGTGGTGAGGTGACAGAGTAAGAATAACCAGGTGTGTGTAACAGGCTGTAAAAACAACAATATACCAACCTGCAAAACGGCTGAACCTATTTGGAAGAGACTTTTGCAGTTTATTTGGAAAAAACAGACCAACAGATAAGCCTTCTTTATACCAATCTTCCCTTTCTTTTTCTGCCATTACAACATCAGTGGTTACAACAGTAAAACCTTTTCTGAATCCTTAATTCACCTTTCTTATTTTTGGCTTGCAGATATTGCAGGTACAATAACAAATAAGTAAATACTAGACATAAATCTCTATACCAATCTATTAGACTATTATGTCCGTGTGGTGACGGAGTAAGAATACAATATGTCACCTCTTCATCTTATCCCATGGGTGTCGTAAAAACCGACTAAGGGACTCTCCATGAATATTATCTTTACAAAGTAAAAAGAAGGAAAACTTGATATTATAACCCTATACCAATCCGTCTGGCTAGCAGGCCAAGTATCCCTCTGTCATGGGAGGAGACCCTTCCCTGCAATGGGACATTAATGTGCTGTTATGATGATCTGTTTATCTGTTGGGACAGCTAGAGTTGTGCCAGACATTTTACTGTATTATCTCTTTTTAGGTGAGAGAGACACTCTTGGTTTTAGTGGGTATTTCCTTTTTTGGACTCTGTTGCACCTGCCACAAACTCCTTTGTTCATAACCCTTATACCAATCCACCTGGAAAAGGTTTCCCTGAAGCAGATCATTCCCTGCAGAGTCAAACTTCTTCAAACTTCAAAATGCTTTATTTCATAAAATTTATCACAAATTGTTTGAAGTCACCATTCAAGAGCTGTCAACGATTATCTATAACTATACAAAGTATAAAATGAAGTCCCTTTTTCTCTCCCTTTGTAACCTTAAATCTTTAAAACTATGCAACTGATTTTGATGCGGTTTTTTTTAATAGATAGAGTGATTCAAGAGGAATGTTTATATGTATAACACATGCATAATATAGTAGAGAAACCCATATCAATTTAGTGATTTCTAATGAAGCTGTACTTAAATGTTGGGTCAGTGTCGCAAAAAGGGTCCCACTATATTAACGAAAAATTTTTTTTTTCAAAATTGAGCTAATTTAACGTAGTTACAAAAGACTTAGCCGAAATTTAGAAAAAAAGAGGTTTTTTTTTCGATTTTAGTATTATTTTACATCAATCTATACGATAAAATAATAAAATTTACATCAAATTATTTTTTGAAAATTATAAAAAGTCCCAGCGCCATACAAACCCGATGAAAAATTTTCTAAGTGTCGGGACCCTTTTTGCGACACCCTAACCCAAAACTCACCATATTGCTAATATCAAGTAACACTTCATTAACTTTTTTTATCTGATGTACAAACTTCATACATTTTTGTAACATCCATTTACATATAATACATAATGTAGACATATTATACTTAGTATCACAGCTATTTATGGTGAACTGAAAAGGAAATATTAAAGGTTTAAGTACTTGATTGCTACATTTCTCTCCATGTGGTGATGGAGTAAGAATACAATATGTCACCACCCCATTAATGTCCCACTGCAGGGACGGGCCTCCTCCCGTGACGGAGAGTTACTTGGCCTACTAATACCACGCTGGCCAGACGGATTGGTATAGGGTTTAATTACAAGTTTTCCTTCTTTTTATTTCGTACAGATAACATTCCCGGAAAGTCCCTTAGTCGGTTTTTACGATACCCATGGGATGAGATGGGGTGGTGACATATTGTATTCTTACTCCGTCACCACACGGATAAAACCAATCTAGGAATAAGTAATAATTAAAGAAAAATTGCTAACCTTGCCGGCAAAACTTTGATATGCTTGCATTTCTTCATCTGTCATTGGATATACTTCTTCTGTTACTTTTAGACATGCACGGCATGTGTTTTTTATATTTTGCATATCAAATGCATTGTATTTAGTCATATTTTTAAAGATATTATTGAAAACAGCAATTCAAAACAAAGGCTTAGCGTCTTCTTTATTTTGACGTTAATGTGCTTTATTGCTAGCGCAAAAAATAAAAATAAAGTGTTGCTAATTTAGTTCATAAATCTACACTAATTTTATGAAGAGGTAAAGTTTGTGTGTTTGTGTTTGTGAAGTTGTCTCTGGATATAATGAACCGATTTTAAAAATTCTTTCTGTGTTGAATAGTCCATTTATCGGGGAGTGTCATAGGCTATGTAGTATCTCGCTATGACTAATAGAAGTGGAGCAGTAATGAAATATGTTTAAAAACCTCATACGGGGATAGGTTGCAGTATTTCAGGATGGTATCCTTGGAGAAGCGTAGAGACATGTTGGATCTTATTTTCCTTAAGAATCTCGTTACTGGATCATTGGACTGTTCGCAACTATTGCGCAGAGTCTCTTTTAATGTAAGTACCACATAATTTACCTAGAACTAGCAATAAAAGACTTTTCTCTCAGCCATCTAAAGTCTATTTTTTTATCTCAGATACTAAAATGACATTTCATGTGTTGCCTGTTTTTTACAACTAATAAATAGTGATGCGGTACAGCCGGTACTTACCGATAAAAATATAGGTTAGTACCGCCGATTACGGTAAATAGAGACTATAGGCTGTTTTTTAATCTCGAATACTAAAATATCATTACTGTTACCTTTTTTTGTGCAATTTATGTATGGTGATGTACCACTACTATCAACAGTTAACGATAAATTTAAATTTTATACAGTTTTTTAGAAGTAATAATATAAAATGTGCAAATTCTAATTTTAAACTCAGGTAAGTAAATGAAACAAAAGAACAATGTTCAAAACGTCCCCAGCTTGTAGCACTTTAAAACCTATCTTAATTATCCGAAAAAAGTTATAGGGCCTTAAAGAAACCGAAATCAGTCACAATTATGTTGCTGTTTATTGTACTTTTTCAAAATGATAGCCAATAAAATACATAATTAACAGTGTAGAATATAAGAAAGATATAAAAGATTATTTATTTATTTATTATTACGCGTCGTATATGCCCAATCCCCCGATTTTTTCTTTTTTGTGGGCACGAGTAAGTAGTTTGTCTCTTGGGACATTTACTACTTTACGCTGGGTGTGGGCGGATAGCCCTCAACCTAAGACATTTAAGTGTCATGCCTCAGGTGCACCTCCTGTGGGGCACGAACCCCGGCCTGGACCGTCACCGACTAACAGGATGTGCGGAAGGCACGCCCTCTAGGAGCGAACACGGCACGTATTCCTGCCTCGGCGGCGAGGACGGAACCACGGACGTGTTATTGTGACTTCGCGAGCCGTATGAGCTCTACGTTGAGCGATCGCGATTCTATCACCCGGCTCTTCGAGATCATGTCTAGGTCTTCTAATTTTGGATATTCTAAAGAGGATGTACCCGGATGCTTCAATCACTAGTGGGTTGGGGTGAGTGGCAGCCGTTTCAAATTAGCGACGGGATTACGGGAACAGAGTTTCATGTATTACTGGATGGTCGGCAACTCGAAGTCATTGTGGAGATCCTCGTTACGCATGAACCACGGTGCTCTCGTCGCTTTGAGTATGAACCTATTCTGAATTGTTTGTAACCTATGGATCCTGCTTTGTGGCCTAAAGTGTGTAAAAACTATCATGTCATGATTGGCCTAATACAAGTCTCATATATCCTAACTTGGAAGGAGTAAGTGCAGTCGTCCCATCACAAACGAGCCCCGCTTGCGAACCATGTTTAGGTGGGGACGGAGTGAGATTTATCATCGAGTATGACTCCAAGGTATTTGGCTTCCCTCGCCCAAGGGATCGGGGAGCCGAACTTATTGACTTTTGGTGTCTCTGAGAGAGAGTTTTGTGGCTCCTTTTCTTGTGAAACATCAACGCTTGGCTCTTTTCGCGGTTGACTGTTATCCTCCATTTCTAGAACCACTCGCTGAGGGCGTAGGACGCAGATTCACGAATGAATAACCAAATAAATCCCTCTAGTAGCAAGTTGTCGGGGACGGGACACAGCTTGCCAATATAAAAGATCACAAGTAACAAGTGATATGTAGAATGTGAATTGAACTATATTTTCACTTATTTTAGACTTTAAACTGTTTGTTCGTGATTAGTTAATTCTTAATAAAAACTTTAACACGACCACCTTCAACGCTGTTTGACGGCAGTATTTTATATTATATGTATATTATAGTATATTATTAATTCATAATTAAACATCAATTCTTTTATAGAAACGAATCACCATCCCTGGACAAGGTTATTCTTGTACTGATATTTATATGGTTTTTATTCTTTATTCGTTAAAACTAGAATAAAATGAAACTATTACTTGAAGACATAATTACTTTAACCAACTCTTTGTTTTTAGATACTGCAAGTTGTAAACAAAGACCCCGAACTTCCATCCTTTTCTAGAAGCACATTATATAAAATATTAAAACAACAACAAACAACAATATTTAAATTGCAGGTAATTTAAATATATGACCAGAAAACGACTAAACTTTGCTAATACATGAGAACTGATATTATGTCAAAGTATCGTCATGATTTAGCTGATGTTTTGTTGTGCGATATTGACCCTAATAGTTTTATGAAATGCAACTAACATTAACTCTAGAGGTGATAAAGGCATTTAGTTCTCGACTATACTAACAACCGTAAATATTTTACAATAATTACAAAACGAATCGAAACACAGGGACAGCACTGTTTTTTAAAAGCTGGCTATATTAGTTTTACGTTTGACATTAGTAGTTGTCATTTTAGTGTCCGAGATAAAAAAATAGACTATAGTCGCACCAACATAAGGCAACACTGCTCACTACCAAGAATGTATAACATAATAACATCTATAAAGACCACAGAACATTTATACTCAAAGGAGATAAAGACTTGACTGTGGATGTTGACTTGTTCCATGGCTCTGTGTTAACTCTAAAAAGATCTGTGTTGACTAGTTGTTAGAGTTTGTTTTGGATTTTAAATTTTAATTTTAATTGATGTTAGTTATAGTTTTAAATTTTAACTTTAAAAAAAAAAACAAATTGTAAAGCTTAATGTTTAGCTCAATAGCATTCATTTGCAAGTTTTAATTCATAAGTTTTAGTATAAGTTTAGTAAGTGTAATGTTAAGTATAGTCGAAAACGAAATGGCTATATCAGTTTTGACAAAAAATTCTATCATAATTCAAATTCATTAAGATCGTTATTTAATGTTTATGCGTGAGCTTGACGTCATTGGTTGACCGTAATCAAAACTATGCTTAGATTAAAGGTGCAATCTATTTCTATACTTACCTATTTTAAACTTTCACTTCAACGCAATAAATAATAATATCTACTAACACAATACAAATGTCACTATATTAAACTGTAGAGTTTGTATGTGAAAAACCATGAAAAACCATTAAATAATTTAAAACTAAAGTCAACTTGTTACTTGTGACATTACAAGCTTGTCATTTCTGAAAAACTGAAAATGTAGAATTTAAATATTGGCTGGTAAGCCACCCAATTGTTGGCACCTTAAGAGTGGACTTCAGTGTCAAATTAAAATGTAAAATATCATAAAATGATAAAATACTTTAATCTTTGCTTATACTTAATCATTATTATGTGATTAAATTGTATTAAATAAATATTATTGGCACTAATGCCAATAAAAGGATTCTGATAAATTTATTATTGCTATGTTGACACATGAAATAAATAAAATATGGTAAAAATATTAAATAAATAATATTTGAACTTGAATAATCATACTGAACTTGAATAATCTATAGTGTTTTCTTTCTTTTTACTCACTTTTAACTCATAAGTGCCAATAATTGTAGGACTTCTAACGACTAGGTGGTTTACCCTAATTTGTTTTATATTATAAAATTACGAAAACTTTAAATTGAAATATGTGCCAATGACGTCATGCAAGAAATGATAGGGATAGACATAGACGGAAAAAAGAGAGAAATTCATTGGAATAAAAAGTTTTACCGAAAATATGCTCTAGTAACAGTCAATAACGTTGACTTTACTATTTGTTTTTATAAATATTTAACGACTATTTGCTAATACAAGAGAACTGATATGTCAAAGTAGCGTCATGCCTTAGCTGATGTTTTGTTGTGCGATATTGAACCTAATAGTTTTATGGCATGCAACTAACATTAACTCTAGAGGTGATAAAGCCATTTAGTTCTCGACTATACATAGCTTGGTAGGTATATGAGTATAAGGGTGACAAATCAACATTGAGCTATGCTGCGCTGTACTGCGCTGTGTTTCTTAAGCTACGTTTTTTTAACAATTAAACGGTACTGCGCTTTGCTGTGCTGTGTTTCTTAAGCTACGTTTTTTAACAATCTAGCTCAGTATAAAGTAATCAGCAGACGTCTGAAGGCGATGGAGGGGCACGCAGCGTGCTCCAAACCTAGCATAGCTCGACACAGCGCACCATAAAAAACATAGCACGGTTCGGCACAGCGCGGCTCAGCACGGCGGGTAGCGCGCCTCGCTCGAGACTGCTGCGTTTTTAAACAGAGCGTAGCCTCACACAGCGCAGCACAGCATGGTTTGTTTGTATCCTCATGAAAGTATTAGACGAGCGAGTTGACCAAACATAGCACAGCGCAGTACAGCGCAGCATAGCTCGATGTTGATTTGTCACCCTAAGTATTGCGAATGATTATAACCTATACATCCTATTCGCAATACTTACGAGTATATTGTTGTTTTCTCCACATTGCGCATAATGTAGTGCATGCAGTGCTCTTCTATAATTAATGAGACACTTAGATTTTAGTTTAGTATGTAAGTTATTTTATTTTTTGTTATGTAACAGTGTACTCATTGTTGAGGAGCCTATTAAATAAATAAATAAATAAAAACGGACGCTTTTTTTTTCGCCGCCCAACGAAGTGGTCACGGCCCGGCTCAGCTAGTGTTTTATAAAACGATCTGTATAAATAGAATTCTATGCTTTATTACACCGCGCCGTCTTGTACTATCGGGGAACTTGGTGCTCGATCAGTTTCTAAACAAATTGCCTTAAACAGCCACCGACAGTGTGACACGCACACATAGATACAACTACCCATTGCTATGACCAATGAGGTTGCATTAATTTGTTAAAGCGCCGCTACGACACGCCCCTAAACATACTCCTGTTTCTTAAATATTATTTAGTTGCAATTCGCTCTCCGGCTATTGACAACGCGCTATTTATTTTTTTCTTTCTACACTCACGACTTAGTTTTGTTTAACGGACTTTTGGAATTTTGTTTTAACGCTGACCCGGCTTGGCTTATGGACTCCTGAATCCTCAACGTGACTTGTGCTTGTGATATTTGGACCGTCGATTTATTCTTTTACTGTGGACCCGTGCTTGCTATATGGACTTTGTTATCTGCTGGACTCGTGACATTTGGCCAACTCAACCTACACGACATCATGGCAAGGAATCTCAATAGAGAAGAACGGACGCGAATCCTTGTCCTTTACCAACAAGGCCATAGCATCTCCCACATATCAAGGGAATTAAATGGTATTAAACGGTAAGTCGCTAACGCTTACTATTATTTATTTTGATAATACTTTTATATGTCTTTTTTTTATTTGTTTAAGTATTAAATTTACCCATTAGACCATGCCTACCTATAATTATTATTATTTACAAAATTAACTGATGATCGATAATTAAAATCAGACATATGCCCTTATTCCTACACGATAATATAACCCGTTAGAGAGTTAGAGACTATACATATTATAAATAACAACTAATATTTGTAAGTAGTATAGTGAACTTTGGTATCCAAGGTAAGATTTAACTTGTGTTATGGATACCTGTGCTCTCTCATGATTTGCACAGTTTTACGTTATTAGATAGTGGACGTGGTTTAGTGATCAACAATTACCATACAAAACAGCAATTTCATAGGTAAAGACCTTACCTATGAAATTAATAATTCACATTTGCCAAGTTACATTTTTTTAGGAACTATCTTCTGCTGACCCTGTAACTGGTTAGTCATGTAATGCAATAAAAATTGAAGAAGCCGTGAATAAGTGTCATGGTTATATGTTACTGTCCCGTAAACATAGATACTAGACCTATGTAGATATTTTGTGTGAAAAAAAATACTTACAATTACATATTAGGCTATCTGACACTCATCTGAAGATTGTTCATTTAATTGTTCTATTAATTTCAGTTTATTTGGATGAAATCTCTATACAACCTTCGTTATGAATAAATTTTGTGGTCTTTTTAGTATCTTAAACACTAGGTCTATTTTATACTGTTTACTTAGTGTAAATAATTTCTTTCTTCTAGAGAGCAACGGCTCGTCGGTGGATACAGAGGGATGCTGAGGAGGGCTCTATTGCCGATCGTCCTCGTATGCAGCCGCCTGGCATCATGACTGCAGACCGTGTGGCACATATGGTGCAAACTTATCAAGAGCGACCCTTTACCAGTACGGCTTCATTTGCTCAACAATATGACTGCTCCATGCGAACAATAAGAAACGCGTTGCATGGAGCAGGTATTCACCACAGAAAAGCGGCAAATAAAATAGTTTTAGGTCAGGCTCAAAAAGAAGCTAGAGTGCGTTTTTCTCGCGAGTATTAGCTGATCAAAGTTAGTCAAAGTAATAAACACGGTATAACTAACTAATTATTACCTTAATTATTATGAGTATTACTATATTCTAGCACTCGCCGGCCGCTGTCGCGGCACGCTCGCTCGGCTCGTGCGTCCTATAATCACCATACTGTTAGAATCGTGTCGTAAATTCCTTGCTGTCATTTGTCACTTGACGTTTTAAAACATTATTTTGATTTAGAAGCAGTTTAAAAATAATAATAAATTGAAACTATAATTTATTATTATTTTTATATTGGAAATTCAATGCATAAACTTATAATGATAAAACCTAACATTTACAACCTCTTTTGTAATGCGCCAGCTACTTTCTTTAGTTGTTGGTTCCGGTGAAAAAACGGTAGAGGGAAGTAGTGAGCACATGGCGGGAATTCTTGTTTTTTTCAGCGTCCAAGTGTGAATACAACGAATACGATAAGTTGAATTATTGAGGATATACTGCGATTTATGTATGTTATGAGCTATCAAATGTATGTAAAAGGATAATAAACTAATTTGATTGTATAAATTGTTCTCATTTCCTGAGCTCTCACAGTTCAGAAAGTGGGATATAATCGTGTTAGTGGTTAAAATCACCCACGGTGAAAGGACTTACTGCCCATATAAGTGAGTAAACTAGCATGTTTTTTTTAAACTATTGCTTCCTGTAAATTATTTTACTGTAAATAATATTTACAAATTGCAACTAAATTTTCGAATTACAATATGTGTTTTTATATAATATTTATGTACCTACGATTTGATGTAGGTACTTAACCTATTAGTTATATTAAATAAAGTAAATTTCAACAATGTTATTGAACATTAAAACGTCGCTTTATAGTAATTAAATTTGATTTAAACTATTTTAGTAATAGAACTCGTTTTGTAATTATTATAACTTTTAGTTTTGCGGTTTTGTTGTGTACCTACTTTCCTGTATTCCTTTTTTTTCTATAACTGTTTGTCTGTAAATTATTTATTTAGGTAAATAATTTCCTTAAGATTTTATTAGTGTAATATCCAGGGTTTTGTGTATAATCGATGCCTCGCGTGTACGTGACGGCTGACTTAAGCGAATATTATTTTTATTACCGCCCCGCTCATATGTAGCAATGCCCGCAATGCTATTAGCCTATTAGAGGACACGTCGGGTAAGCTTATTCCACACTGTATGATATATAAAGACATTTTGTATTTTCTAAACAGAGCTTATTTAAATTTTAGTACTATCTTCTATTTAAAAAAATATAAAAAAAGTCCCATGTAGACAGTTTTTTTAAATTTTATTATGTTCCCTTTGATTAATTAATAATTATTTATATGCTGTGTAAGCTAGTCATTTTTATTTAAGTTTAGAGTTCTAAATTTCAAAAACTCAATTTAAGTACCTATCTTTATTATTAGAGCATTTATCAACCGACTTCATTTTGTAAATATTTATTAAATATTTAAACTTACCCCCAACAAAAATTTATAGAACGCCTACTGTTGTTGTTCTTTAATATTTCCAGAAAACAATGGGTCGAAAAAGAAAAAGTAGTCGACGTATGGGAGAGTCTGATAAGTCGACGCAAAGTGGTTTAAGCTCACCAGTGCGTAGTCAAGACGAACACGAAATCACCGCAAGTCACGAACCCGTGACTTATCGAGAGCATCCGACATACCGCGACACTACAAAGTATCGAAGGAGCGCAGTATATCACGAAGGCGTAAAGTGTCTTAGTGCCACGATGGCACTCGGAATTCCAGCACATCTCACACGTTGCGATGCCGTGACGTGCCCCTGAAGTACAGCAAAATAACCTCTCGTTCCAAAAAGAAAATATAGTAAGTGGGTTACATCCTACTGTCAGCACAGCAGCTACGCCAATCCCGAGGGCACATCAGATTAATATCAATGTAGACTCTAATACTAGGTAATGTTTTAAATAACTTATTTAGAACATGAAAACAGTTGAGGTAATGAGCTTTATCCTGTGATGAATGTTATTCCAGAGATTGAGTCTGAAAAGCATAATCAAGCTATTAAAGGTTAACGAATGTTCAAAAATGTTTTACTGGCTTGAATAACAGATAATCGCTCGAATCTAAAATTACGCTCTTTCAAAATTATCCAGTTTAGCTCAAATGTGGTACCAAAGTTTACCCAGTTTACTGTTTTCCTGGACTGAATGGTAGAATAAGTTTAAAATAGCTTTTCCAAGTGATGAGAACTATGGATTTGTTAACAGACATGCTTGCCTGTAGAGTTAGATTTGGCGATTCGTTAAAATTATATCGTTCTATTAAATCAATGCAATATAGTAGAAAAAATGCTATAGATTGTATTATATTTAGGATCGATGATAGACAATTTAGAACTAGTGCTAAAGCATCACAGTTTATAGAGCCTGCTAAACTATTAGTCTATTTAAGAAATGTTCGATCCACTAGAGGATGCGTTAGGCCAAATCTGTCAACACAGACAGGCAATGCTGAAAATAAACAATACAGACCATTCAAGTCAAACCAAAACTTGTATGAAACTAAAAGTAATAAGTACTTAGATCATATTTATAAGCTTACTAAATTTTATACTTGTGGGGAAGAACGACATTCCTACCTTTTATATTAACAGTCAATTAAGTGCTGTGATAGTTATAATAAAGTGAATAGGTATACATCTGATAATACATTTAATCAGTGTCGTCCTGGTAAGGTAGACTCCAAAATTAATGAGAGCAATAGTAAAACAGTTTTACGTATTTCAAAGGGACAAGATAATTTGTCTAAATAATTTATAATAGCCTATGTTAATGGTCAACGTCTTGATTGCAACATTGACTTTGGAAGTAAGTGCACAATGTTATAAGAATCTCTTTCCAGAAATTTATTTAGTAAGTACCTACTTGATCACTTTCCGATTTACCAGTCATCAGAGAGTTCGGAGATAGTCTTGTAATTGCCTAGGCAAATGTGTTGTTGAACGTGAGATAGAATTAGTCAAAGCTTCTGTTGAAATTCTTGTTAGACCTGATCACTTGTCACAATTACCTATTTTAGTTGGTCAAACATTTAAATAGCGGTGTCACGTAATACTTTATAAGACTACATTAAATAAAATATTCTACAACTTAATAATAAATAACTCAGTAATTATAATAGGACTTATCTGTATTAAACGTTCATTCTAAACCAGACTATACATGTGACTTATTTGTTATGCCTAGTATTTGTCAAGATCCTCAAAAGGCGTACGAAATCGTGTCGTGTCGTGATAAGATTATTATTAAGGGACTTGGCCCATAGTTTGTTTAAGTTTTGTCGTTGCTTCGTACATTGCCTCTTAATGAATTAAACTTAATAATTATAATTTAAAAAACAATAAAAAAAACCTTTAGGGATTGCTTTGCTTTCTTGAGTAAAGAACTAGTACGTAAAGAATTTTAAACTCAATAAAACGATTCCCGTAATTTAAAGGAGCGTTAAGTAGTTGCAATATTATACAAGAACTAGAAAATTGAAATTGTTAGATAATCTTTTCATATTATGCTCCACCACTAATTCTTGTACGAAAGAAGCAACAAGTTAAACGCCCCATACTTTCATTTTATAACCAGATTATGAGACACAATTACATACAGATGACTTCAAGATCGCTGTTGCAGGAATCATTACGCAAATACAAAATAAAGTGCTCCCGTAAAAACAAATATGTATTTAAGGTAGGTACCTCTTTTTGGACCTCTCCCGAAGAGTCCAAACTAACTTTCTATGATTTAGAAATGTTAGCGGTTGTGACTTCGCGGCAACAGTTTAGAGTATATCATAATTAATTATTAATTAATTAAAATAAATGACTAAATGTTTACCAAAATAATAATATCGTGTTAATACCCGTGTTAATAATAATTATATAGGGTATATGTTAGGGATTACCTGCACTATAGTTACAGACTGCAACTCACTTCGTGCTAATTTTGAAAAAAAAAAGAGACACAATACTTAGATGATGGAATATTATACAAGAATTTAACTTTAGGAGAACAGTAAAACATATAATGACTGCTATAGCGACCAGGTTAAGCGGTATAATAAGACAGTATTTGCATCACTAACAGCTTTAAAGGGATTAATGTGTGTCCGAGATCTAATAGGAACTAAACAATGCGCTAAATAAGGGTAACTACAGATAAAAGCTGCACACAGTTTGACTTAGAAATGGTAGCTATGTTAGGCTCTTTAATAAAATTTAGCATTGCAGATGACATTATTTATTCAAATTCTACTATAAAAGATATTGAAAAAATGACAGACCAAATAGTAAAAAAATTAAGATAAGCAAAAGGAATAATATGATAAGCTTAGAAAAGAAGTAAATTTTTATGTACCTTCTTAGTTAGGTGACCTTGTTTGGGTAGAAAGAGACATTCCATCAAAAGGTAGTAGTAGGAAGTTAATAACAAAACTTAGAGGTCCGTATCGGATAAAAGAAGTCCTGGATAATGATCTATATATTATTGAAAAAACCTTCATTATCCAAAAGAAATGACAGAAATTTTAGTAGTATTTTCTCTGTAAATAAAATTCACTCTTAGTTGGTACCTATTCAATAAAGCATAACAGAATCTGAAACGTCCAAAAAAGACGATACTGATGAAGTACAAGTAAGGCATGAGAGATATTAAGGGTATGTGCGAGACCTTAACGTCTATAAAGAAAAAAAGATAAGTAAGTGAACAAATAATTTTAAATGTAATTAGAGGCCTGGCTGGGAATATGACTGAGGTCCCAGTTAGGACAGATGTTGAGGATATGTATGAGGCCTCAATGTCTTAGTTAATTTAGCAAGTAATTGGCCTGGCTGGGAATATGAATGAGGTCCCAGTTAGGACAGATGTTGAGGATAGGATGAGGCCTCAATGTCTTAGCCGTAAGTGGCCTAGCTGGGAATATGAATGAGCCAGTTAGGACAGATGTTGAGGATAGGATGAGGTCTCAATGTCTTAGCCGTAAGTGGCCTAGCTGGGAATATGAATGAGCCAGTTAGGACAGATGTTGAGGATAGGATGAGGCCTCAATGTCTTAGCCGTAATTGGCCTGGCTGGGAATATGAATGAGGTCCCAGTTAGGACAGATGTTGAGGATATGTA
Organism: Schrankia costaestrigalis; assembly: GCA_905475405.1. NCBI lineage: Eukaryota > Metazoa > Arthropoda > Insecta > Lepidoptera > Erebidae > Schrankia > Schrankia costaestrigalis. The sequence goes on from FR997855.1 coordinate 3,158,179, forward strand.
TGAGGCCTCAATGTCTTAGTTAATTTAGCAAGTAATTAGAGGCCTGGCTGGGAATATGAATGAGGTCCCAGTTAGGACAGATGTTGAGGATATGTATGAGGCCTCAATGTCTTAGTTAATTTAGCAAGTAATTAGAGGCCTGGCTGGGAATATGAATGAGGTCCCAGTTAGGACAGATGTTGAGGATATGTATGAGGTCTCAATGTCTTAGTTAATTTAGCAAGTAATTGGCTTGACTGTGAATAATGTATGGGGTCCCAGTTAGAACAGATGTTGAGGATATGTATGAGACCTCAATAACTTATTATAGAAAGGATATATATTATACGATTTTAGATAGGTATTACATTGAGTTATTATCAATCTATAAACATTAGTAACCATGTAAATCGTCTAGTTAAGATGTATTTATCAGTAATAACATTTTATTTATCTATGCCTACTTACTTAAAAATTCTATTGTAAAATAAGTAAATAAATGTAATGTTTTCCCGGGACGTGAAAATTATCAGGAAAGGCCGACTGTTAGAATCGTGTCGTAAATTCCTTGCTGTCATTTGTCACTTGACGTTTTAAAACATTATTTTGATTTAGAAGCAGTTTAAAAATAATAATAAATTGAAACTATAATTTATTATTATTTTTATATTGGAAATTCAATGCATAAACTTATAATGATAAAACCTAACATTTACAACCTCTTTTGTAATGCGCCAGCTACTTTCTTTAGTTGTTGGTTCCGGTGAAAAAACGGTAGAGGGAAGTAGTGAGCACATGGCGGGAATTCTTGTTTTTTTCAGCGTCCAAGTGTGAATACAACGAATACGATAAGTTGAATTATTGAGGATATACTGCGATTTATGTATGTTATGAGCTATCAAATGTATGTAAAAGGATAATAAACTAATTTGATTGTATAAATTGTTCTCATTTCCTGAGCTCTCACAATACTAACCTAACCTAACCAACTGTTTCTGACTTTTGCCTTCATATTTTATTTTAGGACATATTACTTTATAGCAAGAAAAAATAGGATATTTAAACAATTATAGTACCCTATTTTATGACACACAAGTATTATAGGTAAGGACGATTAGGTAATGTACGATTTCGTATATTATAGTTAATATATCCTTATATAAATAGTAACCACAGATAAATCAACCGCTCCGTATCATATAAATATAATCTAGTAATCTTTACCTACTTGTTTTATTACATTATCTGAGTCTTTGAAGATATTATTTATAATGGCTAGTTAATGTGATTAATTCTGCGACATTTATCACTTTGTCTAAATTGAGTAGCCATTATACATAACGGCTAGTTATTATGTATAGTATTCATATTTATTACTTTGGCTGTAACATAACTAATCAAACAATTTTAATTTATATATTTTATAGGAGTTTACCTTATTTAAGTATTGTGGCCACACCTTTAGATTTAGCAATAAGATTGTAGTAATATTATAGTAGGTAATGTTAATTCTATACAGGTAGGTAATAAGGTTTAGGATGCACTGACTGACAGACAGACCGACATCATAATAGTAAATAACGCAAATAATGTCGCCCCGCGACAGCTGTCCCATCGGATAATTTTACTCAATACATTCTAAACCTTATTTCTATAGAATTAACATTATTATCTTATTACTGCAACCGTATTTATAAATAAATATAAAGGTGGGTCCTACCGTATTTATAAATAAATATAAATGTAAGAAGTAACTTTGATAGTTAACCTCTTAGTAAATGTCATTTCGTTTTTTTAAGCAGGTTTTCTTTTTTTTTTTTTTTAATCTTTATTTAGGGAGCTTTGTCACAATTTGACTATGTCGCTCCGTCATAGTCACATTACATATTATATTTACAAATATTTTTAAATTATACTAGATAGATATAAATTATACAGACTTTTAGCTAACTCTGATTCAGGGTTAGCTAAGATAGTGTTACATTCACCTACATTGTAAGTTGTATCATTAAATAAACGTTCCCTACATTGCTCGGTCCTAACACATTCCAACAGAATATGCTGTATGTCCTCTACTACTCCACATACTTCGCAATTAGGAGATGGTGATATACCCATAAGGTAGGTAAATTTTCTTGTTGGAATGTGTCCGGATCGAAGTCTCATAGCTGTTACAGAGTACTTGCGGTTGAGTGTACAATTATTGATCCAAGGATTTGTCAGCGGTTCATGTTGTATGGTCTTGTACCAGATACCCTTCTCTAATGATCTGCGATTAAAATATTCTTTCCAAGCCTTATGACAGTATTCTCTTACTAAATATAGACACTCCGAATGAAAAGGTACTACTGAGAGAGGTATACCTAATAAAGGAGCCTGCCTAGCCAGAGAGTCAGCTCTTTCATTACCTACTATACCTATATGAGATGGGATCCATTGAATCTTAATTACTTTGCCACCTTGTTCCAATTCTAAAATTTGATTTATAATAGTGTAAGCAATAGGTGTTCCTCGAAAAGTCGAGGTACAGCGAGCTATATGTTGCAATGCACTTTTCGAGTCTGTTAACACTACAAATTTATTTAAGTTAATAGAGCTGATATAAGACAGTGCTTCGCTTATGGCAAGCAATTCTATATGCATTATTGACAATGTGGCACATAGATTAAAAAGTACATAAGAGTCTTGCTGAGGATCGAAAATAGCTGCACCAATGGTGGATCCATCTTTAGACCCATCTGTGAATATTTGGTAAAAATGATTGTATTCTGTTTCTAAATAGTAACAACAAATATCTTTTAAAATATTTGAGTCGTATTTATGTTTAGGTTTATTCACTAGGTTAATATTAGAATTAATATTTTTTGCAAGATCAAGGTAGCTTATCCAGTGAGTATTCATGTACATTTCTAGATTTTGGCTACAGTGCACAGTCACTTCCTTTAAGTAATTATGCAAAGTAATTAAAATGGGAATATTTTTTCTATTCCAAGAGTTGATATAACTAGATAAGATATTTAATAAATTAATAATTATATTATTGTTACTTAATGATTTGCTTTTGAGTAAGAATTTACCGGCTAAATAACATCTGCGAACGTGAAGTGGTTGTATGCCTAGTTCACTGCCCATTACATGAATTGGTGTGGTTTTTATGAATCCACCAATAACTCTCATAGCTTGGTTTTGTGTTCTTTCTATTTTGTTTAAATGAGCTTGACTGCTATCTCCATATAAAAAACTCGCATAATCTAAACGACTTCTCAGAGTCGATATAAAAATTCTTCGTAGGTGTTTTGGATGAATACCCCAATCAGAACCTGCTAAAAATTTAAGAATGTTCAGAAATTTAGAAGCTTTTTCATTAATATAATTAATGTGTTTAGCCCATCTAAGAGAACGGTCTAACCACAGTCCCAAATACTTAACACTGTCAACTACTTTTAAGTCTGTTCCATTAATTTTTATAGCTATATTATGTCTGTTGACTCCCTTTTTAAATATACAAATTTGACTTTTGGTGGGTGATATATCTAAACCAAGTTGTAACAAATGCTGAGTAATCGCTGTTAGGGTTGACTGAAGCAGTGAAGCTGCATTATCTATATTTTTGTTAATACAATAGATGGCAAAATCATCAGCGTACTGGGATATGTGAATTAAATCAGAGCTAAATTGTTTACATATATCTATTGTTGCTATATTAAAAAGAAAAGGTGACAGAGGGTCACCCTGAGCTAATCCACAACACGTACTACGAACCAATGTGTTATCATTAATGTTAATACTCAACTGACGTTCACGAAGGAACTCCCACAAATATGTACATATAACTTTACCTGCTCCTAAATAGTCTAATTTTTCTAATAGTTTGTGTATATCAACGTTATTATATGCATTATTTATATCAATAAAACATCCAATCGTCACTAAGTTATTACAAAAACCTGTCTGTACTCTAGTGACTAGTCTGCTTAAATTATCTATACATGAACGGGATTTACGAAACCCTAAAACATCGTTTGAAAACAAATTGTTTCTTTCTACATACCATTCAAGTCGTTTTTGAATAATTGAATGAAATATTTTGCAAACACAAGATATTAATGCAATAGGTCTAAATGTTGAGACAGAGTTAGGATCTGTTCTTATTTTGGGAATAGGTACTATACTAATATCACGCCATTGCCTCGGGACAAAGCCCTGTGATAGCGATAAATTGTATAAATTAATTAAAATATATAATGCGTTGTCCGGTAGATATTTTAACATACTGTAAGATATATCATCAGACCCAGGCGCTGTGTCTTTAGCTTTAATACTATTTTTCAATTCTTGTAATGTAATTGGAGAGTCTATAGGCCGACCGTTTATCTCAGTCCCCGCCTGCGGTATGAAAGGGACGAGGGGGCGGGGTAGCGGTGTCCGTTATGGTAGCGTACACAAGAGCTATATCGAGTTGTTTACTATGCCAAATAAAATAAGTTTTACCAATAAAAAAAAACCGACTTCAAAGACAAAAAATTGCACTAAAAAGTAAAAAATAATTAGTTGTATTTTGCTTTTACAACATTAAATCAGACATTATTTTTACTTAATTATAATCTAAAGAATAGGTTCTTTTAATTATTGTAAAAAGTATTGTTAAGGATATTTCTTGAAAAGTCTACAAATATATTTATTTGAAGATTCTTTAAAATATAATCAAATTATTACAAATAATGTAATATTATCGTTATTTTTGGAGTAATGTGACAGCCACGATAGTTATATTCTATATTTTATTCCTGACTATAAATTTAAAGAAATATGATGTCGTGTTATACACTGACTAAAGACTAAGATGAGAAATAAGTACTACGAATCAAAGACAATTACTTAAAATTCTCATGCGAAAATGAAACGGCCATGTTTGTTTTAAATAAAATATTTATCAAATTAAAAACTATTTAAAGTGATCAGAATGTGTTAGACAAAACTCTATTGCCTTTTCTAACGACTTTGTAGACAACATTTTGCATTATTGATCCTATTCACGAATTACGATTTTTTTCAATTGACGGTGCTGGTTAGCCCCATAAACGCCCATAAGTTATGGAAAGCTTTAATCAGTTACTAAATAGGTATATTAAAACGTGGCCAGCGTGGTATTAGTAGGCCAAGTATCCGTCCGTCACGGGAGGAGGCCCGTCCCTGCAGTGGGACATTAATGGGCATGATGATGATATACACAGTTTTGCAATAAATCTTTATCTTTAATAAATATATTTGTTATTATTCGAATGGCTGATTTAAACTATAAATATAATTATAACTAAAGTCTTAGAAAATATTTACAAATAATAACAATTGTACAATCATTAATATATATATTAAAATCACAGTATAATCACAGTTTACATTAAAACAGGTATGATTTAAACATATTAATTTGTAAGAATCAATCTTAAAAAATATTTACAGATAATAAGAACAATAATAAGAGCTTTTTTTATTTTTACACGCTACCATAACGGACACCTAGTCAGTATGTCAGTATGACACTAGTGCAGTATGCTAGTCCGTCTTCTATACAATTTACAAATGTCAAAGATGGTGGCGTCATCTTAGCACTAAAACTAGTACTTTCTTAGTAAAAATTATACAATCTAAATTATTACACAATTTAAAGCCTGACCAGAAAAATAAAACAACCTCTCCAGGTATTTCGATTGCTTTAGGGTATAATTTTAATTTTTCCTTCTTTTTATTTCATAAAAATAAGCTAGCTAAAAATTAGAGCTGTGTTGTGATGTAATGTAGTTCGGGTCACAGTATCTGAGATGGCGCTGTTTTGGCAAGAAATCAAGAGATAGCTCTCTCCTTTGTCCTCGCCCCCCGCGCACCTCTATTACCGCAGGCGGGGTCTGAGTTAAACGGTCGGCCTATAGTACAGGATTATGTGACAAAAATTGTGGTTGAGAATTCACGACGCAATCTGGAGTTAAACTATACAACAAGGAGGTAGCCTTGTCAGAGTCAATAGCTTGTCTAGGTGTCTGATAACCTTTCATCCATTTGATTTTATTCCACATATTACTGGCCGAGGTAGTTGCATCAATTGTAGAACAGAAATTTCTCCAGGATTCTCTTTGAATCTGTCTTAAAAGTTTTTGGGACTCGCTTATTTTACTTTTTAATATAATTAAATTAGAGGGGGTAGGGTTACGCCTAAAGGTGGCTAAAGCTAAACGTCTGACTGCTACTGATCTCGACAGTTCTGGACACCAGTATGGTTTTGAACGAAATCGACTCGTGGGGTTGGAACTATATTTTATACATGGAATAAATTTATTAGCAGCAGAGTGAATATACTCGATAAATGTATCATAATTTAATTGACAATTTTGAGTCATATTGTATGTTTTAAATTTTTCTTTTAGATAGCTATTGTATTTTATCCAGTCAGCCTTTTTAAAATTCCTTCTTTGTTTAGTTTGAGAGGACGACATAAATGATGTAGATATTTTTATGATTAGGTGGTCACTGCCCAGTGATTCGTTAGTCACTTGCCAATCAAAAGTTAGTGCTATATCCGAAGATATTATGGAGAGATCAGGGGATGATTGTCTCATAAAGCCATCTACTAGTTGAAAACGAGTAGGCTTACCATCATTCAAAATAATGAAGTTAAAATCAAGTATTGAATCAAGAATTTGAAGGTTTTCTTAATATTAATGAAAATTTAATGACAAAATATCTATTGAGACTATCAAAGTTATTTAAATTAATTTAAAGTTAAAATGTAGTTTAAATTATATTGTAGTCCTTGTTTGTAAAGCTAATATCCGGAAACTTTGTATTGAATAATAATTTAAATATAAAATGCATTATTTATAAGACTTATAATTAGTTTATCTGTTAATATTGTTAACCGAGCTGAAGTCATTTAAAGCATCTACCTAAATAATATGCTCTAGCTTGTAATCATGACGTAACTATATAAATCATTTCTGTAGCTATTCTAGAAAGCTACAAACACTGACAAAACGAAATAAATATGGTGAATTAATTAAATAATTTTTATTCATAACTAAATTTTAATAAATACCTATTAGTACTAGTAGTATTCGGAATTAATAGGTGTATTAGCAAATAAAATGATAAAATTAAGTAGTTATCCTGTCACCGTTTATTTCTCATGCTTCTTTTTGACCTGACTTACGGCCGAATACTCAAACGTCTTTTAAAAGTAAAGCGGCGCGCTGAAACTAGACATTTGTGTGAAAATTTCTAGTTTAAGCCGCCTTTTTTTTAAACGACGTTTGACTATTCGGCTGTCAATCTTTATTTGAATAGCTGAGGTCCATTTAGTTCTGTAGTGTATTATATTTAATTTATGTTGTAAAATGACAAAATGAATGTGTCTTTAATAAACATTTTTCTGAATCTAGACAATGTTTTTATTTATTCTTTAATCTAGTAGGTAGGTATTACTAGAATGTTTACCTACTAAAAACCTAATTTTAAGCTGGTATTGGGCTGGTATTTGGGTACTCTCCGTGTGATGACGGAGTAAGAATACAACATGTCACTACCCCATCTCATCCAATGGGTGTCGTAAAACCAGGGACCATCATCTTAACGAAATAAATAGAAGAAAAACTTGAAATTAAACCCTGTATCAATCCGTCTGGCCAGCGTGGTATTAGTAAGCCAAATATCCCTCCGTCACGGGAGGAGGCCCGTCCCTGCAGTAGGGCATTGATGGGATGGATGGGACATTGTTATGTTGATTGGGATTGGCGGCCATCATAAGCCCGATTTACACATCGACAAGTACAGTAGCGAGTTAAGTAGTAAGTTGTTGATTTAAATAGATTTCCATCCTATTTTTTGGCGAGTTAAGTTGGCAAGACGCAAGAGAGGGGGCTACTTCGTACTTAACTCGCCAAAAAGTAAGATGGAGATCTATTCAAATCAACAACTTACTACTTAACTCGTTACTGTATTTGTCGATGTGTAAATCGGGCTTTAGTGACAGCGCAGCTCATCAGCACTGTTCGCAAAGCGCAAAGCTAGTCTACCTATTTATACATAGTTGTTCGTTATTATTGCCTTGTAATCACAACAGAGGGGCGTACGGGGCCTCCAACAACCATCTTTCGGGTAAGTAGTACGCGGCGCGCCCCGCTGACCAACGACCGAGGCTATGACTACCCGCCAACACGCACTGGACTAGCGTGGCGGCTCATGGTCCAAAACCTATGAGTGAGGAATAAACATATTATGCGGGAGGCCTGTGTCCAAATGATGAATCATAACAGCTTTGTGACGTCATCCAACGTTAAAAAGTAAAGATTTCATAAAAATTTAAGTAAAAAGTTCTTATACATAATTAGTTAACACTAGCTTCTGGGCGCGGCTCGACTCGCGTGGATGTAGTTTATCGTGCATCCCACAAAAACATTCTATTCGGGATGAAAAGGAGCATATTTTATTTATGTGTTAATTTAGGGTTTTACCTATGTGCATGCCAAATTTCATCATTGAAGAAGTAACAAACACACTCACAAACTTTCGCATTTATAAAATTACGTAGTATGATTGAATGGACTGTTTAGTGTTTAGACCTACACCTAGTTGGTAAATTTAATGTAAGGTGTAATAATATTTAACTTTACCTAGAAAACAAAATAAGAATATATTCGGTACCTAAATAATACCTACCTCATGTAGATATTATTTAGGTATACGTGATAATGATAATCACGACTTTTTCTCATGTAATACTCATGTTAGTAGGTATTTTTAATTTAGTAGTAGGTAGTCGCTCGGTTTTTTTAATCATAAGCACGTGCAACTCTGCTTCAGTCTAAAACTACATTATGTTACGAAAAATTTACAGTTATTGTAAGTTACGGTCTTGTATCTATTGCCGACAAAGGATTCCTATTCTTTGTTCACAAATTCCTTTGTTTCAAATTTCTGACGAAAGCAATAAATTACTTATCTTGGATTGAAATGTGGGAAAAAGTTTTGCACACCATTGTTTTTAAATGTGTAATATTTGTTAAGTTTTTTTTTTAAATTATGTATCTATTTTATTTATTTATTTAAAAGAATTTACTACCCGTGAGAAAGAGTTTTGCAACACTTTCTTATAACATTATTTTTAAATGTTTAATAATAGGTCTTTACCTATGAAATTGCCGTTTTTTTCGCTGCAGTCTTTAGCCTCTATATTTTCTTTTAAAACATAGATTGCTTGTATTATTTTTATAATTTAGTAAATACAGGGCATTACCAATAACTAACTAAAGATAATTAAAAAAAATTATTATTATTTGTATTAGTAATAAGCCTGTAAATATGGGTCCAATTTAAACCACCGGTTTTTACCATTTAAACAAATGTAACTTCTTCCCTAATATTTTTTTTTCTTATGATTAAAATGCTATAAGTTAGCTAAGATGTGCGCTATTACCTACTTATACCAAATTTCATTAATAATTATTGAAAAAACTAAGAAAACGTTAGTATGAAAAATCAAACTTCGCATAAATTCTCCATACAAATCGGCAATTTCATAGGTAAAACCCAAGACCTTAATATTACTTAGTTTTTTTATATGCAATTACACATATCTATTTAAATCATTATTTAATAAATAATTTACTCGTGAGAAAGAGTATTGCAACCCTTTCTCACTGGTAATTTTCCATTTTAGCGTTATAGATATTATATTATTTATATTTAAATTCAATGTGTGAATTTGTTATCATTACCTATCACGTATACCTAAACAATACCTGCCAAATTTAGTCTTGTTTTGTTTTCTAGGTAACAGTTAAATATTAAACCTTATCTGATTTACTAACAAGTTGTAGGTTTAAAAAGTTCATTCAAAATAACTAATTAGGTATAAGAACTTATGAATTATTTGAAATCAGTAAAAAAGTAGTTTTACTATATACAGCTGTTATTATGACAAGGTTACATCCTTATATTAAATTGCGGGGCTTATCCAAAACTGTAACCCATAGGTATTGGTAAGATGTTCATAAAGTTGCAGTAGAGTAAGTGACTTTTCCATTTAAGTTTTGTTTACCTACTTATCTCGAAATTAATAACGAAACTGCTGATAACCGTTGTATTGTGTTGTGCATACTAACAGAGCACTCAGTCAAATTAAATAAAACTGTTAAAACATTATATTTAAAAAAATATTTAAGTATGTTTATCCGTTGTCTACTACTATGTGTGAATGTGTGAGGATTATTTGTTATACATTTTTATTTATATTTTCATTCCTTTAATATATAAACCTCCATTCCCTCAAGGAAATAGCGCTAATAAATAAATGATAGGTTTGATTACTACATTTTGAACGTAAATAATATTACGGTTAGTTCTGTTAGCAGTCAGCGTCGCCCGCCAATACATTATTTTTAAATTAACACTACATAAGTTAATATAATTTTTCGGTTAAATGTCACAAATAGCTCCAAACTGTAGAGCGTTGGACGCGAGTTAGTGTTGAAAATACTATAATATAAATCAGTTACGTTAGAGGGAGACAAAGCACAGAGCTATTAATAGAATTTCACAAAGACCGCCCCTTTAACGTCGGTGATTCTGTCGATGTGTGCGTGCCACGTATCGCATGCGCCGCGTGCCAAGCGATTCTCGCCTAAGGGTGGTCGAGCGCCAAGTTCCGCCATTGTACAACCCGATATCATAAGAATTACGATAGAGGAAATGATGGCCGATCAAGTCCATATAGTAGTATATAATGTGCAATATATAAAAACAGTGCAAAATAAAAGGATAATAATACGTAACATAAAATTTAATCCAGCATTCCAGCCACATTAGCATTCTTACTTGTACCTATTTGTAAATTCGTCCAAAAGACATCCTCGGCTAATATGCCTTTCTTTTTCCACTGTGATTACTGATCCATCTGTTTAGGAGTTTCCATTGTCACTTTAATCATGGAATTCTAAACGCTTTGTTGGTCATCTTGATTTACCTGGGGATCTACTCATAGCTGATAAGATCGAGCAACAAATTAAAGTGCCCTTTGTATCGTTTCAAGTCTTCTGTCAAAGTTGTAAAAGTCCAAATTCCGTCACCACATCTCTTGCAAAGGGTGGGGAGACCCCTCACACGGTGGACCGACGACCTGGTTAGGACGGCGGGAAGCCGATGGATGAGGGCGGCACAAGACCGCGCAGAGTGGAAACTTTTGAAGGAGGCCTATGTCTAGCAGTGGACGTCCATAGGCTGATATGGATGGATCTCTTGCATAACTTATTTATATGCAAGAAACGGGGGTTTTTTAAGAGTTATGATCACACATTTTGCTTGTCTATTTCATATATTACAAGACCTAACGGTTTTATAAGTTTAGGAACACAAATATAGCTTTCTGATTTAATATCTTTGGCCATTTCTCATGGATTGGTGTTAGGATCTTGCTGTGACTCGTAATCAAAGACTGATACACTATCTAGGTTCTCCGTGTGGTGACGAAGTAAGAATACAGTGTGTCACCCCATCTCATCCCATGGGTGTCGTAGAAACCGACTAAGGGACTATCCGTCATTTTATCTTTACGTAATAAAAAGAAAGAAGGAAAACTTGAAATTAAACCCTATACCAATACGTCTGGGCAGCGTGGTATTAGTAGACCAAGTTCCCTCTGTCACGGGAGGAGTCCCTTGGTTTCCCAAGGTGCCCATTAATGTCCCACTTACACATTAATGGGCTGTTATGATGAAGATGACACTACCTCGGTATCTAACGGAGGGTAGGGAAGACCTCGCACACGATGGTTCAATTTAGTAGTAATAAAAAGACACACACTTGAAAACAAATTGATTTTATTAACAATTATTTAAAACCATTAATTATAATTTAAATACAGAAAGCATTGCTTAATTCTAGAATACATTATGGAACTCGGTAAGATATTATAATTTAACAATACACAATACCACCATTATAATACCAATCTAAGCATGGTAAGCAAAGATATGTGTATAGGTATAGATAACGGATAAGCCTTTAAGCCCGATTTACACATCGACAAGTTCAGTAGCGAGTTATGTAGTAAGTTGTTGATTAAGTTGATTTGAATAGATCTTTATCCTACTTTTTGGCGAGTTAAGTTGTCGAGACGCGAGAGAGGGGGCTACTTCATACTTAACTCGCCAAAAAATAGGATAAAGATCTATTCAAATCAACTTTATCAACAACTTACTTACTACTGTAGGTACTTGTCGATGTTTAAATCGGGCTTTAGATCCTATAGATCTTTTACTATATATTTAGTAAATACAGTTAAATGATTACTTTCTTAAATGCCTCGGTGGCGCATAGCGCGACGGTCGCAGAAGTGGCTACCGTAAAGGCCGCGGGTTCGATTCGCACGCAGGAGAGTGCTTTGTGTGATCCACAAATTATTGTCCTGAGTCTGGCTGTTCTTTGTGTCCGTTATATTAATAGTAACTTAATGTATTCATTTGGTATTGGTTTGTTAATAATTTAAAATAGCTTAGAATTTATGCTTGATAATTATTTTAAGTCCTCTCTCCTACACTATGCTGTGCCCGACAGGGTCCACAATTTGAACCATTGTTAACTTTACCATCTTGTACCTATATAAACATTGTGGAACGCAATAAAGTATTGAGTAAATGGATAGGTAAACTTTTACGTTACATACCGAATTGGATGGTAGATAAGTTTCCCACAGTTAAAAAAAAGAAAAAATAAGAATAATAAATTGCGATTTAATAAACATTCATTTTCCATTATAATATACAATAATATCATTAAATAAATTAATAATTAAATTCACACAAAATATTATACATAACTTATTACATTTTAAATTGTGATATTTTCAAAATTAATTATTACCCTTTAACGTTACACATAAACACGTTTGGACGATACAACTACAGACAGAAAGTACAGCTAACAGAAGTAACTATTCGTAGACAGCATGTTTCGTCGAATAATAGAAACATTTTATGATTCAAAAAAACGTCTCATCTACGGATAGTGACTTCTATTAGCCGTACTCTCTATTCTCCGTGTGGTGACGGAGTAAGAATACAATATGTCACCACCCCATCTCATCCCATGGGTGTCGTAAAAACCGACTAATGCTGCACTATCATCTTAACGAAATAAAAAGAAGGAAAACTTGAAATTAAACCCTGTACCAATCTGGCCAGCGTGGTATTAGTAGGCCAGGTATCCCTCCGTCACGGGAGAAGGCCCGTCCCTGCAGTGAGACATTGATGGGCTGTTATGGTGATGATTAGCCGTAATTTCTATTTGCAGTCATGTTGTACAAGCGAGTTTCTGTTTGATGTTCCACACCCATTTTTAACACACTATATAAACGAGTTCTTAGGTAATTCGGTTTTTTTTTTAATGTTTGTTATTAATTCTTTAAGAACTAAAGTATTTTTTTTAATCAAAAAGTACCTACTGCCTATTACCCCCATAGTAAATAGGCCTGACTTTATTTATGTAGGTATCTATGTATTTATAAACAAAACGAATCGATTTAAATAAATTTAAAGACAGCCAAATACTTTTATGATTTACTATTTTTAAATTTTTGATTATTATTAATCGACCCTTCGAATATTTAAAAGTGCTTTTGAATCTGTAATTAATTGATTTTTATATAATAAAAATCTAATTAAAGTGGTAAATCATTAAAAAAAAATCTAAATGACCAACTTTATTGCATTAGTTTTGAAGTCTATTTTTTAATTTAACAACAATTAAAAATTATTGTTATAGTGCTAGTTATAGGTAAGTACCTACTATTTGGTAATTATCTGCATAATATTATATTATGTCAATATAATAATTATTATAAGTGAAGAATAAGAAATAGCATGAAAGTAAATACAGACAAAGACCCACTGCTGACAGGAACAGACAAAGAACTTCATCACATTATTTTATGGGAGGTATCGTATCGTCAGCGCTGTGAGTCGGACGTGTTAATAGTTATTAATTAATCAACAATAGTTTAGCGCGGCGCGAGCCGACGCAAGTGTCATTTGTCACCATGAGTGATAAACTTGTGGAGAACGAGTTGCTGGCTTTTTTACAACAGAAGCTAGACGTTATAGGCGAAGTTTCTGCGCTCCAGATTTGTGTCTCGAATTTCAGCGAGGAAGAAATCGCGGCTGCCAAGTTGCTGATTTTTCGATCGCTGAATAAAGAAGACCGGATGGTGTCACGTAGACGTGACGGACCTAAAAAAAGTATGCAGGACATCATCACACTGCTCAAGACGACCGATCCCGAAGACGTGCCTGTATTTGTAGCTAGGGACTTGAAAAAGTTACCTCTGGTTACTTTAAAGCACGTCGACGTAACGAGTCTTCTAAAGGACATCACATACTTGAAGACTAGTCTGGTGGATGTCAAGAAGAAGTTGGAGACATCCGAAAGAAACGTGACAGAATTACGTACCGAACTAGATGAGTTGCGTAATTCTGTTAAAGTATCTGGGTCACCGATATCGGCGCGTGTAAACACACGTCACGGTGCATCGTCTGCAACAAGCTACGCGTCAGCGGTCTTGTTGTCATCGCCGTCTACAGCTGACAATGCAGAGTGTGACGCACGAAGCTACGCGCGCCCCGCTCCTGTCTCGCAGCCTATTCACTGCAAGACTCCTCGAGCTCCTTTAAATAATGAGCCCAAGGCTACCGCCGGTAAGAAGCTATTGCAAGACAGTAGCAAGAAACGGTCTAATGATGATGATGGTTTCGTGACTGTTCAAAACAAAAAACATCGCCAGCAAAGCAAGAAGAACTGCTGTGGCACAGCACCTAGTGAGCCAAATATCAATGTCCGTGCTGCAAAACCGAACACTCCGGTGTACATTTCACGCCTGCATTACACCACAAAGGCTGAGGACATCGTCGAGTACGTTCGCCATAGGTTGAAATACACGGCGAGAGTGCAGTTGTTAGAGTCGCGCCGCAACGTCAATTTCAAGGCGTTCGTGATTCGGGTCCCAACATGTTACCTGCATCTCGTCATGGAGGAGACCTTTTGGCCGCAGGGCGTGGTATTCCGCCGTTTTCGTGGACAAGTGCCACCTGATCGCACTGTCCCATGATTTATTTATAACTATGTATTATAAAATTTATATTATTATGTTTTTATTTATTATGTGTATAATTATAATTAGTAGGTACCTATAAATCATGGTAAATAAAGTATTTATGCCTGTTGTCTGGTACCCATAGTACAAGCTCTGCTTAGTTTGGGACCAGTCAGCATTATTAAATTATGTATTATTATGTTATAAATTATATTGTTATAATTACTTATTATGTATTAATAATATTGTAAATAAAGTATGTATGCCTGTTGCCTGGTAGCCATAGTACAAGCTCTGCTTAGTTTGGAACCAGTCAACATTAATAAATTATATTATACTGTGTATTGTTATGTAATATTTTATATAAATAAATTTGATTTGATTTGATTTGATTATATTTTGTAAAATTTCTGTAGGTCTAACTTAAAATTCATTTAAAAAACATTAAAAAAAAAAGGCTGACTTACCCCCTAATTTAATCACTGTTTAGCGAGATTTTTAGGAGTAAAACGGTTGGTTTTATTTATACCAAACAAAACCGTAAGAATTTAAGCTAATAATTGAGAAGAGGCGTTTATGAGTAAGGGGGTTAATCTATATGATGTATGGCTTTTAAATAAATAAGGTTTAAAAAAAAGAACTAAAAAAAGACTGTTGTGATGATGTGTTAATGTTGTGATTAAAACACATAATTTTAAATTGACCATGTAATTATTGGGCTAAGTACAAATATTTAAAAATCTTTTTATTAATTGACTAAGAAATTACTTAGTTGTGAGTTGTGAATTGTGATGTAACAAATATTTTAAATTATTTTTATAAATTGACCAATAAATTAGTAGGTTGTGAATTGTGATGTAACTAATTAACATTTAAAAATATTTTTGAAATTTGACCAAGAAACAACTGAGTTTTTAGGTAACAAACATAAAAAAAAGTACAACCGAATTAAAACCTTTTTAGAGTTAGTTAAAAACATCTTAATAATTAAATATACTAACTGTGAGACTAATATAAATTGTAGAGGAAATGAGATCCATGTGTGTCTAATTTTTTAAAAACTGTTATATTTATAATATTTCGAGTACTTAACATACTTTAATAATTAAAGTATTGCTTAAGTGTACAGTGACTTCTCTAAGAGTCTATAGGCCAAATACTCAAACGTCTTTAAAAATAAAGCGACGCTTAAACTAGAAATTTTCATACAAATGTCTAGTTTAAGTGCCGCTTTAGTTTTAAAAGACATTTGAGTATTCGGCCGTATGTCACACAGGGTATACATGAATGGCGCAGAAATTAGTAGAAACAAAAAAAAACATCATCGAAAAATGGCCATCCATTTAGGAGATTGTGGTAACCTCTTTCCGTCATGAAACCTATTGGAAAAAGTGGTGTTACAGATTATAATAATAAAGTATATAAATATAAATAAACATCACGGACATCTCTACACAGCGCCATCTGTTCCTAAAGTAAGCTAGGCTTAACCTGCTTGTGTTATAGGTAACACACATTATTAATACTTATATACTTTTTTTTTGTACCACTCAGACCAGTGCAAATAATCATGATCATGCACACAAATACTTGCATTGAGCGGGAATCGAGACCTCTGTGTACCTAGCAGCCATGTAATAGAACCACTACGCCACAGAGATCGTCAATAAGTATTTCATATTTTGCTATCGGTTCATCGGTAACTAAAATAAAGATAAAATATCATCTAAAAACGTTTTTTTTTAGTTATGGTTCTTAAAATGAACGCAACATTCACATGTACACCGAGTATATTTTAACATGCTGATTATTCGAATTTTAAATAATTATGAATATTATAATATATTTTAATTATAATTTTTCCACATACTTATGTACTAATAACATATGCTTTTTTATATAGCTCTTATCATATAATCTAAAGCAAAAATGACATTTTCTATTACGCGATTTAGACGGATAAACGTTTTGTAAATCTATTATTTCTGTTGCATGTTCACTGACCTTCATGGCTGTATTATCGTCTAATTTCCTCATTACTAATATATTTTCAGCAGCTTTTTTAATTTCGACAATACTTCTTGAATTAAGAACTTTTTCGAACCATACTTGATTTACTTTTTTAAATTGGCAGTATGGTATGCGTGAAAGGAGGTTGAAATGTGATTCCCGTATGTGAAATTTTAAATCCAATAGGTGTGTGAAATTCTGTTGGCACGGTAAACATGCTAGTTCTTCCGTGTTGAGTTCTGGTGTGCTGAAAAAAACAACATTATTTTCTTCAATAGCTGCCTTAATTGAGAAGGTTACCATGCAAATTAACCATAGTTATATAGCACCTATCCGTGTGGTGACGGAGTTAGAATACAATATGTCACCACCCAATCTCATCCCTTGGGTGTCGTAAAAACCGACAAAGGCACTATCCGTGAATATTATCTTTATGAAATAAAAAGAAGGAAAACTTGAAATTAAACCCTATACCAACCCATCTTTCCAGCTTGGTATTATGTAGTAGGCCAAGTATCCGTCCGTCACGGGAGGAGGCCCGTCCCTGCAGTGAGACATTAATAGGCTGTTATGATGAAGACAGTTTTCCGTAATACATAGAGAAGGAAAACTTGAAACCATAGACCCGTTTAACCAACATACTAGTAAGTCTAGTTCATTTCCGTCAAAAGAGTACCTACTAAATAAGGTTTTATAAGAAAACTTAAGGTTTACATAAATTATTATTGTACCTTTTACTTTCATGAAACTTCACATTGTGACATATTAAAAGACCTTTATTAGCAAAAGTCTTATTACACACTATACAATTCCAATCTTTACTCGAATTATCTTGATCTACGTAATGTGTTTTTACGTGTTGTACAAGCTGTAATTTATTACGGAAAGCCTTCCCACATTCGTCACAAAAGAGCCGTTTCTTCTTTTTATTTGCTTTTCTAATAGCTTTAGACATATTCTGTTATTATGGAAGTATTAAATTGTTTATTAAACATTAACCAGCTGGCTATGTGATTGATTAATTTACTATGAATGACATTGACAGCGGACTGTCAGTAAACTCCATTCAACGTTGACATGTGACATGGAATTAAATAGATTGTAGAACTGATTTTCACCGTACTTTTTGCCTTACATTGATTTAACTGTCTCGGATAAAGGGCTATTCGCTATTTTGCCGACTTTTGCTTTAAGAAGAAGAGGTGGTACAGTCAGCCCCAAAAGTCGCTGAACACATTTTAAATTCCAAAACTGCTGAACACTAAAAGTGGCATAAGTCAGTGTCGCAACAAGAGTACAAAATAAGCTAAACGTACAAAACGACCATAACACGCTGCACATGGTTATTCCAAAAGTAGCTGCACACGGGTATTT
Organism: Schrankia costaestrigalis; assembly: GCA_905475405.1. Lineage (NCBI taxonomy): Eukaryota > Metazoa > Arthropoda > Insecta > Lepidoptera > Erebidae > Schrankia > Schrankia costaestrigalis. Next base: position 3,176,675 of record FR997855.1, read on the forward strand.
CAGAAGTATCTGTAAGTACAATTATCTCGTTGGAATAGATACATAATTTCAACACAATTCACTGAGATTCGATAGCCTAGGATATAGAACACTCGACTTTGATGAAGTAGACGTGCGTTCGAAACCGGGTTGTGCCAAGTATTTTTTTTGGTTTTTTTATTTTTTATATTGTATTTTATCTCAAAAAAAACAAATAACTTAAATTCACCGTCACTGTTCACAGGTATTTTAATAAAGTTAAAATATTATTTTTAATTTTTAATTGAAAATAAATAGTATTTTTATTTAATTTTTAATTTAATGAAGAATGATCATTATGACTTTAAATTGTATGAGAAACATTTTCGGAGATTCGATGATATGAGTTGAAATGTTATGTAAGAAGAAGCGCTCCCTGTTGTGCGACATTGAACTTAATAGTTTTATGACATGCAACTAAAATTAACTCTAGAGGTGATAAAGCCATTTAATTAATTAAATTATTTAATTTAATTGTCGAATATACATTTTTTTCGTAAACGAAGTCGCGGGTTACAGCTTGTATTGAATAATAATAGTAGAAAACAAAATAAGAAAAAATAAAAAAACACAAAAAGTAATCCGTTCCTCAGGATCTAACCAGAGCTGTTTTCTTTTCACCCAAGCTCTATACAAGCAAAGCTATCGTGTTGACAACTGATTTGATGAAATTGTTAATGTAGTATTCCGATTTGAAATTGGCTTGACTTTTGTCTACTGTCAAAATCACTCACTACAACTACACTGAAACTCAAACGCAAATATGAGCGATGCAGCGGGCGACGTTGCCGTTCAGTCATGCGCGGCTCCCGTACACTGCACGAGTTGGCAACATCGATACTTCTGAAATACCCGTGTGCTGATACTTTTGAAATAACCGTGTGCAGCGTGTTATGGTCGTTTTGTACGTTTAGCTTATTTTGTACTCTTGTTGCAACACTGACTTATGCTACTTTTAGTGTTCAGCAGTTTTGGAATTTAAAATGTGTTCAGCGACTTTTGGGGCTGACTGTACAAGCCGCTAGGCCGCTACTGACTTCGACCCTGTACACAACAAGCCTTTATTTGTCTTCATTTACGACATGTCCTCTAGTTTCTGTTATCGTTGGTTTTGACAAGAAAAATTAAAAATTGGTTAATAAATGTCATTGAGGTAATATGTGTGACCACAGGAGCTGTGCACCTCCTGAGGTATGCGCGCGGCGAGAGGGGGGTGGACATATAGAGTACATGATAAAAACTGGTATAGAATAAACAGTCTATGATGTAGCTACTAGCGACATCTGACCCAATATACTTAAGTTATTTGGCTGGTACTGGTCGCTCCACGAGCGGCTGTAGCAGTTTTCTATTAAAAGACAGTTTTTTTAAAAACTCCAAGAAAGTATTTACATTGTTGTATAGTTTTAAGAGTAAATAGGAACATTATTTGTGTTTTTATAATGTAAATTTGAGAAAAATGACATCTAGCGGAATGTATCAAATACTCTAAGAACATGAAATTCAATGTTCAAAAAATATAATGTTCGAATTGTTATGACACTGCCGTCAAAACTCGTGACAGCAGGTAGGTGTCCGTTATGGTAGCATACACAAAAGCTTTATCGAGTTGGTTACTATGCCAAAAAACTCTGCATAAATAAAAATAAAAAAAAATCTAATTGTTAAGATTAATGATGAGGAATTAAAATTTTTTAACACTACAGTATTCCTAGGAATTACTTTATACTGATTACCTCCTTACTCATAAACGCTTTTTAAATTTAAGTTAATTGATTACCTTAAATTCTTACGGTTTTGTTTAGTATAAGTTTGATTCTACAAATAATAATCTCGCTAAACAGTGATTAAATTTAAGAGGCGTTTATGAGTAAAAGGTGAGTTCTTATTTATCACCTGCATATTTTTAATATAATATGAGTATATTTGGGTTACATTGTGATCAACTAAGTAAGCGTAATATATTACAGATATGTCTATAAAGTCGTCAAAGGACAATGAGCAGAAGTGGTCCAAATTTCCACCACTATTGGGGGCTATGTAAGCTTAAAGTCGACTAAATACCATACAATTTTGATTACTAGGTGACAAAAATATATTCACTCAGAAAAAAGTTATGACTGTTTTAAAAATACGTATTTTTAGTTATTTAACCGTTAATTTTTTCGCACATAGCCACATTTCAAGCAGTAAAAACATGGTAGACGGATTCCCCTTGTTCTGTAATGCGCTCATATCGTCTGCAAAGTATACAATGATAACCTTACCGCACCTACTCATATAAAAATGTAATCGGGACGGTTCGCAATCGTGCTAAAAGTATTTTTCGCACGTGCAAGACAACACTACACGTATGTGATCCATAATCGAAAAACCATTTCGAACTACTACTGTTCTTGTCTTTCTGGAATGCGAACTGTGGGGTGCTGTGTCCATGTCATGGTAATTATTTGTTATTTTGAATGGGCGAGACACCAACCCACAATTCTACTTCCAGCTGCGAATTTGGACAATGTTATTGTGGGTGAAGACATGAGATGTATTCTTATAAGGACAGACTCCACACTGTGAGACAGGAATAAATAAAACTTGTGTGATATTTTTGTGTCATTCTTCCCAGTATTACAAATATTTAAAATAAACATAGCATTGTAAAGATAGCTATAAGTAAGATAGTATAAGCTTAGATCAACCAGAATACCGCATGAATTACAAAGAAATGTCATACACCTAAATCAATCGAGTAGTTTAAAAGATATAGTGAAATAAATAAGCGTAAAATGGTTTTTAAATTGCAAGTTCTTATGGGGTCATAACTTTTTACTGAGTAAATATTTTGGGTTGCGGTCTTCTGATAATGATTCAGAACGCAGTGTTCCATTATATGTCATAGTTCTTATTGATGGTGGAAATTTGGACCAAGCTCCATATATTTTTGCCCATTCTCCTTTGTGATTTTTATTAGTTCATTAATCTACAATAAACTAATACTGACTTACGAAGAACAATGTAAACAATGAGTAGAGTAAATCAAAGTGGCACGCGGGAAAAGATTTTTAAAGTTATAAGGCGATGTTTAGCGGAGCACGATTCTGGTCAACTTTTATGCGATTTGGGTGTTGTTTATGGGCGAACTGCAACTTTGATGGGTATGTAATCGTGTTACTGTTTTTCGTAATCTGTCTCAAGTAATAAATTCACTCCATTTGAGATCTAGAGACTAAAAACAGGCATTGTGTACATAGCACATTTTTAGGTTCGATATTCATTGTAAGTAAGAAAAATCGTAGTACGACCATTTCTGTTGATACATTATCAGTTGCATTAGTATAATTCAGTCAAGATTTATCCCAATTTGAATTTGAATTAATTGCTTTATGTCTATATTACGGTTGATATTAAAAACTAAACTATGTCACTTTCGCATCGACTGGTCTGTCTACAAAAAATAATTTATTGCTATATTTTATTAAATTTTATATCATTTAGCTCTTAGTGAATCCATGTTAAATGATATTTTGTTGGTTAATATTTAACACTGAATAAATTTTCGTTAGGTACTGTAGTTATTCTTTCCATTCCATTAGAATTATTAAATTTAAAAATAACAGATTTAAAAATAATGAAAAGCTTGAAACTCCTGGTAAACACAGGCAAGGCCGGCCAAAGAAAGAAATGTATGTTTCTATATTTCTGCTCTCCCCCACAAAATACAATTATGTGATACAGTAAAAAAGAGGTATATAACATTTTTCTTCTTTTACCTGTATTTTGTTTCTAGTTATGCCTAAATGTATTGTAGGTATAATCAAATGTTCAATTTACATAACTTTTGTAAAATTTCGAGTTCCAACCCTCAGTAAATTGCAGATGATATCTAGAACTGAGATGGATTTTAATTGTAGTCTTGAAGTTCTACGCAAAACTTTAAATGCAATAGGCTTACCTACAAGAAATGCCCTAGTGCCTAGTAATAAGTGCTATAATAGTGTAGTGTTATTTGAACATAATTGTTTTGAAAACTATTTTGTCAGACTAAATAGGGTTGCTACGTGTAGCACAGTGGCGCCCAAATTTTTTGTTAGGACTTTATAGACAGACTGAACCTACATTAAAAAAAAATAGTTGTTGTAGTTTTTATATTATAGCGTAATGAAATAACTCCAGCCCGGGCCCTAAGAACCGTTAATATCTCCGATAATATTGAATTTTTTTACAGGCGTTATTTCAGGGTTACATTTCTACTATGTGGGTATGTGACCTGGACGTTAATTCGGCTTTCAATACATTTCATGATACTTTGTTATTATTTTTCGATATCTGTTTCCCAATACGTAGATTGAAAATACGCAGTACCGGTAAAAATATATCTTGGCTTACAAGAGGCCTAAGAATATCAGCAGTAAATAAGCGTCAACTAAGGTACAAATATTATAAATGTAAAACAATTGTTAATAAAAATAAATACATTAGCTACAATAAACTGTTCAAAAAACGTGTTATTAAGGCTCAAAAGCTCTGCAACGAAACATTTATATGCAAGGCTAAAAACAAGTGCAAGGCGTCGTGGCAAGTTATTAACAATAATATAAACTCTAATAGTAACTCGATATCTGACATAAACATAATTAAATCAGATGACATTTCTATTACTAATCCAGATGACATTGCCAATATTTTTAATGATTATTTTTTAAATTTAAACTCCAATTATACAAATAAGGATAATAGTTTATTCAACATCGGTAGAATAAGTAATAGCAGAAATAACTACAGCATTTTTCTGAGTCCTACAGACCCAGATGAAGTTGGAAAGGTAATAAATTCCTTAAAAAATACAGCATCGGTTGGCTATGACAACCTGCCGACTAAACTAATAAAAGCCTGTAGAGCCTATATTACCTCAGTACTAGCTCATCTGGTAAACCTCTCTTTTTCACAGGGAGTGTTTCCGGATAGGCTAAAAACAACGGTTATAAAACCTATATACAAAAAAGGTGATAAAATTGACGTTATTAACTATCGTCCAATAGCCTTAATACCAGTGTTGTCAAAAGTCATTGAAAAAATTATGCACAAGCGCCTCATGGCTTTTATGTTAAAATATAATGTATTGTGTCCAGAACAACACGGGTTTCAAAAAGGTAAATCAACGTCTTTGGCTGTATATAAATTAATAAACAATGTAATACAGTATACAAACAAAAAAACACCCGTTACATGTATTTTCTTTGATATGAGCCGTGCTTTTGATTGTGTTTCCCATGAAATTCTCCTTAATAAATGTGAAACATATGGCATACGTGGTTGTGCAAACGAATGGTTGAGCAGCTATCTTAAAGGTAGAACTCAATATGTAGAGATAACTAGCGTTAATAAAGATAATGAAGAAGTTATCTTTAAGTCCAAAACGAAAGACAATGGGCTGGGTGTGCCTCAGGGTAGCATCCTGGGTCCACTCCTATTCCTATTGTATATAAACGACCTGCCTTCAGTCACAAACTACCAACTTTACCTGTACGCTGATGACGTGTCCATTATCGTTCCTAAGACAAACTTAAATTATAATGACGAATTAAATAAAGCCCTTCATGTTATAGTAGACTGGATGAAAGCCAATTGTCTCAATGTAAACATAAAAAAAACTAGCTTTTTGCAATTCCACAACCAAGGTGCAAAAAAACATGATATTATGCTACAATATGAAAACCAATATTTGACAGAAATATATGAGACAAAATTTCTTGGTTTAACTATTGATTCCACGTGTACCTGGAAGCCACATGTAGACCTAATAAATAAAAAATAAATAGGTTTGTCTATGCATTATGGAAACTTAGTAAGATCACTAGTAAGCAAATAGCTCTGAATGCCTACCATGCCTTTGTGGTATCAAATCTTAGGTACGGAATTGTGTTGTGGGGCAATTCGGTAAAATTAAACTCATTGTTCATAGCGCAAAAACAGTGTGTGCGAGCTATCTGTAATGTGGCGCCCTGGGAAAGTTGCAAATCTCTATTTCAAGAACTAAATTTGTTGACTCTGCCTTGTTTGTACATCTATGAGGTGTGTGTATTTGTGAAATGTAATTCAGTACTGTATACGCGTCATGAAACAGTCTGTGAATATAGTACACGTTTTCCTGACAAACTGGTCCTTCCGACCATTCGTACTGAAATATGTAAAAGAAATAGCTATGTAATGTCTGTTAAACTATATAATCACCTTCCACAAATATTTAAAAACATGTTATTGAACAAATTTAAGAAAGAATTATATAAGGTGTTGGCACAGGAATGTTTCTATTCTGTACAAGAATACCTTAGTTATAAGTTTTAAATTACAATTTTATTATGCTAGTAATGCGCATGAATATACTTCTAATATTATGTTGACATTTTGTAAATTATTATTTTGATATATTTTTTCCTCCTCTTTTAATTTAATATGTAACTAAAATTATTAAGCTGACAATTCCAAGTCAATTTTAATTACTTATACTATTAGATATTATTATAACTTCATTAGACATTTGTATGCCATCTCAATGGCAAATGTGCTGGACTATTTATATTTTATACTATAAGACCAATTGTATCCACATTTAGACAAATAAATGCATTTCATTTCATTTCATTTCATTTCATTTCATTACTGTATTAACAGAATTACTGTACCTATGTTTTGTAGTTCTCGAGATATTCAAATCACTTGTGAGCATATTATCTGTACCAGTACTATGAACATAAATTAACATGGATTTTTGACATATTCCACTGTGAATTCGCTTATAGCATTTACCTACACTAATTCAGTCAGAATTTCACGCATTATTTTTACATAAAGAATTTTTCAAAAGAAAAGTTCCCTTTCTATCAAAACTATCACGTGTACGCTATCATAACGGACACCTATTTTTTCTTCGTCCCCCCACCTCGCCGCGCATACCTCAGGGGGTGCACAGCTCCTGTGGTCACACTATACGTACGTACCATAGATAAGAATATGTACTAACGGTACGTACGTAGTACATATTATTACCTCAATGATAAATGTCAATTTTATACCTGTCTGTCAAGTGTCAAGATAATTAAATTTTATTTGTTTTTGTAAAATATCATAATATTATAATTAGAATAGAAATTAATTAATAATTGCATAAGATTATCGTGTAAATGTGATCGTGGCCATAAACTTTAGTAAACAATGGGTAAAAATAAAATGATTGCAAAGAGTTGTCCGAAATGCGAAATGCAGGTAAGAATATCAAATTCTATTTTTTTCTGTTATATCCTTCCTACTATGTTGTGGATTTCATACTACACATATTTAGCTCAAGCTGGCCATGGCTTGATGACTGTCTTTTGGCGGAATCTATCGTTTCGAAGCGAGACGATTAGTCATAACAAACGAAGCATAAAATTGAGTTGTCAAATACAATACAACAATATCTAGATGGTTTGGTGTAGGGTTTTAATAAGAAGTTTTTTTCTTTTGTTTTTGTTGGTATAATATTATGTAGGGCTGTCCTTTAATTGGCTTTTTCAATACCCATGGCATTATCACTCAAAGAACCAATGGCTATGTTAAGGAGTTTGAATTTTTTTTAATGGTATTTGTGTATAAATACAAATTCAAAGTTTATGTAATGTTGGCTGGAAAAAGTTGTTGTTAAGAAAGAAAAGAGGTATTTAAAGAACAAATTCAAATACTTCTTAATGATTGACTTGACGGGGTGGAGACATATTGTATTCTTACTACACCACACGGAATTTTTACATAAATATTTTCAGGTAGCAGTAGCATCAAAGTCTTGTAAATGCGGGCACACATTCTTCGCATCACGTCGCGGCGCCGATTGCCTCCCTGCTGTGGAAGATATTAGACGTAGAACCGGTAGAGTTAGGAGATCTCAGCCTCAGTTCTACGATGCTCAACATTATCAGAAGCAAATCAAGAGGAGAGTAAGTATTTTGTCAGTTTAAGTCATATTTTGTATCTAAAACTTTTTACTTAAGTATCATCATCATCATAACAGCCCATTAATGTCTCACTGCTGCGACGGGCCTCCTCCAGTGACGGAGGGATACTTGGCCTACTAATACCACGCTGGCCAATCGGATTAGTATAGGGTTTAATTTCAAGTTTTCCTTCTTTTTATTACGTGAAGATAGTATTCACAAATAGTCCCTTAGTCGGTTTTTACGACGCCCATGGGATGAGATGGGGTGATGACATATTGTATTCTTACTCCGTCAGCACCCGGAGTGTTAGTAGTAGTTACGTATATTATTCTGCAATATCTTATGGTTTCCCTAAAAGCTTACATTATGATCATAAGCCAATCTACCTGAAAATCCCCGTGAAAAAACAGATTTTTCTCCTTAGGGGTTCTAATAATAAGAGATGCCTAAATTACTCTTTGAAATATTATGATATTAAAGCTCCGCTGTAAAAACGTTATGTGAGTGAATGATGGTGTGTTTGTGTGTGTTTCTGAATGAGAGAGTGTGTGTTTCTGAAGGTATTTTGAATTTAGGTATCTTAAACATTAGCCCCCTTACTCATTTTTTGACTAAATTAAAAAATTAAAATTTAATCACTGTTTAGCGAGATTTTTATTAGCAAAACCAACCTTATACCAAAAAAATCGTTAGAATTTAAGCTAATCAATTAATTAATATTTAAGAGGCGTTTATGAGTAAGGGGAGATGTATTCTAATTTTAGGTAATATATAATAATATGATCTCAAATCTCTTTTTCTTTTCAGTCACCTAAAAAAAGATCGCTTTCACGCTCTATGGATGAAGATATGAAACCCAAAGACAAGAACGAAAGTGGTAAGATACAATTATTTGCACCCCTTACTATACAAATTACAAAAATAAATATGCCTCACACATTCACACAACGCCATCTAGTCTCAAACTAAGCAGAGTTTGTACTATGGATAATAGACAACGGATATACATACATACTTAAATTCTATTTTTTTTGTAAATACATACTTTATTACATATTTCATTACTGCTCCACTCCTATTAGTCATAGCGTGATACTATATAGCCTGTGACACACCCCGATAAATGGACCATTCAACAAAAAAAGAATTTTTAAAATCGGTTCATCAGATCCAGAGATTACCACGTCATAAACACACAAACCTTACCTCTTTATAATATCAGTATAGATAGAAAAAAAAATGGTTTTCAAGCAGCTTTAGGTCTTATATGAAAAAAAAAACCTAACATATTTCTATTGGTGCAAAATGCTCAATTTTTTTATTGAACATGATTGTTTGCATTGGTCTGGGTGTTTTCTAGTATGTATAATAAGTATGCATTTACAAAAAAGGTATTTAAGTATGTTTATCCGTTGTCTAGTACCCATAGTACAAGCTCTGCTTAGTTTGGGACTAGGTGGCGTTGTCTGAAAGTGTGAGGAATATTTATTTATTTTTGGAGGAATTACCACTAACATTTTGTGCATGGCACATTACATTGGAGCTCCGATACCGGAACTGTCTAAGAACCGTCTTCACACAGAAATATATCATTGTACTACATCATATCATAACAGCAACAGCCCATTAATGTCCCACTGCAGAGACAGGCCTCCTCCCATGACGTAGGGATACTTGGCCTACTAATACCACGCTGGCCAGACATATTGGTATAGGGTTTAATTTCAAGTTTTCCTTCTTTTTATTTCGTAAAGATAATATTCACGGATAGTGCCTTAGTCGGTTTTTACGACACCCATGGAATGAGATGGGGTGGTGACATATTTTATTCTTACTCCGTCACCACACGGAGAGCATATTGATATAAAATTGACTATGTGTACCTTCTAGCTCGTGCAAGAAGACGCCGCGCGCTCCGTCGCGCTCAACGTCCAACACCCGCCAACACCGGCGATCGAACCCGCGACCCCACGCCGCAGCTGCGCGCTCCACAACTAGCGCGCTGTCGGTTGATACTGCACGAGATTAATAGAAAGATATCTGCAGTCACTTGGCAGCCCTCTAGCGATATGTAAACGTGATCCGTTAGTTGTTGTCCTGGGACCGGAGACAAATCACACTACACCAATCGATCGAATGTCGTTTGGTGGCATCAATCGACGATGATCGAGGTCCATCGATTGTCGTTTGGTGGCATCAATCGACATTGATCGTGGTCGATCGATTGTCGTTTGATGGCATCAATCGACGTTAATCGTGGTCGATCGATTGTCGTTCGGTGGTATTAATCGACGTTGATCGTGGTCGATCGATTGGTGTAGCAACACCTTTCGACTTTTACGATACCGATAGAATTTAGGGTTAGTTTGTGTATGTCCAAGCTCAGAACGATAATTTATAGATCACAGAATTAAATAGTCTAGTTGTATTTAGTTTTATCTAGTTGTAGTTGGTTCTCGTATAAACGAGTGTTTTAAGTGTGAAATTAATTTTAAAAATGTAAATATTATACTTAATTATTAATGATTTAAATATAAAATTGAAATAAGTATTAAATGTGTTTAATTATCACCCTATTTATATCTACAAATGTAAACATACTTCAATGTCCCCCATAAATAGTATACCACTATATAGAAGTACACAGGGGTTCGTATTCCTATAGAAACTATACATATAATCTGCAGCAGGTAGAACCTACCTACACGTTAACATAAACTATATCAAATACTATGTGTGCGCTTTGGCGACTGAGAAATACTCTAACATTAAAACGTACGGTGTTATTAATCCTGATAATGAAAAAAATAGGTTTACTAATCCAAAAATTTGATTAAGAATAAAATAAGAAGACAGTAACAAAAAAAGGCTGGAACGCCATTTTATAGATAATTTTTTCTTGTGAGATCTGTAAAAAGTTTACCTAATCTGGTTGACAGATTTCCTCGATAGAATTTAACGAAGAAAAATTAACTTTGTATTATTGAAAATAATTCACTGAAACGTTCTTTTATTTTTTTAAACATAAGTAGGTACATCATACTTACTAGAAATACACACTTACAAAATAATCAATCATTTTTTTAATTCAAAGAAGTGTTTAGGTAGGTACTTGAATGGAAAAAAATTCTTGCAAATTAACCTCCGAGTCATCTGGTTATTCTTATTACACCGTAAACTCCGATTTACACATCGACAAGTACAGTAGCGAGTTTAGTAGTAAGTTGTTGATTTAAATAGATCTCCAGTTTTTGGCGAGTTAAGTACGAAGTAGCCCCCTCTCAAGACTCTGGCCAACTTAACTCGGCAAAAAATAGGATGGAGATCTATTAAAATCAACTTCATCAACAACTTACTACCTAACTCGCTACTGTACTTGTCGATGTGTAAATCGGGCCTTAGAGTGCAATGGTCCATGCCTATAATAATCATGCTCCGTACTCAATACCCAACCCCATTATACTCCAAAACAGCATCTAGTTATCCTCCCCTCATATTCCTAGATACACAGAAACAGAAGTGATAAATAAATGAAACTTCTAGAACCCATAGTAACTACACTGTACTGCCCTACTAAGCACAAAAGAGGTAGGTATATCATTGAACCGGCTTCGCAAGGCAAGTGCAATGCTTATACTCTGCAATATTATAAATATATAAATAAATATTCCTCACACTTTCACACAACAACGCCTTAATCTCAAACTAAGCAAAGCTTGTACTATGGGTACTAGACAACGATAGATACTTATATACATAGATTTTATGCTTACATAGAAAACACCCAGATGCACACAAATATTTGCATTGAGCGAGAATCGAACCCAAGACCTCTGTGTAGCAGTCATGTTATGTAACTACTACGCCACAGAGGTCGTCATGTTTCTGTTTATGCGCTAACTTCTCTGGTAGCTAACTTCAGGCCGGGGCCCAGTTAATTGAATTGTGGTTACGAGAAAATTAAAAAAAATTAGAAAAAAAAGTAAAGTAGAGAAAACTTTCTTAATGTTTTTTTATACCTCTTAAATAACATACCTACTGCTATAACTTACTACTTAAATCGCTTTTGCCGTCCACACGCAAAAAGTGACTCAACTCGCCAATGAGGCAAGTTAATTCGCTACTGTACTTGTTGATGTTGTAGCTGCCGTGGCCTGCTACAGATTAATCCATAGAAATAGTGATTAGCTCTGAAAAGAGCTGTTTTTAACATGACTTTAATACCGATTAAGTCAATAGAAACAGTGAGTAGCTCTGATAAGAGCTGTTTTGATAATGACTTTTCAATCACTTATCATAGAAAAGTGAAGTAGTTCTGAAAAGAACTGTTTGATAATGACTTTCAGATTATTATATTATAGAAATAATAATGAGTTCTAATAAGAACCGTTGTGTACGACTTCTGCACACGTAACAACGTTTTTCATTATTCAAGCAATATTTATCTTCACGCACGTCGTCGCCCAATATACGCAGCCAGCCAGAATATTCTTCAATATTAATTCAAGACTTCAAGTTGTTATTACAATCTTCACACACGCCGCACGCGCCGAACCATACGCAGTATATCGACGTCCGTCCCTCTTCAACGCCGCGCCCGAGTGAAGGAACGAGTACGAGCGACGGGTCGTATTTATAACTTACGCACGGAGGCCAGACTGGCCGGTAGGACGGAGCTCGGCGGCGCGCCTCGACATTTCGCGCCATCGCCGCTACGCGTCGCTTCCATCGCATGGCGTGATTACAATCTTAGTTGTGATTGGTTATACATTTTTTATATTTTGTAAATATTTATTTTTCTTATATTTTATTGGTTTTACATGTTTACACACTTTTGTATATAAGGCGACGATTTTTATTAAAAGACACGCATTCTACTTCAAGCAAATCGAGAGTTTTATTATATCCTCAAGATCTCCAAATCCTTACAGGAAGCTCTGAACCTGCATAGGTGACCATCCTGTAAAATGTGTAAATCGGGCATTAGACTTTTGGTAGAAAACGGTGCGTTGTACGACATAAGGAAACCTAATAAAATTCTCTACATCCTTGCGTGTTATATGTTTTCTCTATCTCCAATTGTTGCTTAGCTAGGCGCGCCGTAAACCGGCTGATTTCCATTTTAAATTTTCAAGAAAATTATCTATCTACGCAATTATTAAGTAAAAAAATAACATCTACTTATATCCCTTCATATTCCTAGACACAAAAAAAAACAGAAGCGATAAAAAAAACAAAAATTCTCAAACCCATAGTAGCATCTCTGTAATGAACCCTGTTTAGAAACACACCCCTACAATACACCATCCCTTTCTCCCCCATCTATTTTTACATAATACTATCTCGCTCGCACCCCAGCCTCTCGCCGGCCATCGATTTTCCCTCCATTATTTTTCCGGACCTCGTGAGTTCAAACGTAGAACAAGCTTCCATATTGTTTGGGTGAATTTAAAAATAAAAAATTAAAAAGAAAACATTGGATAGTGAGTTGTTATCGATTATTGTGACATTTCCGGATAATTCCGTAAGGAACGGGTGAGTAAATTATCATAATAATATAATTTAACGTAGTTATTTCTTTTAAATCGCGTTACATTACTACATAAATATTATTTAAACAGGAGATTGACGCGGCATGCTTTTTTTTTTTAATCTCTCGATTATTTAGTATTTTTAACTAATGAAGTTCTCTATATTTCTGGTTTAGTTTGGTCTGTTTTGTAAATTTACGACTACAGTACTGCGCATCATGGGTTTACTTACCTAGTAGGACAGGTAGCATTGTTTATTTTAGCCACAGAGGGAATCAATACCTACTAATACTAATTAGTAGATTAACATTTTTAGTCGATTCACTCGAAATTAGTCGAAATTATTTATCGATTACCAAAATAAATTAAAAAAAAAACAACCAAAGAGAGATTTGCGGTTTTTATTAAAATAAGTAAATATGCCTCAGCCTCACACATTCATACAACGCCATCTAGTCCTAAACTAAGCACAGTTAGTTCTATGAGTAGGTACTTACTAGAATAATTTTGACTTTATTATGATTCTCGATTTTGATAATGAACTTGACTATTTTGTGTTAACCTTTAACTGGTGACATGGTTTTTATGTAACGTAACTGGTGACGAGCGGTCTGAGAAGCCGCTGCAGTGTTTGGTCTATAACATCGTAATTAAGTACGGTAGCTTATTGTGGTTTAAAAAAATAGTATAATCAACTATTACTGGTTAAAATAAAACAAATAAGTTTACTCTAAATATAACTTTTATTATAAAAATGGGCATCACTGCTATAAGTAATAATTTCAATCAACTAAACATAAATGAGATCAATAATTATTAATAAAAAAATTAAAATCAACATTTTAAATGAAAAACACATTTTATTATAAAGATTAGATAGTAATTAACTAAAAAAATAATAATACTGAAATAATAAATTAGAATTGACAAAACTGACAGTGGCCAAAGTTAAGTCGTCTTATTAGGGGTTCATCTTCACTATCACTTCCGGAAGACCGTTTGTCCTGGGTTGACTCCTGGCTAACAGTGTGGTGTATTACTGGTTCGTCATCTTCAGAATTACTTGGTTCCGTTTCCGAGTTATGGTCACTTTGCTCCGGGACAAAATTTTCGGGAACGTCTTTGGCTTCCGAACCACTTAAATCTTCCTGTACCAACCATTTCTCGACTTGATATTGTGTTCTAGTCCTTGGCCATACTCCCGACTCCCTGCGCCTCTTTTTTGATTGTTTACAGTTGTCAATGTTGAAGTAATAACAGTAAAAATAAGAAGAAAGCAAATACTGAATTTTTTTACATTTAGTTACGTGAGTGGTGACATCGTGCCTGAGAGGCCGCTTCCGAACTTTAAATAACGGTAACTTACCTATTTGGGTCCTTGCGACGCAACTTTCTTCCTCTATGTCGTAAATGGGACTAAACTTAAAGGTACTCGGAAGTATAAACAAATAAAGCGCGGGGAAGGGGGTGTAATGACGAATCACTGATGCCGCTCGGCCTGTGAGACCGCTTGTCACCAGTTAAAGGTTAAGTTTTACAATTTTCGATGCTTATTTTGCTTTAATGTTTTTTATAGATTTTGTCAATACCTGCTGTTGATTGTTGATATCTGAGAAAACATTGTAATAAAATATGTATGTATTTACACAACAATATATAATTAAGTGTTTATAAATAGTTTTTAACCGACTTAAAAAAAAAGAGGAGGTTCTCAATTCGGTTGTATTTTTTTTTATACAAACATACTCGAGCTCTGTTTATTTTCGGACGACATGGGGCGGTGTAAATGTCTGAGAAATAATATTATTATTTCATTTTTATATATTTTACGTCTATAATTTGATACCACTAAAGCGTCATCATAACAGGCCATGAATTTCCTAAAGGTAAGGGTCTCTTCCAGTGACTTTGGGAAATTTGACCTACTGATAGGTACCTAACGCTGGCCAGACATATTCATATAAATAAAATAAATAATAATACATTCACACGTCGCCACCTAGTCCCAAACTAAGCAAAGCTTGTATTGTACTATGGGTATACTTACTAGACAACGGATAAACATACTTAAATATTTTTTTTGTAAATAAATACATATTATACATAGAAAACCCTCAGACCAATGCAAAAAAACATGTTCATGAACACAAAGATTTGCATTGAGCGGGAATCGAACCCGAGACCTCTGCGTAGCCATGTAATATATCGACTGCGCCACAGAGGTCGTCAAAAAGTTTTCCCTCTTTTGTTTTGTGTGACACAGTATCTACGTATATTTTCTTAATCGCCTTTTATGAGAAATGGGATATAGGACCATGTTTGCTCACTCTGTCACTGCAAATATTTGAACTGGTGATGCATACTTACATAATATTATTACCGTGAAGTTTAGGTTACACACACAAAAGTACACCTAAAAAATATTTTAGTAAATTAGATGTAAGTAGGTATAGAAGCGACCGGGAATCGAACCCGAGACCTCTGCGTAGCAGTCATGTTATATAACCACTACGCTATAGAGGTCGTCAGATTGGCTGATATGATGATTAAAGTAAGAGACAAACAAGCAACCTACCTGATGTTATGACAACCATACTGACTAAGGGTGAATATTATCTTTACGAAATAAAAACAAGGAAAACTTGAAATTAAACCCTATACCAATCTGTCTGGCTAGCGTGGTACTTATTAGTATGCCAAGTATCCCTCCGTCATGGGAGGAGGCCCGTCCCTGCAGTGGTACATTAATAGGCTGTTATGATGAAACATCAAACTCTTTGGCCTCTCAGTTATTAATTAAACTATCTATAAATTGATTCGAGTGACAGTAAATTTTCCTTTACACAACTAGACTCGACTAAACAGGATATTAACAATTTTAGTCGATTTCCTGAAATGACGTTCGAATCTGTATTGGATAAATCATCTAACTACATTTGTGGCGCTCGCAGAAGGTTGCACAACTACTTACTTATCGATTAAATCACAAGCCATCCTGGCCTATGTATTATGTATGCATAATGTACCTACCTACTAATCTACCTATACTAAAGCCAAACTCGATGTAAAATCTTTGTAAACAAACTATTATTAGGGTTATCGCACCAAAATAATTGTACCTATGTAAAAATAAGAAATTTATTAGTATTTCCGTGTTTTATGACATAATTAGGCATTATTTGCTATCAAGACGACAATTCGGTATGTAAAGTTTTTTTTGGTATTTTTTTTTTAAATGTTTATTAATTATAAACAACTAATTTGAGTATTTTTGCTTTCTTACCTATAGTTTATTTGTAGTAAACAGTTAAAGTAAGCAATTCGACCGCATGTATGATGTCATAGGTGCGGTCGAATTACTTACTTTAACTGTTTACTACAAATAAACTATAAGTAGGAAAGCAAAAATACTCAAATTAGTTGTTTTAATTATTGAGTAATGAAAGCAGAAACAAACTTCTGTTTTTTTAGACAAAAATCATCATTAAGACAAAAAAAATGAAAGACAAAGTAATTTATGTATAATTGTAAAAATAAACACAATCTTGCGGTTTTTTGCGCTAAAAATATGATTTTATTACTTATTGATCTAAAATCTCTAAATGGTTTTGGATTCGACATAGGTTAACTTTTACTTTACATACCGAATTACGGCGCATGTAATGGGGTTTCGTATTTGCCGACAAAAGTAAATTAGGAAATTCCAATTTTTTTTATAACAATGAACAATCCTAATTATTTTGCCTGTCAATGGTTGCTAAAAGCATAAGCTTGTTATTTAAACATTTCACATCGACTTTGGCTTTAGTCAGATTAGTCAAATCTCTTTTATGGACTTCACTTTTCATACCTATGATCGAATGTCGTGCTATTTAAATGTCACATTTCTTAAAGAAAAATAAGAACTTATTTCAACAACATCTGAATCCACTGTTAAGTACCTAGTCAAACCCTTTGACTAGTTAGTCTAAGAGTTCTTCAAATAATATTTTACAATTCGCTGCATATTTCAAGTGTTATGAGAGCTTGAACTTAACCTTGTTCGAACTTCTCGTGTTGAAGTGCATTAAGAAATATTATGCCAAAGAAGAAAGTTTATTATAATAAATCAATACTAATATTATAAAGAGGTAAAGTTAGAAGAGGTAAGTTCAATAGAGCACTTCGTTCTTCCAATAATCTTCTCCTCTTATGTCCTTCTCACAGTTCCAGTCTCATTCATTCTTCTTTTTATGTTAAATCAATTCTTTTATGGAATGCCCTACCCCTCGAAATCAGGATGTCAACGAGTCTTGTTAGTTTTAAAGTTAAAGTTAGAGAATTGTTTGATAAGAAGTCAGCAGAATAAATTATAACTTTTTCTATATTTATATGTGTATCGACTCTTATATGTATAATTTATATAAATATTTATACCTTTTTTTTATTATATTATATGTTTATGATATGTGTAGGTTTATATTATCTAAGAAAATCATTTTAAATCTTTTCATCTACCTTCTTAGTATTACTCTGTCTCTGCATCACCCCAAGGTTGACTGGTAGAAAATGTCTTTGGCATTAAGTCCGCCTTTGTGCATCATGTACCTACATGAAGTTTTAAATAAAATAAAAATAAAATAAAGTTTGTGTGCTTGTGACGTTGTAGGGAGTAATCTCTGGATCTACTGAACCGATTTTAAAAATTCTTTCTGTGTTGAATAGTCCATTTATCGGGGAGTGTCATAGGGTATGTAGTATCACGATATGACGAATAGGAGTGGAGCAGCAATGAAATATGTTTAAAAAGGGACGCATTATTAAGTTTTTTTTCCACCCGTCGAAGTGGGCACGGGGCAGCTAGTATCCTATAAAGTCCTAAAGTCCACCCTCGCTACCCCTGCTAGTTAAAAACAGATTACTATTTTCCAGGATATTGAGTAGCGATGTTCGATCAACGAAGTTACGGATGCGAATCTAAAACTTTGTATCTTTGAATCTGGTAACGGATATAAGAAATATTTTTGAAAAGGTTAAGTACTTATTCTCTTACTGAGGATTGCGCCTTGTGCTGCGGGGATATTTACAAACATCAATTTAATTGATAAGTACAATGAACATCTAGGATAATTGTGTAATGTATTAAATGCTTCCTTCAACATTAAAAACGTTTTAAAAATGAATGAAATCAATAACAATTAAGAACTAGAAAAGATGGTGTGCAAGGATTAATTTCACAAGTTAAAGAACAATGCTCAAAACGTCCCCAGCTTGTAGCACTTTAAAACCTATGTTAATTGAAAGGCCTTAGTATTTGGATCATTTTATCGTATGACAGGAAATCTCAAATGTGTATCCGAAAAAAGTTATATCGCCTTAAAGAAACCAAAATCAGTCACAATTATGTTGCTATTTACTGTACTTTTTCGAAATGATAGCCAATAAAATACATAATTAACAGTGTACAATATAAGAAAAATATAAATGATTATATATTTATTATTACGCACCGTATATGCCCGATGACCCGATTTTTTCTTTTTTGTGGGCACGAGTTAGTAGTTTGTCTCTTGGGACATTTACTACTTTACGCTGGGTGTGGGGCGGATGGCCCTCAACCTAAGACATTTAAGTGGCATGCCTCAGGGGCACCCCCTTTGAGGCACGAACCTCGGCCTGGACCGTCACCGACTAATAGGATGTGCGGAAGGCACGCCCCATGTCTAGGTCTTCTAATTTTGGATATTCTAGAGGGGATGTACCCGGATACCTCAACCACTAGTTGGTTGGGGTGAGTGGCGGCCCTTTCAAATTAGCGACGGGATCACGGGAACAGAGTATCATGTGTTTCTGGATGGTCGGCAACTCGAAGTCGATGTGGAGATCGTCGTTACGCATGAACTACGGTGCTCCCGTCGCTTTGCGCATGAACCTATTTTGAATTGTTTGTAACCATGATTGGCCTAATACAAGTCTCATATATCCTAAATGGAAGGAGTAAGTGCAGCTGTCCCATCACAAACGAGCCCCGCTTGCGAACCATGTTTAGATGGGGACGGAGTGAGATTTTATCGTCGAGTATGACTCCAAGGTATTTGGCTTCCCTCGCCCAAGGGATCGGGGAGCCGAACTTTTTGACTTATGGTGTCTCTGCCGAGAGTTTTGTGGCTCCTTTTCTTGTGAAACATCAACGCTTGGCTCTTTTCGGGGTTGACTGTTATCCTCCATTTCTAGAACTACTCGCTGAGGGCGTTGGACGCAGATTCACGAATGAAGAACCAAATAAGTATCCCATCTAGTAACAATTTGTCCGTTGGGTCATTAAGGCCATAAGCGGGAGATTTAAACGTGATTTTAAAATGTTCAGGAATGCAATACTCAAATGATTAAATAGAGAGATGAGGAAGTGTATTAACACTTCCTCATCTCTTCACAGACTACCGAATTGCTGGTGCGCTTCTTAATACATTAAGGGAGCCTTTTCATGACAGTGTCTATACCACAGACTTCGTTGAACGAATTTATTGCAGAATTCACATCAACAATGACTTGGGTAACTACGTTACAGGCAGCGGGCTGCGTTCAGAACATGAACTGATGAGTTCATAAATATACCGTTCCCTGAATTGTCAAACGAGGATACTATTTTGTTTAGTTTGCGGACATATCACCCTTAAACTAGCAGCTTCCTATGTTAGCGGACATTTTCGTGGCGGCGGCGTCTGCATCATAGAAGTTGGTGCAACTCCAAGCCCAATTATGAACTAATACACGGCAGATTGCACTCTTTGAGGGGTCGAATTTTATCCAAATATAGATCAAATGCGACCTATTACAGGTATTTGGTTTTAAATAACGCACAGGATATAAACGCCATTCAGGCATATTATTGTTCATGCTTAACTGCTATGAGACCACTGCGCGCATGTCGTCAGTATCGTGTGGTACTTTAGTATTGGAAGCCATTTAGACAATTTCGATGGGCCACCCAGTGCCTGGGACAATATTGTAATAGACACTGAAAATACTGATTAATGTTATAATAAAAAGTTGCGAATAAGAAGGTATTATTATTTGAAAACTTCTAAAAACCGTCCACCGCCACTTTACAAAATGCGGGAGTCATTTCAAAACTCAGAATAAGTTCATCCCACAGTATTAATTAAAATAAAAGAAACATCTTGAGCAAATAATATAATTATCATTGTGACTGATTTCGGTTTCTTTAATTCGATATAACTTTTTTCGGATACACATTTGAGCTTTGAGAAAATGGAGAGATGACTAACCTTTCGATTAACATATATCTTAAAGTGCTACAAAGTGGGGACAGTGTCCATAGATTTTTGAGCATTGTTCTTTTGATTAAAATTTTCTAAAATTTCTGTCAACTGCTTAAATACAAAAATCTTTTAAGTTTTTGTTTTGTTTTACGGACATCTCTACACAGCGCCATCTGTTTCCAAAGTAAGCTAGGCTTAATCTGCTTGTTTTATGGGTAACAGAACAACGGATATTAGTACTCATACATATACCTACCTACTGTGTTTTTTTTTGTAAATACATACATATTATACATAGAAAAACTCAAGTGCGTTTTCTATTTTAGAAATAACAGTTTCTTATTTACATTAGTTACTTTCGTATCCAAAAACTACTCTATTATATCACATCCCTA
Source organism: Schrankia costaestrigalis (assembly GCA_905475405.1). Taxonomy (NCBI): domain Eukaryota; kingdom Metazoa; phylum Arthropoda; class Insecta; order Lepidoptera; family Erebidae; genus Schrankia; species Schrankia costaestrigalis. The sequence continues at coordinate 3,197,845 of FR997855.1, forward strand.
GTTACTCTCCCCCTACCTGGCGGCCATTATTAAAGTACTTTTCCCGCGCACTTTACACGTTACCCTGATGCCCTATTAAACATCTATGAAAGGAGGCTTTGTTTTCTCTTCAGCCAGTACTTGATACTAAAGGAGTTTTTAATCAGTGCGTAGGTTGATGTGTATTTTTTACGCACAACGGTTGTTTGCGCGTTTTAGAATAGAGATTGTCCAGTAGTTTAGTTATTCCTTTGGAACCTTTTTTACGACATCGAACAATATACTTTTCTGATAGTAAAATTGACTCCTACTAGGTACATGCAGAATATTTAAGTGTTTGACAAATATAAAGCATAAAAGTCACAATAGCTCGATAATTGCTAGGGCTTTTAGAAATGCAAGGAGTAAGGAGCTCTTAAACCATAACTAAAAATAAACAAACATTTTTACGTCCTATTGCTGGAAACTCCTCCAACAATGGAGTCCCAGACTGGGACTCCATTGTTGGAGGAGTTTCCAGCAACCCCAATGCTACTGGGACTCCCAGTAGCATTGGGGTTCTTGGTCTAATACCAAATTGATAGAAAAGAATAGGTGTCATCTCTATGAAACCAGCATCTTAACAGCCGTCCATTCAAGACTGAAAATATTAAAATTTTTACCGCACAAACTTTTATCCACTCAAGCGGTTCTGTCATTTGACAGTTATTGTCGCTTGGGCCGCGGTACTTTTAGGTTTTTTTTTTTTAAATGGCGGTAAATAAGTTTTTCGACACCCATGTCGTTGGCAGAATCATCGATAAACGACGGAGCCAGAACTCAAGAATAGCGTATTGTAGTAGGGTGAAAATGAAGACGCTGTAATTGTTGTAAAATTATTTAACATATTGTGTACGGATTTATTTAATTTTATCCCAGTATATTGCTTATTTGAAATTTATTAAAAGATTTTTTTACAGATTCTGATAGAAAAGTGGATAGAAATAATTTTAATGATTGTTTTAATACTATTTATTTTCTGTACTACTTATTTACTATTAATTAACGAATTATCGGGATATTTACCATCAGACAAGCGCCATGATCACGGAGGAACTGTTCCTCCGTGATCATGGCGCTTGTAACAGCGCCGAAATATCGGAAACTCAACAACTATAAACATGGTAAATATCCCGATAATTCGTTAATTAATAGTGAATGTGACCATGACAGTTTAAATAATTATATTACTTATTTACTATATTAAAAAAGAACTTAAAATGAAATACAAAATATGCCTCATTTTGTATTTTTTAGGTATACTTATAAATTAAATAAAAAAGCGATATGCACAATAAAAATATTTAGCTTTATAAGAACCTTAAAAAATACAATCAAAATAAACAAGGTACCGAGTTCTCAATAAGTAAGGTATGGATGCGCCTATACTTTTACTCACGAATATGAACTAAAACTAAAATTATTGTAACGTTAAACTACAAATAAAGCAATAGCGTGGCATTAGACTAGAAACTTGAAAGTAACTATTTGATATTTGCAAAACATTTGGTAAAATAAAAAAAGGTCATTTATTGACATTTAATTTTTAATATTTAACACATTATTTAGCCAGTGTAGTGTTTGCTAATGGATTATTTGCTAAGTGAGTTTTTGTACTTCATTCGGTGAAACGTTGTTTGTCGAATGACCATTTGTCTATAATTTTTTGGTCAAACATAAGTAATCTACTATCAATACTATGCCGCAGAGGTCGCAATAAATAATTAAAAATACATAATAATATATTATTTACGAGAAAAAGAGTACCACATAATAATAATAATAATTTATATTTATTTTAGTTGCACAAGCTTGCGCCCGGTTTACCGCGCACATATCTATTCTGTCGCCTAAAAGCGTTATCAACTTATCAATCATACAAATGCACTAAAACGTTTAATACCTATATTTTAAAAAATCTTTTCCTTACTTTAAATACTAGAGATTTTTTTTAATTTGCACACTTTTACGCGGGAACGTTGAATTGCAAAATTAATTTTAATTTATTTTAATATTTATGTCGTAACATAAGGACTAAGGAGGTGAAATGTCTATTTGGCTAAAAAGTTTGACATACATTATCACACGAAACATGTTCCAAAAAAAAAAAAAAGAACTTATCTTATTAAGTGAACCTGTCGGCCTTTTAAGACAAATCTTTTTGTTCGCTTATTAAGCGATTTGGCCACCGACCTATTATTTCTCTTTTTGATTCACCTGTCATTCATATAATGACATATTTATGTCAACTGAAAAAGGCGGGAAAACAAGTGAAGTGTAATTAGTCGATGTTCATTCCCCTAAAGCTAGTAAAAAAAGCTTTGAATTTTCTTTTATGTCGGCTGAATGCCGGTTTCTGACGCACGTTTTTATTTTTTATGAGTCTTTTTCCGTTTTTTTTTCATTGTTTTTTGAGTTACAAAGGGAGAAGTATTTTTTAAGCTAGATTTGTATGGTATTTTTGAAATAGGTACCTATTCTTCTTGTTTGAAGTTTAGTTATTTTTTTCTTTTTATCGTTTCATTAACAAGAGTTGTTTAAGCCGCTCACAGGCCTCTATCGTGGCTTTATAATTATAACCACTTCTGGTAACAAAGAAAGACTAACTACCTACTTAATGATTTTTTTCCTTGTCTAATAATAAATGTTTTTGCTTTATACTTTTACAAAAAACATTTTCACAAACTTTTACAAAAACATTTTCTAATTAAAAGCCTAGAGAAAGCCTCAAAACCTAGAGCTTTGATACCAATCAAATACAATTTCTATTATGTAGATGCTTGGATAACAAAATATATTCAAATTATTTAGATAAAAACCATAGATAAACCACTAGAAACTTTGATAGTAATTTTAGATAAACCTCTTACGATGAAATTTTCTAAGGGGTTTGGATGCTCATTGAAATAAAAAATAATTGTAAATTGGGCAGCGTTTTTGCATTATTTTTAGGGTTCCATTGCCAAATGGCAAAAAACGGAACCTCTATAGATTCGTCATGATGTCTGTCTGTCCGTCAGTATTTCACGTTTACCTACTCTTTTCCTTAACTTAAAAGTTATATTGTGGAAATGCTTAAATGATTTAATTATTATTTTTATTATTCTGGAAATCACATTATAGTCAGGGTTCCCTAGAATATGCAACGTGATTGCCACACACAAAATTGATATTTTTTTCTACAATTTTTTTTAAATAAGTAATATCTTATTTGGGATTAAGAATTCAAAAAAATGAATCCTCTCTGTATCTGCTTGCCAACACAATACAATAGGTACAGACTTTCCTACACGAAGTTGTTTGGTATTCACAAAAAATACTTGATAGTAATCACGTTGCAGGAGGAGGAAGCCTATGTCCAGGCAGTGGACGTCAATTGGCCGATATGATATTAATGATGAATCACTTTGCAAAAATATTCTTCTATTCCCGCGTCCCATCATGTTAGATATAATAATCGTAATGATGTGTCTTTTATAAAATACTAACAGACCCGTGCTTACTTCGTTGGGCGACGAAAAAAACGCGTCACTTTTTTAATCATATATCATTACTGCTCCACTCCTATTAATCATAGCGTGATACTATATAGCCTATGACACTCCACGATGAATGGACTATTCAACACATAAATAATTTTTAAAATCGGTTCATTAGATCCAGAGATTACCCCCTACAACGTCACAAACACACAAACTTTACCTCTTTATAATATTAGTATTATATGTTTGTTGACAGGTGATGTCAGGTATGAGGTGGAAGTGAGATGGATGGTATACAAATGGAGCCAATCGGTAAATATAAAGCCGATAGAAACGGGTCTGCTAAAGGTAAGCTATAAGTACTAAAAATTTAATAATCGAAGCGTATTGAGCTTGCATGAATGAAAAAATTATGTGTTGCCAGTGTCATTATAATTTGTTATGGAAAAGTAGACGACTGTGATCGAACTAGCACTTTTTTTTACATATATTGGGAGGCAAACGAGCCAGCAGGTCACCTGATGGTAAGTGATCACCGCCGCCCATGGACACCAGCAACACCAGAGGAATCACAGATGCGTTGCCGACCTTTAAAAGGGCGGTCGCTCGTTTCTTGAAGCTCCTCAAGTCGTAACGGTCCGGAAATATCGTCGCAGCGAGCTTGTTCCACAAAACAGTTGTTCGCGGTAGGAAGTTTCGCGAAAATCGCACAGTGGATGACCGGCAACCATCAAGTCATCTTGCTGTCTTTCTTTTTTTTTGATCTTACAGAATCTATGGAATCGTTTCGTACTCTTTGCCATAAAGAGACCACATTACTAAACATAGACGTATCCAATTTCGCGCCACTTCTTCCGATCCTCCTATTAAGTACATAGCTTGTTCTTATACCTACATATTAGGTCTTTACCTATAAAATTGCCGTTTTGTATGAAAATTTTATCAGAAGTTAGATTTTTCATACTAACGTTTTCATTGACTTTCCAATATTATTAAACATAATAGAATCAAATTTGGTATAAGGGCCAGATTCAGAGACCGGGGTTATTAGATGGATGTCATGTTCGACTTTAGTCATGTTCTGCCTTAGTCATGAATATGTCAAGTTTGCTTTTTTGACATATTCTGATTTTGTCATATTCTACTTTCGTCATATTCTGATTTTGTCATATTCTGCTTTCGTCATGTTCTGCTTTCGTCATATTCTAATTTCGTCATATTCTAAGTTTGTCATATTCTGCTTTCGTCATGTTTTGCTTCATTAAGTCAGGTTCACCCAATTCTGTTTGGGTCGATACTGGTGCTATAAAGCAACTTTGTACACAAGTACGAGTATATTAATCAAAAAACAACCAATAATCTTATAATTTGGTTCAGAAAGTATAAACTAAAATTAAAAAATTAACTTAAAAATACATATTCGCGGTAATCTTAACAGAAAAACGATTTTATTTTTACCCGACTGCAAAAAAAACACCCATCTATGGAATGACCTCGCCGAAGGTGCTTAACCACCGTTATCGTTTCTAAATCAGTAATCGCAAAAGGCTGTAAGTGGCTGCCGGTAAAAAAGCAATTTAGTTTTTTTTTTTGCGGAACCCAAAAAAATGGAACCTTCGTTATTTGTTATAACATCAACTATCCGTCTGTAAAAGCCCTGTAAAAAAACTTAAAATGTAAAAAAATTCTTGTTTTTTTTTCTGCGGAACCCTAAAAAGTTATCAAAATCTAAAGTAGCCTGAGTTACGCGCCGTAAAATTTACAATCCAATAGTGAAATACCCATTGAAATCGGTTCAGCGGCTTCGGAGATTACCCGGAACAAACAGACAGACAAAAATTTTTAAATTGTCATTTTCGGGTTTGGTATAATGTATACATTGATATCCAATTATTAAAAAACCGGGGATTTCGTGTTACAAACAGACACTCCAATTTTATTTATATGTATAGATAGCAATTATTGAGTGTGTGCATACAGCTATGACTAAACATGAACATGACTAAAGGCTAACATGACCAAATTGGAACATGACTAAACCATAATATGACTTACACAAACTGTAATTAAGACTGTAGAAGAGCATGACTAAACCAGAACATGACCAAATCAGAAATATGACCAAGTGTAGAACATGACTAAAATCGAACATGACATCCATCTAATAACCCAGAGACCGCACTTTGTCTTTACTTTAGCAAAGTCTAGTTATTATCTCTGAATTTGAACAACATTAAAGTAATTTTTCGCATGAAAAAGTTTACTTTCATTATTTATTACTACAAAGTAAACTTTTCATGCGAAAAGATTACTTTAATGTTGTTCAAATTCAGAGATAATAACTAGACTTTGCTAAAGTAAAGTCAAAGTGCGGTCTCTGAATCTGGCCCTAAGTAATGGCGCACATTTAAGCTAATAACTATTGTGTTTAAAACAAAGAAAAAAAAAGTTTCAGGGAAGAAGTTACAATTAAACAAATGGGAAAAAGAGCTGTTTTAAATTGTACCCATGTTGTTGCTTATTAATAATAAAAATAATAATTATTTTTATTTATTATGTTTTGTTAGATGTTGGTAATATCCTATATTTCTTATACAACAAAAATTATATAAGCAATCTATGTTTCAAAAGAATATAGAGTCTAAAGACTGCGCAGAAATAAAACGGCAATTTCATAGGTAAATAAACCTATTATTAAACAAAATACTTAATAAATGTGTTTGTTTGTTAGCAGCAGCTTGGCGAAACATGGTTGACCAGGATCTAGATGACGTCGCTTTCTTAGCTGGTAAGTTAACTTTTTCTTACAAAGATAAAATACTATTATGTATATTAATGAGTTAGTAAACGAAAAGAGTTTTTGGTAAATCTAGAGAGTCAGAAATGAAGAAAATGGAAAAAATTGGTACTAGAGGCGGGACTAGAACCCGCGTCTCTCGCCATCCGATTGCTATAAACGGCGCCGGGCCGCAACTTAGAACTCAACTGTACAACGCCATCTAGGCGTGACAGCCGTAAACTTCTAGAGAGTCAGTACGTGGTATCCCTCTGTAGATATAAAATCTAAATTAAAATAAAATTTATTTTATAGTCGTGGTTTAAATTGTCATTAAAAAAAAAGAAGGAAAAAAAAAACAGCATTAATATCAACATGACAGCCTGACCCACTGCAAGGACGGGCCTCCTCCGACGGAGGATACATGGCCTACTACCACGCTGGCCAAACGGATTGGTATAGGGTTTAGTTTCGAGTTTTCCTTCTTTTTTATTTCGTAAAGATAATATTCACGGATAGTTCCTTAGACGGTTTTTACGACACCCATGGGATGAGATGGGGTGGTTACATATTGTATTTTTACTCCGTCACAACACGGAAAACTTCATTTAATTCGAAAACTGACATCTGGACAGCCATTTGCAAAAACTTCAACTACAACGTCTACATTCGTGAACAAGTGGCGTTTACCATCAGATGGTCTTGTTCGTCTCCTAATTATTAGCAATAAAAAAACCTTAGTATATTTGATGACCTCGTGATTTCCCAAAAAACTAATTTTAAATGTTAATGCTTTGACGACCCCTGTGACGTAACTTGGTTACGTAACATTGCTACGCAGAGGTCTCGGGTTCGATTCCCGCTCAATGCAAATATTTGTGTGCATGAACATGATTGTTTGCATTGGTCTGAGTGTTTCTATGATGTATTTATTTACAAAAAAAGTATTTAAGTATGTTTATCCGTTGTCTAGTACCCATAGTACAATCTTTGCTTAGTTTGGGACTAGATGGCGTTGTGTGAATGTGTGAGGAATATTTAATTTAATATTTAATGTTTTTTTTCAGACACAGACAAGGCTAGAGAAGCGAGAGAGTTACGAGATGCGCCAGTGGCAGTATGTTCACAAAGGCGTGCCCTTTGCCTGGCCGCGCTGGTATTCTCCGCCATGTTTGCGACCGCTCTAGTTGTCGTCTATGCTACTCCGCAATCTGGTGAGTAAAAAATGAATCTTAAATTTCTTATGCATGTCAATTCTCGTAGTAAAATTCGGTTGAGTTAACTTTTAGTTGTTAAATTGTCACATCTATACTTATAATAAAACTGTAGAGAGATCAATTCTGTACATTGAATATATGTTAAAAATTAATATTGGAGGATGAATGGTGATCGATACTAATGCCAAAAATGCAATCAATAAATTTTTTGTCTGTCTGTCTGTCTGTCTGTCTGTCTGTCTGTCTGTCTGTCTGTATGTGCACGCATGGGTCAAAAACTACTGAAGGCATTTTAACCAAACTTGATACAATTGTAGTCCATACTCCCGGGCAGGTTATAGGCTGTATAACATAACGCTAAGACACATAGGAGCTGAGCAGTGACGAAAAATTTGAAGCAAGTCGGTTGAAAAAAAGCGCGTTCGAGCTCTTATCATCGCATACGTTGATCATACGCCAAAAATATGTATTACAAAAATAATGGTCTTCAAAAGATGAACAAAAAAGTCCTGAATAGTATATATCTATCTTTTATATATTAGCCACAATAACCTGTTTAATCGTTAGGGTTTTCTTCAAAGTGTATTAAATACATAAATATATTGTAATTTGCATAGACATATCTTTTTCAAACTCCCATATTTCAAAAGTACAGTTTAATACCTTATTCATAATTTTTTTTTTATAGAAATCGGTTTACAAACACACAAGATATACCTAGATGAAAGAAAATTTCCAAATGTCGCCGCGCCAGTATGAGTACGGCTGTACGGTTGATTTTTGTTTAACGTCCGAAACGGCCAACCGGTGCATCTATATAATTTCATTCACATTGACTCTTAATGCGAACGGACGTGGTTCTTATTGACTCTTCTCGGGATAAGCGCGCTTTAGATATTAAAATACATAGATACGTAGTTTTTAGGTACTAAGTTTAAAGTAGGTATCTATCTATACTATAATAAAACAATCGGAATCGGATAAGTAATACTCGAGATATCGCTAGATCTCTTTATTAGAACAGTCCAATACAAATCAGGGGTCATGAAAAATGGATTTGGTTCAATGTTGAATGAATTTAAATTTCGTTTCTTTTGTTCACGAGATGGCGTTACCAGTAGTAATCATAAAATAAATGAGTTTTTAAATAATATATAACTATTTTATTATTAAGTGCTATTAATAAGTTATTCCTTTTAAATGTTAATAAAATTAACCATGAATCGTATGTGTAATATCAATTATAAGTCTTTACACTAGCCTTTAAAAATATCAATTTAACGGACACAAAGAACATCCAGACTAAGGACAATAGTTTGTGTATCACAATTGTTCTCCATGGGAATCGAACCCGCGACCTCATGCACGCCAGCCATGTAATGCGACCGCCGCGCCACCGAGGCAGGTAATTCTGCCGCACCATAACGTGGCGTGCAAATGTATTCATTCATAATTAATTAGCGATTATCCGTGTGGTGACGGAGCAAGAATACAATATGTCACCTCCCCATCTCATCCCATGGGTGGCGTAAAACCGACTAAGGGACTATCGGTGAATATTATCTTTACGAAATAAAAATGAAGGAAAACTTGAAATTAAACCCTATACCAATCCGACTGGCCAACGTGGTATTAGTAGGCCAAGTATCCCTCCGTCACGGGAGGAGGCGCGTCCTTGCAGTGGGACATTAATGGGCTGTTATGATGAAAAAAGCGATGTCATTTATTTTAACTTACAAATTTGACAACAGATGGCATTGTGCCTGTGACGTCATTTTCAGTATCGCGGTATTAAGATTTTACTTGAAAGAATGACGTTCGCTCATGTCTTTCAGTATAAGTTTAGACACAGTCTTCATAGATCTGTTTTTGAAAAGGTTCTGGTTCGTTCGTTAATTTTACAATTCGTGTGTAGGTATATCTGTTTGTTATAAGGTTTAAAAAACGATTTTTCAGTATTAAATCGAAATGCGAAGTAAGTAACATCCGCCACGCGAACGAAGTCGCGGGCACAGCAGCTAGTTCTAAATAAAACTTTAACACGACCATAAAAGATTACAATTGCAATAGCAAAAACAAGACAATTTGACAACTAAAAGTTAAATTAACTGAATTTTTCACGATTATAAGGTACAGTATGAGGACATTGATAATATGATTGGCTTTTAAAGAAAGACAGATAACAATGAGAAAGCGAGAAAGTGAGATTATAATTTATTGATGATTTTGAAATTGTATATTATGACGTTAACAATAAGTGCTATATTTTGTTGCACTGCAATGGCTTTTTATCGAAGTGCAATGTATCCGTCACCAGTGTCACTTAGGGCCAGATTCAGAGACCGCACTTTGACTTTACTTTAGCAAAATCTAGTTATTATCTCTGAATTTAAAAACATTAAAGTAATCTTTTCGCATGAAAAGTTTACTTTGGGAAGATTACTTTGAAAGAAAGTAAAGTCACGACTCTGAATCTGGGCCTTATATCTCGTTTTTGTATCAAAGTCGAACTTTCCTTCAAAGCAAAGTCAAAGTGCGGTCTCTGAATCTGGCCCTGAGTAAGACATGATGAAACATACAATGTCAAATAGAAGTAAGTAGGGATTCAATCTTTTATAATTTCAACCTTATGCCAAACGCCATAAGATACATTTTAATGTGATAATTTTCAAAACTTATGCTAAAATTTTCAGCTGTTTTCGGTAATCGAATGTACTTTACTTACTCATTGATTTGCTGTCTTTCTTTAAAAGCCAATCACATTATCAATGTCCCCATACTGTACGAGAATTGACATGAAGTTTAAAACATAACTAGAATAAATTAAAAAAAAAATATTAAAAAAAAGGAAAAAAAAGATATTTAAGACAGGATTTGAATCTGCTTTTCTGGAGAATAAGTCTTCTTCTTTAAACATACAGCTCTTACTATTATTTTACATACATATTCATACTTAACTTCACACCTTATTTCCATGAATGACGGCCGCTTTATATAAATTTTATTGGTACAAATAAAAAAAAAGTACATAGTATCATTACCATATTTTATAATGCAATGCATCTTAAAAGGCTACTAAAAATAAAAAAAAAAATAAAAAAATACAACCGAATTGAAAACCTCCTCCTTTTTGAAGTCGGTTGAAAATACAGTTATTTTTGAAAAAAGAACAGAACTTGATACAACATAACTGTTTCTTTAGGGTCGTAGCACATATAACGTAACGTAAACGGATCGGCCATCGCCTCGCCTTTTTCCTCTGTCTCAAACGTCAAAAATCCGATTACGTTACGATTCCGATTAGTGTGCGTTGCAGTAAGGAGTTTCATACAAATAATAGTGAACGGCTCGAGTTGATAAGAAAGAAAGAAAAAATATTTATTTTGCACCTCACTGCACAATACAAGAATAAAATATTAAAATTACAAATAAGCATAATAAAAAGTCACGTAAAACTAGGGGCAGTCTCAGCATGATGCTGCAACGTTGATAGCTACAGCGCTGTTATTCTGACTGGCCCCTTTTATGACGTCACGGACGCCAAACACTTAAAAAGTAGGTAAATTAAAATAAGGGTAAAAAAAAATGAAAATAAAACAGTACAAATAATGATACGGTGCCGACCCGTTTATGTTACGTTATATGTGCTACGACCCTTAGCCGCGAAGTGTCCCGTAGATTTATACGTACCAATTTGCCATTGAGGGTCAAATTTGATAAATTATGTTTGATCTAGACTGTCCGTGCGCTGGCGAGTCAACACTGATACCAGGACAACCACCTACGGATTCAGAATCAAGTATAGCGGCAGCTAACAAGTAAGAAAACAATTTATACTGTTTTTTTAATAACATTTAAGCTATCCGTGTGGTGACGGAGTAAGAATGCAATATGTCACCACCCCATCTCATCTCATGGGTGTCGTAGAAACCGATTACGGGACTATCTGTGAATATTACCTTTATATAGAAAGAAGGAAAACTTGAAATTAAACCCTATACCAATCCGTCTGGCCAACGTGGTATTAGTAGGCCAAGTATCCCTCAGTCACGGGAGGAGGCCCGTCCCTGCAGTGGGCTAATGGGCTGTTATGATGATGAAAAGAAGAAAAACTCGACACAAGACATCGCAATATCAATCCCATTTAGTGTGATATTAAAAGTCTAAGTTGGCCTTTCACTGGTCTGGGAGCCAGTCCCTGTACAGTACAGGCCATTGATAACAAATGGCCTGTTATGAAGATGTAAGGACACAAAATTGTAAATGGAACTTAAAATGTGTTGAGCTCTACTTTTGGACTTGATTGTATCTAAGCTTTATAAAAGTTAATTTGTATGTCGGAGAATGAAATAATTTAAAAGTAATTTACTTGATATATATATATATATTAAAAGGAAGTAGGTGGCAGCTCTTGTGGGGTACCGCTGTGTAGTTATTTTCAAATTTTTTGTTTCATCGTAATATTCTGTTTTTCGCCTTACCCACCCTCCCTGTAGTGACTAGACACCTTAACTAGGTTCCATATATTGGTGGGACAAACATATTTTAAGTTAGGTTTTAGTTTTAAGGACTATATATTGATTGGCAATATACACCAATAAGACAAAACATTGACATAGACGTAATTATTTACATAATTTATTGAATTTTATTTTACTATTTTATATTAATTTATTGAATTATTGACTTAATTATTATTATTAACTAATTATTATTATTATACATATATTTTTGACAATAATTTATTAAAATAAGCTTTTTATATTGACGAAACAGGCCATATACACCTGTTTTGACAACTTAAATTTAGACGTAATAAATACTGATTTATATTGAGCAACAGTGTACCTCAAACAATGTTTCGTACTCCATCTAAAGAGACAGGCGAAAAACCTGACAAAGTCCAAGCGGTTCACTTGGGAAATTCTGGCTCCAAGACTGTCACAAAGGCACCGAGTGTGAGGCGCAGCATAGACGAGTGGGAGTCCGTTAAAAACCTCAGTTTCTCGTCATCTATAGAAACTGCTCAGTCGACTCAAAACGTTGCTTTGCAAAGTAAGCAGAAGATTGCCATCACCCAAGTATGCCAAAAAGTACCGGTGGAAGCGAAGAAGGGATTACCGCAAGAAAAACTCACGGACAGGGTTACGGAGGCTAGAGCATGCTTAACACGAGCTAAGCAGCATTTAAGTAACTCACGCAACTTAAAATGTGAGATAAAAGCCGAAGTCACAAAGGCCTTAGACCGGCTTTATAGCCTAGTGAAAGAAGCTGAAAAAGAAAAAGAAATAAAGGAGAAAATGGGAAAGACTGGAAGGGACTCTGCTTCACTCTTGAAAAATAAGGAAATCATAAAGGAAAAGGAGGACAAAGAAAGAGATATGGAAATTATAAATATAATAGAACAGCAAAGTATAATACTGAAGGAAAATAGAGATAGATTAGTGAAGATACAGGAAACATTAAGTAAGGAACAAACTACTTACGCTAGTGTGGCTGCAGCGGCGGGACCGGCGAAGGGCCATATCCCAAACCACACGACGCTGCACTCCATTGTGGTCACATCAAAGGACGAAACTGAAACTGGAGAAGAAGTGTTAAACAGAGTTAGAAAAGTTATAAATGCAACAGAAAATGGAATATCGATAGAAAGAGTCAGGAAGGCAAAAGATAGAAAGATCGTAATGGGATGTAGAACGAAGACGGAGAGAGACAGGATAAAGGAAAAGATAAAGCTGGCCAGCGACCACCTAAACATAGAGGAGATCAAAAATAAAAATCCCATGGTCATACTCAAAGGCGTCCTGTCGTATAACACAAATGAGGACATAATCCGGGCTTTAAAAAACCAAAATACTAGCCTTTTTCAAGACCTCGACGAGAGGGACACCGTTGCGGAGGTGAGATTTCGCCGACGCACATGGAACCCTCACGCGGAACATGTTGTTCTGACCGTGTCCACAGTACTCTGGCGCAGAATCATAGACAAAGGCGTAGTCAGCTTAGACTTGCAGAGGGTTAGAGCAGAAGACCAATCTCCCCTAGTACAATGCTCCATGTGTCTGGGATATGGACATGGAAAAAGATTCTGCACAGAGACTGTGGAAAAATGTAGTCATTGTGGTGGCGACCACCTGAGGGCCACATGTCCGGACTGGGCTGCAGGCGTTTCCCCGACATGCCGAAACTGCTCAGTAGCCAAAATGGACAAAACGGGTCACAACGCATTTAGCTCCGAGTGTCCGATTAGACGGAAATGGGACGTGCTGGCAAGAAGTAGCGTAGCATACTGCTGAGGGAGTTGCCATGAAAAACAGGTACACAGAGGAAGGAAAAGATGGAATGGAGGGAAGATCGCGTCTAAACTATGATTGTAATAAGCTATGGATGGAGATCAGGGACAGTGCTAAATTCGACAGGAACGGTGGCGCAAGAAAAAATTGTGCATTGTGCAAAGGGACGGATCAAATCAAAGTTTTATCTCGACCTTGTTGCAAAAAATACATGAGCGATGTCAAATCTGTTGTGTGTGGAATGTTAAGAATTTTAAAAAAGAAGGTAGTACATTGGCGAAAGTTTAATGTAAAAACCGTACCCAATTACAGGCGTGAAGAAAGAAATGAAGGCGATATGCTATTATATATTGTAATAATATAAATACGCAGTATCAGCACACAACAGAACATTGTAAAAATAAAATAAAGCACAAAGACTGGTAATAAAGATAGATTATATAAAGAACATAAACGATAACAAGATAGAAAGAACATTAAAGAAAATAAATCTAAAACAACTTAATTTGAAATAAAAATTGAAACAGGCAAACACTGTCCCTGATCTCCATGTTAGGGGAAACATAGCTGTACGGTTTCATAACCGTACATACAAAAAAAAAAAAAAAAAAAAAAAAAAGTAGGTGGCAGCACTGTAGTGGCAGCACCGTAGTATTGTCGTTGACTTGACTATTGACTTGTAATGTCAGTTGACATTGACGTTTAGTATGACGATGACAGTTCTGAGGTTATATCAGTAGTGCGATGTGACAGGCACGCTCTCTTGCTCCTGAAACGTCGCCAGCGCCGGTTGTGCGCACTGATTTATCAAAACAACAATATGGCGGAAGTCACTAACGTTCCTGCAGATTCAAATTAATCAGATTCCGTGACATGTCTATATATATGTACTATAATTTAATTAAGTAATATTGTATTATTTAAAGGGAAAGAATAGCAAGCAATGGAGCCGTATTCCCGTGGCGTGGAGCTCGTCTACCAACGTTTGTAATACCGAAACACTACAGCCTATGGTTACATCCTAATTTGACTACCGGCGAATTGAGAGGTACGTAACATTTTATTTATTTGGGCTATAGCATAAGTTTTATAGGTATCCGTGTGGTGACGGAGTAAGAATACATTATTAACACGGGTATTAAGACTACGGTAGACTGGTCTACTCGTGACCATGGCTGGTGTAACCTGGCCGAAACGTCGAGAGCCTCAAAAGTAAATTATTACTAAATGTTTACCAAAATAATATACGGTAAATACATACATATTATACATAGAAACACAAATAGGAAGTTTTTGCCTAATTTACTCCCTAACGTTTCCCCTTATTTTTCAGGAGAAGTATCGATAGACTTCAAAGTGGACCGCGATACCTCATTCATGGTCTTAAATGTCAGGGATATGAATGTAACTGAACGTGCACTGTTCAAATCTGGTGGGTCTTTGGGACCCAAGCTTAATAAGGCCCTGGAGTACCCGCAAGCTGATCAGACGTATTTGGAGTTTAAGGTAAGATGTAATTCACAAATAATTGCCCTGAGACTAGATCTTTTTTGTGTCTGTTTAATTGATGTTTATCCGTGTGGTGACGGAGTAAGAATACAATATGTAACCACCCCATCTCATCCCATGGGTGTCGTAAAAACCGACTAAGGCACTATCCGTAAATATTATCTTTACGTAATATAAAAAGGAAAACTTGAAATTAAACCCTATACCAATCCGTCTGGCCAGCGCGTTATTAGTAGACCAAGCTTTCCTTTATCACTGACAGGAGACCCGTTCCTCAAAACTTTAATGGACATATTATAAAACATAATTTTCTATTTAAATTTCAGGAAAAGCTCCGTAGAAAATTCAACTACACCTTGAGTCTAAGATTTATCACTAAATTGGAGCGAAGTGACAAGCAACGAGGTTTCTTTTTAACAGGGACGCATAGACAGTAAGTTTTTCTTTTCCATATTTCGACGGTGAAGTGCAAATAACTCCTAAAGCCCGATTTACAGTTAGGTACGAAGTAGCCCCCTCTCTCGCGTCTCGCCAACTTAACTCGCCAAATAAATAGGATGGAGATCTATTCAAATCAACTTAATCAACAACTTACTACTTAACTCGCTACTGTACTTGTCGATGTGTAAATCGGGCTTTACTGACATTTCCTGAGAAATTCACTTTTTTATCGAATTGAATTGAACGGCATTGTTTTCATGTTTTAGTGAAATCTCGTATATTGATTTTTATTTTAACAGCATTTAATTTACATGTGGAAATACCTTACAACTAAATTAACAAAACAAAACTAAATTAAAAAAAACAAACTATCACAAAATAAACTAATTTAGTATAATATATTAAGCATACATTATTATTATTCTAAATTAATTTCAAATATTTTGATTGATCGAAAATTAAATAATTAAGTAGGTAATTATTTTTTTCCGTTTCCTGTAAAATTTGGTCTGAGTTAGCTAGGAGGAGCTATTGGCACTTCGCCGCGCCGATTTATTACTAAATTTGTTTTAAAGCGACTGTTTAGTATAAGCTCATGACATTCCATTTCTTCTTTATTGCATCAAAATTTAACTGACAAATCCACTCATACCAACAGACATACACACACACACACAAACTTTCACACACATGCACACATTCACACCTCTTCACATCACTACACTTTCACACACTCCTTTAGCATTTAGTCACATACACTAATGTACATCACACAGATTCAACTGGCATGACCCTTTTTATGGTGCACTCGCTATAAACCATACAGGAACATGACCCCAACTAAATGACCGAACACTGTCACTTAAGATACAGGTTAACCTAGTTTAAGTGACAGAGTTTAACTCACTAGAAACATAGCTGTCTTCTCAAATAGTCAATACCTATTGTAAAAGATTTATGTCACAATGATGTAAACCTATGTGTAAGCTTTTGGAAAATAAACATTATTATTATTATTATCTGCTCAGCCATTCGCATTCACTGCACACCCATCTGCAAAACGCCAGGCCGCGGCCGGCCAATTTTTAAGGCCGGTTTTTGACACTAAACTCAAATATTTTTAGTTCATAGTCGCCTTAAAACTATCGCAATGCATGCTTATAAAAATATTAAAGGGCAGATTATCGCGGCATGCTATTTACCCTCATTTTGCTTGACGTTTGGGCAAAAATTACACTGGCTGTTGTCTTAAGGCAACTGTTAATTGTCAAGGACAAACAAATTTCTTTAATCACAATAAATAGGGTATGTACAGTCAGCCCCAAAAGTTGCTGAACACATTTTAAATTCCAAAACTGCTGAACACTAAAAGTGGCATAAGTCAGTGTCGCAACAAGAGTACAAAATAAGCTAAACGTACAAAACGACCATAACACGCTGCACACGGTTATTCCAAAAGTAGCTGCACATGGGTATTTCAAAAAGTATCAGCACACGGGTATTTCAGAAGTATCGATGTTGCCAACTCGTGCAGTATACGGGAGCCGCGCATGAATGAACGGCAACGTCGCCCGCTGCGTCGCTCATCTGCGGTCGTGTTTCAGTGTAGTTGTAGTGAGTGATTTTGACAGTAGACAAAAGTCAAGCCAATTTCAAAGCGGAATACTACATTAACAATTTCATCAAAACAGTTGTCAACACGATAGCTTTGCTTGTATAGAGCTTGGGTGAAAAGAAAACAGCTCTGGTTCGATCCTGAGGAACGGATTACTTTTTGTGCTTTTTTATTTTTTCTTATTTTGTTTTCTACTATTATTATTCAATACAAGCTGTAACCCGCGACTTCGTTTACGAAAAAAATGTATATTCGACAATTAAATTAAATAATTTAATTAATAAATTAATTAAATGGCTTTATCACCTCTAGAGTTAATTTTAGTTGCATGTCATAAAACTATTAAGTTAAATGTCGCACAACAGGGAGCACTTCTTCTTACATAACATTTCAACTCATATCATCGAATCTCCGAAAATGTTTCTCATACAATTTAAAGTCATAATGATCATTCTTCATTAAATTAAAAATTAAATAAAAATACTATTTAATTTTCAATTAAAAATTAAAAATAATATTTTAACTTTATTAAAATACCTGTGAACAGTGACGGTGAATTTAAGTTACTTGTTTTTTTTGAGATAAAATACAATAAATAAAAAATAAAAAAACCAAAAAAAGTACTTGGCACAACCCGGTTTCGAACGCACGTCTACTTCATCAAAGTCGAGTGTTCTATACCCTAGGCTATCGAATCTCAGTGAATTGTGTTGAAATTATGTATCTATTCCAACGAGTAAACATAATAGACACTAGTGTTCAGCTACTTTTGGAACACTAGTGTTCAGCTACTTTTGAAATACCCGTGTGCAGCTACTTTTGGAATAACCGTGTGCAGCGTGTTATGGTCGTTTTGTACGTTTAGCTTATTTTGTACTCTTGTTGCAACACTGACTTATACCACTTTTAGTTTTCAGCAGTTTTGGAATTTAAAATGTGTTCAGCGACTTTTGGGGCTGACTGTACATAAAATGTAGGTGACATAATGAGGTTTTATACAGTGCTTTGGCTATTTAGCTGTCAATTGGAACAGCAGTGGACAGTGTAACGTCAATCTACCGTTTACATTTAATGTTTTTAGGTTATTATTTTTAAGCATTTATTTTGTTTTTATAACACTTAATAATAATAATTTGTTTAAAACAAAATATTTTTGTCCACAGCCGCTGTGCCATCTCAAGATTCTGGTTGACTCATGCACGATCAGCGTTCCCGTGTCTGGATGAACCTCATTTCAGAGCCACCTTCAAGATTACTATAGTTCGTGACAGGTAAAACTTATTGCTTGTTTTATTATTGACACAGCGCCATCTAGAGTTAACGCGAGCAAAGTTTTGACTATCCTACTAAAAAACGTGAAAGCTTGTTAGTTTTAATGTAAAAGCTAATGAATGGATTTGATTGAAACTTTACAATAATATCTAATATCAGAATAGCATATAGGGTATAATTGTATTGTAATTGATTAATATTGTAATTTCACGTAATATTGTATGGTGACGGAGTACTTAAGAATACAATATTTAATTAATTAATTTTAATAAGTAATTTCAATAATTAATTTTAGACTGAACTGTTCTGCATAAGATTTAAACCATCGTGAAAGAGATTCAAAACAGTTTTTTTTATATATTTTCAGATTCCACGTTTCCCTGACTAATATGCCGATAGTTGCTACAGAAGAAGCTGGGTTCTATCTCGGTCATAGATTAGTAAGTATTAAATAGAAATTATTTTAATATATCTGTCTCATCGAGGGTGGCCGAAGTGCAAAGGGTTACGTCTTCTTCACATTTCGACACTATTTTAACTAAACGTGGGCACTCTATCGAAATACTATTTCAACTGACTTTACTTAAAGTAAAGGTTACAATCATTTGGATAGAAACAAACACACGTGCGTTGGCACTGGGCGTCCGCCACCGCTCTCCGAACTAGACTGACTCAGCGCTCGGTCTCCCCGTCCGTCCTCGCGGCATCCCCACTACCGACGATCGTGTCCAAGCGGAAGGGCGCTTGCGTTTTCGTTCACATGATACTTAATTGCGTATTGAATCAATAGATGGCGCTGTGAGTTGAACGGAAGTAACATCAATCCAGGACATATCTATCGGGTCATAAGTATTATACCTAAAAAAAATCGAAAACAATAAAGAAAGTGACATTAAAGTCATAGTATTATAAACGTAAAAGCTAGTAAGCATGGGTAGATGTTTGTTACTCTTTCACACTTAAACGGCTGAACCGATTTAGATGAAATTACGTATGTATGTAGCTGGCACTCTGAATTAACATACAGGCCATCTTTTTATACTTTCCACGCTAAAAACCACATCAATATAGGCAAAGCTGCACCAGCTGTTCCGTGTGATGACGGAGTAAGAATACAATATGTCACCACCCCATCTCATCCCATGGGTAAATATATATATAAAACCGACTAAGAGCTAACCGTAAATATAATGTTTACGAAGTAAAAAGAAGGAAAACTTGAAATTAAACCCTATACCAATACGTCTGGCCAGCGTGGTATTAGTAGGCTAAGTATCCCTTCGTCACGGGAGGAGACCCGTCCCTGCTGTGGGACATTAATGGGCTGTTATGATGACTCTGAATTAACATACAGGCAATCATTTTATACTTTCTACGCTAAAAACCACATCAATATAGGCAAAGTCATGGGAGGAGGTCCGTCCCTGCAGTGGGACATTAATGAGCTGTTATGATTTCATGATGCAGGCACCAGCTAGTGCTATAAAATGCCCAAATTTATTTTTACAGTTGCAAGACGAGTTCTCGGTGACCCCTCCGATGCCACCCCATATGCTATCGTTAGCTGTCTGCCGTCTACAACGTAGAGCTGCACCGGAATTACCGACCGAAGCAACACCGAACATCACCGAAGTGACGACAACACCCGAAGGTACCACGGAAATACCCGAAGATGAAGTTCTGCCGCCTCCGGAAATAAGCCTGTATAGCGATCAGCAGGTTATTTTGGATGAATCTGGGTGAGTGGATGAATATTTTTTTGCGCAAATGTGGTAGAGTTAAGGTGCCTTTTAAGGCGTTTTTGTGTTTGTATGTCCTATTTCTTTGGAACGTCTGAAAATCAGCTACATCGCTCTTATCATATCAGCCAAATTGTTGGTCACTGCTGAACAAAGCCTCCTCTTACTCGATGAAGACGATCTCTGTGCCGTAGTGGTTATATAACATGGCTGCTACGCAGAGGTCTCGGGTTCAATTCCAAATCTTTGTTTGCATGTACATGATTGTTTGCATTGGGCTGAGTGTTTCTATGTATAATATGTATGTATTTCCAAAAAAAAAAGTATTTAAGTATGTTTATCCGTTGTCTAGTACCCATAGTACAAGCTCTGCTTAGTTTGGGACTAAGTAGATGGCGTTGTGTGAATGTGTGAGGATTATTTATTTATTATTTCCACTTTTAGAGTCATGTATAATAAGAGAGGCCTCTATTCCCTATGCCTCCGTCCTGACCAAGTCCGTTTAGGGTCTGGCATCCACAATGACCTCTGTATTGAAAAACTAATTAGAACCGACCAATTTGACGAGCTCTGTGGCGTAGTTGTAATTCAACATGACTGCTACGCAGAGGTCTCGGGTTCGATTCCCGCTCAATGCAAATCTTTCTGTGCATGAACATGAGGTGTCAATACCGGTGTAAGACGGTTTTTAATTAGGATATTAATTAATGCGTCTGGGTATTAAAAACATCTTTTTTTAATATTTACAGACCTCTATTGGAATGGGTGCAAAAGACGATTCAACATTTTGCCTTCGAACTAAATACTTCTTACCCTCTACCTAAATTCGGTAAGTTACTGTATTAAATCTTTACTAATATTATAAAGAAGTTTGTGTCTTTGTGACGTTGTAGGGGGTAATCTCTGGATCTACTGAACCGATTTTCAAAATTCTTTCTGTGTTGAACAGACAATTTATCGGGAATTGTAGGTGTAGGGCTATATAATATCACGCTATGACTCATAGGAGTGGAGCAGTAATGAAATATGTTTTTAAAAGAGACGCGTTTTTTTTTGCCGCTCAACGAAGTGGGCACGGGTCAGCTAAAATAGTTACACTTAATTTTTTAGCTATATATCGTAGGTATAACTAGAAAAATCCGAAAAGAAGAAAGACAATGTAAAAAATTGTTGCGTCTCTGGACTATACGCGTCCAGCGCCATGACCAACTAGGCTTTTACTTTGGGTGAATTACTGATTTCCGAATTACTAAACCCAGAATAACGTAACCACGAAAACATGCAATAACGAATTTTCATTTTCACTTCAATTTTACACTTTCAATCATTGTTATGATGATGATAACTTTATCTATTCTTGTAAATTTTTTTTATTGTAGATATCGTAGTCGTCGAAGGAGGTAACGCGTATGCAGAAGGATGGGGAATGATCACCCTGTCACCTTCCACTCTATCTGATACGAAGACTATAGCTAGACTACTGGCACAACAGGTAAGAGAGAAATAAAGATAAATAAAGAAAGAAAAATATTTGCCATTACAGCATACAAATTCCCGGTTATTCCGAAGAATTCACCCTAGGGTATATTTCGGGAAACGTGTCTTAAAATTTACCTTATGCTGACTAAAATAAATTAAAAAGGTAAATTATCAGACATACGATCCACAGCTTTTATCCTGGGTGAATTTTTAGGGTACCAGATCGAAATAACCCCAAATTCCTGCCTCCATGGTAAAAATAATAATAGGTTTACCTATGAAATTGCCGTTTTTTATGAAGATTTTATCAGAAGTTTGATTTTTAATTCTACTTAACGTTTTCTGGGATTTTTCAATAATCATTAAACTAAATAGATTTGGTTTTAACGGCATCAAATGATTGTTGTAAAAGATTACATGTTACAAAGTTTGATTTTTAAATTGGGTGTTTTCATGATTGACCATTTTTTTATATTTTTACTTTATTCCGCCGTAAAACGTTTAATCTACTCGTTTTTATAGGCTTTACAACGTAAAGAGGAATAATAAGTAAAAATTGATATACTTAAGTAAATTGATTTCTTTCAGTTAGTGTTTTTAATTAGATATACGAGTATGTTATGATCAAAATAGAGCAATTTTATTTTCTGTTGCTAAGTGTACTGTACCCATTTTGCTAACTCCCCATTTTGAGAAATCCTCATTTCGAGAAATCCCCATTTTGAGATATCCACTATTTGAGAAATCCCCATTGTACGCCGAAAGTCTCCGGATGGGCATTTTCCGATAATTTTTTTTTGCTTGGTAAAATTTTGCCTACCTACCATTTGTTAAAATTTATGAGCCATTGTCATACACCTACATGTATAAAATTAAAAGTAATGCCATTTTAATAGATCCTATTTACCCTAAATAACAAACAAATTTCTCCTCCACCAGTGGTTCGGCGGCCTAGTATCCCCACGCTGGTGGTCCTCCCAATGGCTGCTAGAAGCCTTAACATCAGTGCTCGCGGAGAAGTCACCAGCACCGGCACACAATGAAGCTCAGAGACCTGATGATGCACTGCTTCTGGATCACGTTTTGCCGGCTTTGAGGTAAAATATAATATGTTACATACATTTAAAGTTTATTACTGTTGCAACTAGATGGCGTTGTTAGATTTGAAAATAAATCGCGAGGGCAAGTGACTCCGTGTGGTGACGGAGTAAGAATACAAAATGTCACCGCCTCAGACCAAATAAAAAATAAAGACGTAGCGCTGCGAACACTCGATTGAAGTATTCAAAACTACGCCTCGCTCTATACATACAAGTCACACGCACACAATTACTACCCAAAGTACGCCTTATCGGTTAGTTGGCGCTAGTTTGTCAATAGAGTATGACATATATAAACATTTTTCATTATTTATTCTGGAAAATGCCTAATTGTGACGTAAAAGGGTGCATAAACCAATCTTCATAAAATAAAAAGGCAGATGGAATCACATCTCATACGTATTAATATAAAAACTCGTAATTTTAATTATTAATATTATTGACTTATGATGACGGCCTGGAACACAAAACCTCAACAAGTGTTGCCACTAGTAAGCGTCAGAATTTTCCCCGTTTATGGGGTAAGCACTTGTAAGTAATAGAAAAAGTAACATTAGGTATATAAATAAAAAATAAAAGAAAAATATGGCAATTCATTTTCACTTTTATATTCTCTTTTATCATAATAAAATATTTACAAGATAATCCAATGCCGTATTTTTCCATCACCTTTTTTTTAACAAGCCTCATGTCAGAGTCTCTTGTTTTAGAATAAAACTAAGTATAGGAAAAAGGTTCGTTTTGCTTATTTTCGGATTAGGATTATGTATTACCAAAATCGGTACCATATCAAGAATTGATCTAAATGCGGGAGTTGTTTAAAGAAAACATGTACATTTTTAAAGTTTCCTAGTCGAAATAAGATTGTAGCAGAGAAGTGGATTGAAGTCATTCGACTTAGCCGGAATGATGAATCATGGAATCCTAAGGCGCGCAGCGTACTTTGTTGGACACATTTCGATAATGGTGACTTATATTATACACAAAACGGACTTCGTCGTGTGCTTAAACATGGATATCCAAAGGATATTGCCAATATGTCTGTGACGTAGTTGGGGTGGTATAGGGAGATAAATGCAAAGACAACTCAAGTATAACAATGTAGTTATATTCTGTATAAATGAATCTATATAAAATTACTTGTTTGATAATTTAGAATCACTATGTAATTAAGAATGAGTAAATTAAGCAAGCCGGCCAATGGTAATCAGAAGGATTATAGGTTAGAGGATTCGAGAGCACGAGGTTCGAAGGCTGCCCTTCAGAAAGGCAGACACTTATCTTCAGTAAGCCGGGACCGGAACAAAAGGGAAGGGCCCGCGCCCCGCGTCTTCTTTATATAGCGGCCGCTGGGTAGCCCCCACCCACCACGCTGCCGTGAGGCGAGAGGCGAGAGGACGAAGCACGACGTCACATGTCTATTATTGGTTATTTCATTTAGTAACAGAATAAAAACAAAAGTAAAACATAAACAAAAGGAAAAGATATATTTCCTTTTGTTTATGTTTTTCCAGATTCCCTGAAATAGTTTAAATTCGCATTTTGCATTGCATTTACATTGCTAGAGCGGTACTTTTATTTTTAGTACTTAATCCAAATTGATAAGAATTTAAAACAGAATAATGAAAAATAAAATAAAATAAAAAAATATTATGTATAACTTTTTCAAATATTTTTGTAAAACTTGGTAATAGGGCTATGGGTCTTTAATTATTAATGTCATGTTTTGGGCCTTTAATAAGGGCTACACTGTCTGTAAACACTCCAGTTTCTAACATACGATTTGTTGTGATTATTCATTTATTAAATGGTTTTGGAATAATAATTGTTTTATTTTTACCCAATCTTGTCGGAATAAACATGCTATTATACCACCACTTAAAAGGAAAATACCTATATACAATTTTAAAATGAAACCAATCCATGAACTTAATCAGCCTGCCAGTACTTAGACAAATATTAGGGTAATTAGTTTTCACTGCATGGCAGCACTCCTTAAATGCACACATGTTTACAAAACCTGCTTAATTTTTTTGTTGACAGCGCTACGTCTTTATTTTTTATTTGGTCTGAGGTCACCGCCCCATCTCATGCCATGGGTGTCGTAAAAACCGACTAAGGGACTATTCGTAAATTTTATCTTTACGAAATAAAAAGAAGGAAAACTTGAAATTAAACTCTATACCAATTCGTCTCGCCAGCGTGGTATTAGTTTGGCCCACCCTCCGTCATGGGAGGAGGCCCGTCCCTGCAGTGGGACATTAATAGGCTGTTATGACGATGACATTTAAAGTTTATTACTGTCGCGCCTAGATGGCGTTGTAACAGTTGGGTGTAAATTACGATGGCTAATGTCTACGTAGAAAGCAATGCTATAATTTGGTTAACGAGACAGTGACTCGAGTGGCTAAGCGGTCAAGGCGCGCCGGAGACGCAGGTTTCTATTTTTTTTTCGTGGCAAACCTTTTAGAGGCCGTCCACCCGCCTTTGGCCAAGGCGGGCAGGTGCGTCGAAGTCCCGAAAAATCGAAGTACGGTTTACCGACTAAAACCCAAGGTGTTCCTCTATCACCCAAAAGTGGCCGAGACGGCGACAAGACTGGCATTACTCGAGCCGTACCCGAATTCCTTCTAATTCATCCCATAGATAATATTTATACTATGATATAACTCAATCAGAAAATCTTTTTTGACTTACTTAGTATAGACAAAAATTTTTCTATCTCAGGCTAGACTCAAGCAACACAGTACGTGCTGTAGCGTCTCCAAGACTTGAGAGAGCAGATATAGAAGCTACGACTGACGAGTTATCCTTACATAAGGTAAGTTTCTCTCCGTGTGGTGACGAAGTAAGAATACAATATGTCACCACTCCATCTCATCCCATGGGTGTCGTAAAAACCGACTAAGGGACTATCCGTCAATATTATCTTTACGAAATAAAAAGAAGGAAAACTTGAAATTAAACCCTATACTAATCCGTCTGGCCAGCGTGGTATTAGTAGGCCAAGTATCCCTCCGCCATAGGAGGAGGCCCGTCCCTGCAGTGGGGCATTAATGGGCTGTTATGATGATGAAATTGTAGCGTCTTCCATCGACTAACTCAAGCGAACACCTACACTATCTCAGTACCCCCCACAATCAACAGATGTCAGATACATCCTGAATCGCGATATCAAGATTCGCACAGCGATTCCGCATATATACAACATCCAACGAACAACTGTTGGGCAGTTGTCAAGCCAAGCACGATCACCCTCGCCTGGTCGGAGGATCCTCCCTTTTCGTTGGAGGCGTGGTGCTGTTACGTCACCGCGACCTCCACAATATGTTAAATGCTTACAAATAGTAAATTAATTTTTATTGTGTCCAGGGTGCAGCCATAGTGAGTATGGCTATAGAGGCGGCGGGAGAAGCCGCGGGGCGAGCAGCTCTCGCGCGATTGTTGAGAGACCATCGCTTCGCTAGTGCGGATGCTAGGTATGTATTTATGTTGTTATTAGATGTTTGTGTGTAAAAGGACAGGGCCGTTCCCGTCCCCATATACATATATGTCGCAGGAAAATAAGGACACTAGGGATTTCACGAAATCACTAGGGATATCACGAAATCACGGTGAATGTCGAAAACGCCTTGCACTTCGGTGGCCGCTGCTGCGGGACGAAGTGACGGCAACTCGTAATGATGGCATGTCAATTAAGGACTGTTTAGCGCTTTTCATCAGATTCGATACAGTTAGCACAATGTAGAAGGTGTGTCATTGTTTGTTGAGCTTCACCGCACTCACAGAGGCTATCCGGAGGTGTTATTATGCCCCACTTCGACAAATTATGTTTGCAGCGTCCTAATTGGGTCCTTAAACGGTTCAGGAGCTTCCATACAGACAAACTGAGATCGGAACCGGGCGACAGGCGTTCATCGCATTCTAAATAGTTAGGTGGTGGAGGTTGTCTGTTTTGCCACGATTTGATCCTGGCCGCAGATGGTTGGTCTTGGGAAGGTTTGGTGTCAAATAATTTTCGCATCCTGTCATCATATATGCAATTGTATTATTTCAAAAGTAAATTAATTTCGAAAATACTTATAAATACTATCTTTCTTCTCCAGGGACCTATGGCGAGCCTTAGAACGTGACGGTTCAGAAGATACGAGTAGCGGCTCCGCTTGGGACGGCTGGTGTGAACGTCCAGGATATCCCCTGCTCTGCGCCACTTCCTTAGGCAACGATATTGTCTTAAAGCAGGAAAGGTATGTGGTAGTTTTCTTATGTATATCATGGTCCATTCCCAGTTTCCCCCGAATACTTTCCCCCGCTCGGGGGAAACTGGGAATCTTGGAAAATTTTGTCGCATCTTCCCCCGAATGCATAAATCGGGGGAAACTGGGAATAGACGGTTAGGTCCTAACCTATAAATCCGAAAAAAAAAGTAAGACAATGGAAAAAATTGGTACTTGAGGCGGAACTCGAACCCGCATCTCTGGACTATACGCGTCTAGCGCCATGACCACTAGGCGTCCCGAGTCATACGTCTCGATCACCAAATTCAACCATTGCTTTATACGGCACCGTAATTTAAAACTCAACTGTACAACGCCATCTAGGCGCGACAGCCGTAAACTTTCAATGTTGCAATTGAATAGTTTACGTAATTTGGCAACGATATTGTGTTAAAGCAAGAAAGGTACGTGGTTATTTTATTATGTATATTATAGTCTATTTTCGAGTTCGATAGTCGGGTTCGATTCCCGCTTCGAGTACCAATTATTTCCATTGTCTTTCTTCTTTTCGGATTCATAGGTTAGAAACTAACCGTCTATTGGGAATCTTGGAAAATTTTGTCCCATCTTACCCCCCGAATGCATAAATCGGGGGAAAATGGGAATAGACGGTTAGATTCTAACCTATGAATCCGAAAAGAAGAAAGACAATGGAAATAATTGGTACTCGAAGCGGGAATCGAACCCGCATCTCTGGACTATACGCGTCTAGCGCCATGACCGCTAGGCCACCCAAGTATACGTCTCGATCATCAAATTTAACCATTGCTTTATAGCACCGCAACTTAAAACTCAACTGTACAACGCCCTCTAGGCACGACAGTCGTAAATTTTCAATGTTGCAATTGAAGAGTTTACGTAATAAATTTTCTATTGAATTACAAATTAATTTAACGCCGGCTGTCGGCGGCCTCGACGCAGCTCTCGCTTACACACAACGTCTAGTCATAACAGCCCATTAATGTCCCACTCCAGAGACGGGCCTCCTTTTGTGACGGAGGGGTACTACTACCTACTAAAACCACGCTCGCCAAATGGATTGGTATAGCGTTTAATTTCAAATTTTCCTTCTTTTTACTACGTAAAGATAATATTCACAGATAGAGTCCCTTAGTTGGTTTTTACGACACCCATAGGATGAGATGGGGTGGTGACATATTGTATTCCTACTCCGTCACCACATGGAGAACATAGTAAATAATATTTTTTTTGTCTGTCTTCAGGTTCGTAATGTCTGCGGAACCTCCGGAAGCGGAGCCTCCGATGGTCAACTATTTACTGACATTGGACCTTCGTGCTGATCTTGACGAGCTCTTTTATGAACCTGGTAATTATCGTCTTTCTTGTATACTAGCTTACCCGTGTCCACTTCGTTGGGCGTCGAAAAAATCGTTATTAAGCGTCTCTTTTATAAACTTCATATTTCATTACTGCTCTACTCCTATTAGTCATAGCGTGATACTATATAGACTATGAAAGTCCTCGATAAATGGACTATTCAACACAGAAAGAATTTTTATACCCCCTACAACGTCACAAACACACAAACTTTACCTCTTTATGATATTAGTATAGATTATAGATTTATTTTGAGGTTAAACTAGGTTTCTTTGTCGTAGGAAATCACCCCTGGTCCAAAATAGTTCGCGAGAATGTTGGAAAATACCATTTTGTGATAAAAACACAACATACACAGTTTATCACGCTATGAGTAATAGGAGTGAAGCAGTAATGAAATATGTTTATAAAATGGACGCTTGATAACGATTTTTTCGACGCCCAACGACGTGGGCACGGGTCAGCTAGTACCAAATAAAACTCACGGTGTTTTACTCTTACCCATATTTATTTATCTCGCCATTTGGTCAGAACGGCGATACGACAGGCATTACTCGATCTACGTAATTTCCCCTTCCTAATTACATTAATCATAGCAGCCCACGAATGTCCCACTGCAGGGCCGGCCTCCTCCCATGACGGAGGGATAATTGGCCTACTAATACCACGATAGCCAGACGGATTGGTATAGGGTTTAATTTCAAGTTTTCCTTCTTTTTATTTCGTAAAGATAATATTCACGATTATTAGTCGGTATTTACGACACCCATTGGGATGAGACGGGGTGGTGACATATTGTATTGTTACTCCGTCACCACACGGAGAACTCTGTCACCACAAGGTGTAACTAATACCAAATAAAACTCACGGTGTTTTTCTCTCACCCATACATGGTTTGGACGGCGCGGCGATACGACAGGCAATTACTCGATCTACGAAATATTCCTTCCTTAACACATTATTAATAAAGATACCTTTTTAATTGTTTTATCTTTTGCGCTAACACCAAAAAATTATTTCTTACACAGATAACTTCACAGAAATAACGGATGAAGACGTAAACGCAACCACAACAACTGTAGCACCAACCACAACAAGACGAACAGTTAAAACAACTAAGGCACCACAACATAAATGGATAATACCTGTGACCTTTGTCGTTGGACCACTGGAGGAAGATGAAAACGAAAATGTCACAAGAGTCTTTAAGAATGTCACTGAGACTGTACATAATGGGACTTGGTAAGCGTTTGTACTCAATACTCAATACTTTATTGCGTTCCACAATGTACAAAATAAGATAGTAAATTTAGTTACAATAGATCAATTGAGGACCCTGTCGGGCACAGCATAGTTTAGTAGGAGAGAGGAGGAAGGATGCTAAAATTTAAATATCAATATACTTCTATATACTAGTATATACACACATCAAAAAAGTCTAAGCAACATGCATGATATTACAAATTTACCATTTATATTAATTAATTTCTAAGTATTTACTCACTCAAAGTGTATAGGTAAGTAAACTTTTTTGTTATTGATGACATACTGGCTGGTTGTAAAAAAAAAATTTCGATTATGTTTTGTTTTTTTTCATAAAATTCAAATGACTGCGAATTTGTTTGAATTTGAGTGCATGTTAATTGCTACGTTTTAGTCTTGATTTTATAATTTTACCAACCATTTAAATACAGTTGGCGACAAAATTGAATTGTTAGATATTCTTTACGTCATGGAGCGACGTCATTTGACGGCAGATGAAATGCAAAGAGCTGTAGGGATGTTGCAAGCGGGAAGTAATCAATCTCAGGTATCTCGACATTTTGGTATTCATAGAAGTGTTATTTGTCGTCTTTGGCAGCGCTACAATAATACAGGGGAACCCGCTGAACAGCATCCAGGCCGTAAAAGGAGTACAACCACTCGGCAAGACCGGTACATACAACTGACTGCAAGACGCCAGCCGATGTTAACCGCTCGAGAGATAAGTTTGAGGCTACAAAATTCAAGTGGTGTTGATGTAAGTCCCCAAACTGTGCGAAATCGACTGCATGAGTACGGCCTACGAGCTCGACGCCCTATCAGGTGCCCACCGATACGTCACGGGAATCGCGCTCGTCGAAATGAATGGTGTAGAGAACGCATAACATGGACCCAGGAACAATGGGATAAAATTATGTTTTCCGATGAGTCGCGATTCGGGTTTAGGCCTGATACAAGAAGGGTGCGAGTGTACCGTCGACCCGGAAATACTGAAAGACTCAGGTGCGTTCAGGAAGTTCATCCATACAGCGGCTCAACAGTTATGGTATGGGCGGGTATTATGAAGAACAGGCGAACTGAGCTCGTTTTTGTAAATGGAAACATGAACGCTGAAAATTACGTTGAGGATATTCTCAGACCTTATGTCCATCCATTTGCACAAACCTTTGGCTCCGATTTTACGTTAATGCATGACAATGCGCGTTCACATACAGCTCGGCGAACCAGTGAATACTTGGCAACGGAGAACATCCAGGTATTGCCCTGGCCTGCACAATCGCCAGACCTCAACCCCATCGAGCACGCATGGGACATGCTCCAGAGACGTGTTTTGAAGGACTTGGACGGAGTGACAACAACCCAACAGCTGAAGGATTTGCTACAATTCCATTGGGAGCGAATACCGCAAGATGACATAAACAGTCTCATTAATTCAATGAATAATCGTTGCCGACAAGTTCTGAATAGCAGAGGAGGCCATACTTTGTATTAAATTGTCCTATTCTTTCACAATAAATTCATTTTCTTAAGAAATTTCAATTTGTAAAAAAAAAGTTTAGTTTCTTATGTACCTGTATATTCTAATATTGTTAATTTCTGTTATTAAAAGAACTTATAAAGAAAACAGCTGTTATTTTTACATCATAGAACCCTAAAAATATTATTTTAAAAATAAAATACAACGTTATAATTAAAATAAATGGTAAAATAAATTAATATAAATGGTAAATTTGTAATATCATGCATGTTGCTTAGACTTTTTTGATGTGTGTATACTAGTTTTGTTTTACAAAAACTACTTTATCTTTAAAAATATAAACATTTTTTTATTTAAGTGTATAATTAAATTATTATACTGATATACTGAATTATAAAAATAGTAAAAGTTTAATAGCCGGATCCACACCAAATGATCCATCTTGGATCATTAATCCCGCGATCCATCGACGACGGATCGCTCGCGGCAAAGAGCTCACGATCCTGCCGCGCAGTTAGGATCGCGCGAGGCAAGTCCACATCAAACGCTCCTGTGGATCGCGCTGGATCGTTTGGTGTGGATCCGGCTTATGCCCGATTTACACATCGACAAGTACAGTAGCGAGTTAAGTACTATTTTAAGATTAAGTTGATTTAAATAGATCTCCATCCTATTTTTTGGCAAGTTAAGTTGGCGAGACGCGAGAGAGGGGGCTACTTCGTACTTAACTCGCCAAAAAATAGGATGGAACTCTATTTAAATCAACTTAATCTTAAAATACTACTTAACTCGCTACTGTACTTGTCGATGTGTAAATCGGGCATTAATATCAGTAGTAGAGTTAACAACTATACTATGGCCAAAGTCGATGTGATATGTTTAATAAGCAACCATTGACAGGCAAAATAATAAGGGTCGTTCATTGTTTTAAAAATAATTTATACAATATCCCCCTTACTCATAAACGCCTCTTAAATTTAATCACTGTTTAGTGAGATTTTTATTACGAAAACCAACCTTATACCCAACAACGTAATAGTTTAAGCTAATTAATCAATTGACTAAAATTTAAGAGGCGTTTATGAGTAATGTAATGTAATGTATTATGTTTTAAAAGAATGTAGAGCACCACGCCTCAAACGAAAGGGGAGGATCCTCCGACCAGGCGAGGGTGATCGTGCATGGCGGGCCAACTGCACCACGGTTGTTCGTTGGACGTTGTATATATGCGGAATCGTTGTGCGAATCTTGATATCGCGATTCAGGACGTAGTGGCGACATCTGTTGATTGTGGGGGGTACTGAGATAGTGTAGGTGTTCGCTTGAGTAAGTCGCTAGATGACGCTACATTAGAATAAAGAGGCCCTAAGCAACGATAACGATGGTACCAATATAAACACAATCTTATTGAAAAGACTAACGAGAACCTAACCTTATGAAAGGTTATTAAAGTAATAATTATTCATCATCATAACAGCCCATTAATATCTCACTGCAGGGACGGGCATCCTCCCGTGACGGAGGGATACTTGGCCTACTAATACCACGCTGGCCAGACGGATTGGTATAGGGTTTAATTTTCAAGTTTTCCTTCTTTTTATTTCGTAAAGATAATATTGACGGATAGTCCCTTAGTCGGTTTTCACGACACCCATGGGAAGAGATGGGGTGGTGACATATTGTATTCTTACTCCGTCACCACACGGAGTTAATAAAGTGATTTTTATTAATTATAATTATTATTTGCTACAGGTACGACGTCGGTAATGAAACTAAGAAAGTATCAAGATGGGCGGAGAACGTAACACATCTTATTTGGATGAACGATACTGAGAGTAAGTTCTTTCTTTCTTTCTTTAAAAGATAAGTAGGTACAGTACCCGGCCGTTTATGGGTTTTTCTTCGAAATTCGATTCTTTGTCTGATTCATATAGGCAAATTAATTTTTCACATTTTGGCTTATTAAACATGTTTTTGTCAAAGATGATAACCTAATATACAATGTCTGAAAAAGGCACACTTGTTTATAAAAAGGTTTTCGAGATAATTAACTTAAAATTTTTAGAGGTCATATAAATCAGAATTAGAAACAAAAATGAAATTCTAATTAGAAAAATCAGTCATTTATTTATTAAAATCACATTTAATAATCTTTCACAATGATTATCACCTCACCTAAATCTAGTTATTAGGAGCATTGATAACTTACAATATCAATCATTATTCGTGCCGCCAATGCATCATTTTATTAACAATATGTGTGAAATTCTGATTAATATAGTATTTTTACCGTATGAATCAGGCACATATAAATCAAAATTTTGCCTCTTAACATCGGTAAATCACTACACGTATACAATTAAGGATTACTATTTATACATAGGTTTTAAGTCCCCAATTGACTTATATTTCCAGCAGATTCAAGTTTGAAAACCATTTAAGTGAATTATAACAGCCAACATAGTAATCAGAAACATAGATGAACCAAAGTAATATGAATCAGATATTTACATTTATATCTCCGCAACAACATGAACCAGCCACATGTAACGTCGTGACCACGTCAGCAGAGTCCCTGGCTACCACCAGCACTAGAAGAGATCTCCTGATGTTTCGTACTTAGCTAGGTACGTTCGAGTAAAGCGCGCGAATATGAATCAGACTTTTGTGCCGGACACTCACTATTTATTTTTTCATTAAAAAACTATCGTGAATATTAGTACCATTTTTTTTTTGTGTAAAGAAACAACTAATATTCTGTAGTAATATTTATAGCGCAGATCGATTCGTAAATAAGATAAAATGTTAGTGTTACTAATATTCAAGAAACTGGGTTACGGACACACCATATTAATCAGAAGAACGCTTTTTAATATTTTTTTTCTATTATATAAAAAACTATTATTAAAAAAAAATAACGTGTGCAAGATAAGTAACTGTCTATACTATGTTTTAAAAATAATTACAGTTTGGTTGGTCTGTTAGTCACGAAGAAAAACCTCCAGACATCGAAAATATAGGGCTCGAAGAATCACCTTTATATTTAATTTCAAATAATTTATTTCAGACAAAGTCCATAGTGTGAGTATTACAAAATAACTTATGTGACTAGTGTTAGTATAAAACATATAAAAAATAATAAAAAGAACATAAAAAGGCATCATTAATTCGTGTGGATATGGATACTATTCCAGTGACGCAGCAGAGGAGAGTACCACCTATCCTTGAACACGCTCAGGAGACTGTTAGAGGCTACGCAGCCTACTTGCCATTGATGCAGTCCATATTGCACATCGACCTGTAGAAAGAGACAATCCGCCTATTTTGGCTTCGTAGAGCACCATCTCTGTCGCACGAAATACAAACAGTCTGGTATCTATTAGCAACTGTTAAGGGTACGCGTTCCACAGACACGAACTTGCTAGTGGGCGGAGCCTAAAGGATTTTTGTCGGAAACGTGCACGCTAAAATTGCCCAAAATAACTTTGGGGAAAGGGTAACGTACAAATAATATTAACATATAAAATACTGTTTGATAATAAATTATCAAATGAAGGAGCAATTAACTTTCTCCGTTTGTAGGAAGTTGCGACTGGCATGCGTACCCTTAAACCAAATTATGATTTGATAGTGTGCGACAGAGACGACGCTTTACGAAGCCGAAATTGACCGATTGTCTTATATAAACGGCCGAGTCATCATCATCATCATCATTTCAGCCAATTGACGTCCACTGCTGGACATAGGCCTCCTCTAAATATTGCCACCTTGTGCGGTCCTGCGCCTCCCTCATCCATCGGCTTCCCGCCGTCCTTATGAGGTCGTCGGTCCACCGTGTGAGGGGTCTCCCCACCCTGCGTTTTCCGGTACGCGGTCGCCACTCTAGAACCTTTCTGCCCCAACGGCTGTCGGTTCTTCGCGCTATGTGCCCTGCCCGCCGCCACTTTAACCGGGCAATCCGGAGCACTATGTCGGTCACTTTGGTTCTCCTGCGGATCTCCTCATTTCTGATTCGATCATGCAGGGTAACTCCCAACATGGCTCTCTCCATTGCCCTCTGAGTGACGGTAAGCCTTCTGAGAAGGCCCATAGTAAGCGACCACGTCTCTGTTCCATACGTCATCACTGGCAACACGCACTGGTCGAAGACCTTTGTCTTCAGACACTGCGGCAATGTGGACGAGAAGATACGTTTTAGCTTCCCGAACGCTGCCTAACCTAGTTGGATTCGACGAGAGACCTCCTTCTCAAAGTTGGACTTACCTAGCTGGACTAACTGTCCCAGGTAAATATATTCGTCGACAACTTCGAGTGTAGAGCCTCCAACCGTGATTGGAGTGGGTACAACATGGACATTTGTCATGATCTTGGTCTTGTCCATGTTCATTTTAAGACCCACTTGTTGAGAGACTCTACTGAGGTCATCGAGCATTGTGTTGAGGTCCTCCATGGTCTCAGCCATGACCACGATATCGTCAGCAAATCGAAGGTGCGTGATATACTCGCCATTTATGTTGATGCCGAGTCCGTCCCAGTCTATAAGCCTAAAAGCATCTTCCAGTGCAGCAGAAAATAGTTTCGGGGATATGACATCACCCTGTCTTACTCCTCGCTGCAACCGGATAGGGCCAGATAATCCACCCTGGAGACGAACCGACATGGTGGCGTTTTCGTATAAGCACCGCAGCACTTCGATATATCGTTGGTCAACTTGGCACCTTTGAAGAGGCTGCAACACTGCCCATGTCTCGATCGAATCGAAGGCTTTCTCATAGTCCACGAACGCCAAGCATAGAGGCCGGTTATACTCATTGCACTTCTGTATAACCTGCCGCAGCGTATGGATGTGGTCTATGGTACTAAAGCCTTTTCGGAAACCGGCTTGTTCGGGAGGCTGGAAGTCGTCCAGTCTGCGTTCGAGACGATTCGCGATGACTCTTGAGAACAATTTGTAGACGTGGCTCAGAAGAGTGATGGGTCTGTAATTTTGAAGTAGCGTTCTATCGCCCTTCTTGAAGAACAGTACCACCACACCCCTGTGCCACGCCTGCGGCGTTTTTCCCTCGAGTATAACGGAATTGAATAGCTTCTGAAGAGCCTTGAGAAGGGGTTCTCCACCGGCTTTCAGCAGCTCGTTTGTGATTCCGTCATACCCCGGTGCTTTGTTGTTCTTAAGTTGTCGAAGAGCATCACTAATCTCACACAGACTGACGTCCGGGATTTCTTCGGTATGGTGTCGCGTTAATCTAGCTCTAGGATCGACGGCCAGATCACTAGGTGGCTGTGTTGTAGTATATAACTGTCCGTAAAACTTCTCAATCTCCTCTAGGAGCTCAGGCTTGGATGACACTATTCTGCCATCCCCAGTCTTGAGCCTAGAAAGTTGGCTCTGACCTAGAGACAGATCTCTTGCGAACAGCCTTGCTTGGAGCCCTTATTTTGCTCAATGGCTTCTTTAATACGAAATGTATTAAAGTGCCGAAGGTCGCGAGTCAGTGACTTAGAGATCTGTCTATTGAGCCGTCTATACAGATCAGCATCGTCTGGAGTAGGGCATGCAATATCGGAAGGTTTTCAATTCCGATACTAACTTCCGATATTAGGTCTCAATATCGGAATTCCGATATTAATATCGGAATTTCGTATTTTTTTTAGAAATTGCACTTTTTGTTCAAAATGTCACAAATTCGGTGTGAGGTTAGATTTAATGGAATAAAAAATATTTATAAATCATATTATTTAATTTGGATTGCTTGTTTTATACTCGTATTTAAGTTTTACCCACAGAATTTACTAAATCTGATATTTCTCATTATTTTTCTTTTCGTTCAGTTATACAAATTCGTCGGACGGAAGCACTGCCTTCTTTTTTTCTTTGCACTTTTCTATTTCCTTCTCAAATTCTTGGTGCAGGGTCAGCTCACTCGTTGTAGCTAGACTAGCTAGTGATTCATCATCTTCATCTGAAGAGACAAAAGCTATCGGTGCTTCAGTCTTTCTTACTGTGAAGTTGAGACTGCTAGTATCGTTTTGTTTATATTTGAGGCGTTTTAACAACCTTACAATAATATCACATATTATTAGAGTAGGTAAAGAGTGAGCGAAACAGGTAATAATATTATTGTTCTTGTAGCACATGCATAGCGAGCGGGCAACATTAATACGGTACCTACTGTTTCGCTCGGCGATACACAAGGATCGATATATATGTATAATTTAAAACTCAAAATATAGAAAAATATTCGAGTTCCGAGATTCCGATATTCGATCACCCAGTATCGGAATTGTAAAATCGGACTTTGCGTTCCGAGATTCCGATATTACGAGATTCCGAGATTCCGATATTCATGCCCTAGTCTGGAGATTGCAGCGTCATCGTACGCCTTTGCTCCATGAGCGAGAGAGTGTGGTCGGAGATCTTTTTTGATCTTCTCCGGTGCTGGATCTTAAAAGCACCGGAACCGACTGTACGGACAGTTTCCACAAACCTTTCGTGGTATTCGTCCACATCAACACATTCGCTGAGGCTCTCGAAGCGGTTTCGTAATATGAGTTGGAAGTTCTCGGGGATTTGGACTGGTGTAGGTCGGAGCGTAGACTTCATCAGCCGACTTCTTTCCAGCCTAGGATTGATATTTAATGTGCCTCTCACCATCCGGTGATCACTTCCGGTTTTCACCGCATTGATCACTGAGACATCATTAAATATATGGCGTTTTGTCGACATGATGAAGTCAATCTCATTCTTGGTGACACCATCAGGACTAAGCCAGGTTCACTTGCGGCAGTTACGCTTCTTGAAGAAGGAGTTCATCATAAAAAGTCCCTCCTTCTCCATGAAGTCCGCAAGCATTTGGCCCCTTGGATTTCTTTGTCCATATCCAAAGAGCCCCACTCTCCACTCATTTCCACTTCTAGAACCCAACTTCGCGTTAAAGTCTCCCATGACAACAGTGTATTGGGTCTTTGAGCTATGTATGGCTCCGGAAATATCCTCATACATCTCTTCTACCTCATTGTCGGAGTGAGCTGACGTGGGAGCGTAAACCTGTATTACCTTCAACGAATATCGTTTGGTAATTCTGACGACAAGGTACGCAACCCTCGAAGACACACTCTCGATCTACGCCACGTTGTTCACGAGAGACTTGTGGACGAAAAACCCGACACCTCCCTAGGACTGTTGGTCGCCCTCCCGGAAATAGAGCAGGTTACCAGACTTAAGGGTTATCGATTCCTCCCCCTGTCTTCGGACTTCTGATAAGCCGACTATGTCCCATCGTATCCTGCTCAATTCTTCCTCCAGTACTACGACCTTCTCGTCGGTCCGCAGTGTGCGCGCGTAATATGTTGCCAGGGCCAAAGGTCGGTTGTGTTGGTAGCCTGACCTCCCCCGGAGATTCTTCGCACCCCCTACTCCGCCGTTACCATGGCCGCTACCTTGACCAGGACTAGCGGAGCGACCGGGG
The DNA here is from genome assembly GCA_905475405.1 of Schrankia costaestrigalis. Classification (NCBI taxonomy): domain Eukaryota; kingdom Metazoa; phylum Arthropoda; class Insecta; order Lepidoptera; family Erebidae; genus Schrankia; species Schrankia costaestrigalis. The sequence continues at coordinate 3,236,610 of FR997855.1, forward strand.
ACTGGGGGCCATTTGTTGTGGTGCATCATGTCATTATTTTGAGGGTTTCTTGGCCTACTTTACCACGCTGGCCAGACGGGTTGGCAAAGGGTTTGTTTCGAGTTTTCCTTCTCTGGCAGTGATAGTATCTGCGTACATTTGTTTGTTCCCTTAGTAGCGTTTTACGACACCCGCGGGAGGAAACGGGATGGTGACACCCTGTATTCTTAATCCGTCACCACACGGAATTCTTAATCCGTCACCACACGGAATGCCGAGCCGGCCGAGTACTGTACTCCTAATGCGAGACTTAACAGCAACGATGCACGCCATCTAACGACTTTCTATTAAACTATTTACCTATACATTTACAAACATTAAACTATTATTTTCTTTGCAGTGGTAATACCAGACTTAGGTAAACATAAATGGGTGAGGTACAACGTCGGGGCAAGAGGTTTATATCGTGTAGCACCACAGGACCGTACTGATGGAGAGGTGAGTGAATCTTATCCTACTAATATTATAAATGCGAAAGTTTGTGAGGATGTATATAGATAGATGGATGGATGTTTGTTACTCTTTCACGCAAAAACTACTGAACGGATTTTGATGAAACTTTACAGTACATATAGGCTACAAATAATAGAGATTTTTTATCCCTAAGTCACCTTTTACGACAATAAAGTGATGAAAAAGGGACTAAAAATCAAAACTGTTGACCGATTCGGTACCTTACCAAGAGACACAGACACACACAGATGCTCGAAGGACCAAAATGTACGGACTTGTAAGGAACCGTACATGTAGGATGATGTTTAAGTATAAACACGTCACAAACTTCAGTAAAGTTTATTATGTAACGTGGATAAAACCACGGCTATAAATTGTCTACGTAGTTATAGTTGATGTGGTTGAGTCCCTTCTTGTTGTAGGACTCGTCCACTGACAGAACTCTTCTTGTTTCGAGTTCTTGTAGTTATTGTTATTGAAGTCTTCAATAGTTATAAAGTCTTCGTATAGCTCTTCTGGTAAAGTTGCTGGTAATGTATGCCTATACTCTTTAAAGGTGTGGCACCTTCTCAATACAACTGGGGCGACCCGCTTGTGGGAGACCAGTTGACCGATTCGGTACCTTACCAAGAGACACAGACAATGCTCGAAGGACCAAAATGTACGGACTTGTAAGGAACCGTACATGTAGGATGATGTTAAATAGAAACACGTTACAAACTTGAGTAAAGTTTATTAAGTAACGTGGATAGAACCACAGCTACAAATGGTCTACAATTAAAATGCTTATTGTTATCTTATTTATACACAATTATTTGGTTAGTAATTACTATGTTGTATGTTAGTAATGTATATGTGTGAGTAGGGTGAAATGATGTCACCGAATCAGCAGAAAATGTACGGTGATGATACCGTACACAAACCGATCTTAATCAGTCAATGTCGTAAAAATTTCTTAGGCAACAATTTGTTACAAAATTGGATATGGATAGTCTGAAATCTGAAAAAGATTAAGTTCATTTTTATCGAAACATCACGCGGGCGAAGCTGCGGGCGGAAACTAGTCACCATATAAGGCAAAGTTAGAGGCACCATGTAAGGAAAGCATGTTAGATAATAATAGTTAGGCATTCCGTTGCATGCGTTTAGGTTATAAAAATTCACGACCTCTGTGGCGTAGTGGCCATATAACATGACTGCTACGCAGAGGTCTCGGGTTCGATTCGCGCGCCCAATGCAAATTTTTGTCTGCATGAACATGATTATTTGCATTGGTCTGAGTGTTTCTATGTATAATATGTATGTATTTACAAAAAAACATAAGTACTAATATCCGTTGTTCTGTTACCCATGACACAAGCAGGTTAAGCCTAGCTTACTTTGGGAACAGATGGCGCTATGTAGAGATGTCCGTGAATATTTATTTATTTATATAACCTCCAGTCAGCGGAGTCAGCGGCCAGTCGCGCGGCGGAACTGTACGCGAACGGTGCCGCGGCGGAGCGAGCTCTCATGCTGGACGACGCCTTCGTGCTCAGTAGAGCGGGGCGGCTGCCTGCTAGCAGGGCTATCGCTGCTGTCAGTAAGTATCATCATAACAGCCCATTAATGTCCCACTGCAGGGACGGGCCTCCTCCCGTGACGGAGGGATACTTGGCCTACTAATACCACGCTGGCCAGACGGATTGGTATAGGGTTTAATTTCAAGTTTTCCTTCTTTTTATTTCGTAAAGATAGTAGTTACGGTTATTCCCTTAGTCGGTTTTTACGACACCCATGGGATGAGATGGGGTGGTGACATATTGTATTCTTACTCCGTCACCACACGGAGATGGTCTACTCAAAACTAATTGATGCCATATTTTTTCCTCCACAGCACGACTTAGTACAGAGACCCACTGGGCTCCTTGGCGTGTCGTATTGAACCATCTGTCGTGGTGGCGGGAACTACTACAGCTTTCCTCTTCAGGACCGCATCTGACAAAGCTGCTAAGCAATTTGCAGCCACCAGTGGTCAATATTTATACATCCGAGCAGCTTGGAAGTCATGGCCTTAGTGAAGATTTACTGTGAGTACTTACAACATGATTTTTTTTGGTGTCGTAAAAATAGACTAAGGGAGTTTTTTTGGCTTTTTTTGTGTTCGTGGATAATTCTTATTGACTGTGTTTTACCGCCGTCACGTTATTGTCGTAAAATAAGACTTAAGAGACTATTTATTTTTTTATGGATTTAGTTTTTTTACTACTAATTATAACGCTACTGATAATGGTTTCGTGCTTGTCGTAATAAAAGACCGGGCAAGTGCGGGTCTGACTCCGGGGGGGTTCCGTACAAACTAATTTATTTTCCCGCATAAATGCGATGACGTCAGGACTCAGCGATCTAAATATTAATTTTCCGGCCAAAATTCTATGACGTCACTTCTCATCTGTCAAATACTCTATGTCGTCACGACTCATCTGTCAAAATTCTATGACGTCACGACTCATTTGTCAAAAAGAGAATAAGGAACTTTACATGTTTTTATATCACATATCTACAACCAGAAACACAGTGCTTAGCAATGTCCCTATAATTTTAAATTTAAATAGACTCCTAGCTAAAGCTTTATGTTGTCGGCTATTTTTGAGTTCTTGACTGAGTCTTGTGTATTGTTGATCGAAGTGTATTAGGTTATCATCATCATAACAGCCAATTGACATCCATTGCCTCCCTCATACATCGGCCTCCCGCCTTCCTAAGGGTCCTCTCACACAGACCGGCTCGGAGAGGAGAGCAGATTCTTATTACGTTGAAAACAGAGATTTAAGTATTTGTAGTAAGGTTTATTTTTGCATCTGCACTGCTTATGTCATTAAGAATACTCGAACGCGCTTGGTGTGAAATAATAAGAGGAGCCGGACGGCTCGGATCGCATGCTCTTTCTCGCCCGAAAAAGCCGCAGCCGGTCTATGTGAAAAAGTTGTCGGCTCCGCTCCAAGCGTCTACGGTCCGTTCTGTGTGAAAAGAAAAATGCGCGCCAACGCTCTCCGAGCCGGTCTGTGTGAAAGGACCCTAAGTCGTCGGTAAGTATAGTAGTAGTGTAGTTGTAATATAATTTTTTGTATACAATTTCCCAGGTGGTTAAGCGGTGCCCTCTTAACTGCAGGAGTGGAATGGGAGAACCCAGTGGTTACAAAACAAGCTGTCGAGTTGTTCGATGCGTGGGTTGAAAGGAATCAGAGTATACCTGAAATTTATCAAGAGGTAAGTAAAAAAAAATAATGTCAAATATTGTAGCTGGCATGGTGCTCGCCATTCTTGGACTCTATTGGATGCTTAACATCAGGTACCATAGAGTCAATCTGGAAGTCAAAATAAAAATAAAAAAAAGTTTGGAAAGCATCATATCAGCCAAAATACTTGCCAATGCTGGACACAGGTCTCCTCCAAATGTCTCCACTGCACGTGATCATGTATTACCCTTATTCAGCGAACTTCCAGTAAGGCATCCACTCTTTCTGCTCCTCTTCCAGTAAACAGTTGCTGTTTAGTTTAATTATAGTTTTTATGAACAGTTCATAGATGACGCTGTCTACTTGTTCTGAATCTCACATGGGTTTCGTTGACTCCAGAAACCTATAATGTTTGTGTAAATAGTTTTTGTTAATTATTAATTTCGATAGATGGAGCAAATTAAATTTAAATACGAGATAATTAAAATTATCTCATTTTTTGCATATAAGGTTTGTGAACTTACGTGTAAAAATTGAGTTTTGATTAAATCGTGTTATAATAAGTGAGCACATTTTTAGATTATATTTTCCGGAGTTAAGTATTTAAAGAGCTAGCTAAGTGCTCGCCATGCATAGATCCAACCATATACAGTACGAGGAGAGTAATACAGAACACCATATCGTCAGCATATGCAAATTTCTCTTTGTTGGCAAAAGGGAATCTATGCATGGTCTTACTTAGCTAGTCTCCTTTGAAAAAAATCACAAATCAAAACAAACCATTCTCTCTTTGTGTAGGCGGCGTTCACAGCAGGCGTGCGAGCGGGCGGCGCGCGCGCGTGGCGGCGCTGCTGGGCGGCACTGCGCGCCTCGCTGTCGGCGCCGCGCCCGCTGCACGAGCACCGCGCGCTGCTGGCCGCACTCGCCGCGCCGCCAGACGACTGGCTGTTCTACAGGTATGTGTTAGCTATACGCCGACGATATGGTGTTTTATCTGTACTATACTCAACAGTCTTAACATCATATCAGCCAATTGACGTCCACAGCTGCACATAGGCTGTCCCGTAGATACTGTCACCTTGTGCGGTCCTGTGACTCCCTTCATACCTCGGCTTCCCTCGTCCTTACTAGATCGTTGGTCCATCATGAGGGGTCTCCCCGACCAGCATTTTCCGGTACGCCATTCTAGAACATATTTGTCCCAGCAGCAGTCGGTTCTGTGATTATGTGCCCTGCCCACTGCTACTTTAACCGGGCGATCTCCTTATTTCTGATGGACCATGCAGGGTAACCATAGCTCTCTCCATTGCCTTCTTAGTGACCATAAGCCTTCTGAGAAGGCCCATACTTAACGGCAACGTCTCTGATCTATAAGTCATCACTGGCAATACGCACCGAAAACCTTTGTCTTCAGACACTGTGGTTATGTGATAATACATAGTTTGTTACGCTGCTTCTTCTCTATTAGCGCTTTGGAAGCGGTGGCAAAATTTACTAAACTTTGAAATGTTTATAAACTTAAGTTAAGTAGTGTTAGATGACGTCAAAAGATAAATATGATTGTACTACTTTGAATAAAAATTATTTGAATTTGAGTTTGTGGACGAGAAGAAACGTATTGGCTTCTTGAGCGCTGCCCAACCGAGTTGGATTCGACGATGAGTGATCTCCTTCTCAAAGTTGGACTTAACTAGCTGGACTAACCCCCAGTTTCTGAATGACTGATCAAGTAAAAGTCAACTAATCAAGTGTCAAAACTATCATTTTCAGGAACTAAAATGACAGTTTAGACACTTGATTAGTTGATTTTTTTTTGGTCAGTCGTTCAGAAACCGGGGGTAACTGTCCCAGGTAAATATGTTCGTCGACAACTTCGAGTGTAGAGCCTCCTACTGTGACTTTTACTCATACATTTGCCATGATCTTGGCCTTATCCGTGTTCATTTTAAGACCTACTTGTTGAGGTCTTCCATGGTCTTAGCCATGACCACGATATCGTCAGCAAATCAAAGGTCCGTGATATTCGCGCCTTTTATGTTGATGTCGAGTCTGTCCTAGTCTAAAAGCCTAAAAGAATCTTCCAGGGCAGCGGTAAACAATTTCAGGGATATGACATCATCATTACAGCCCATTAATATCCCACTGCAGCGACGGGCCTCCTACCGTGACGGAGGTCTACTTGGCCTACTAATACCACGCTGGCCAGACGGATTGGTATAGGGTTTCATTTCAAGTTTTCCTTCTTTTTATTTGGTGAAGATAATATTCAAGGATAGTCCCTTAGTCGGTTTTTACGACACCCATGGAATGAGATGGGGTGGTGACATATTGTATTCTTACTCCGTCACCACACGGGATCCGTCACCACACGGATATGACATCACCTAGGCTTACTGCCTCGCTGCAACTGGATAGGGCTTGATAATCTACCCTGGAGACGGACCGACAAGGTTGGGTTTTCGTATAAACACTGCAGCACTTTTATAATAATATTTAGTTGGTCAACTTGGGACCGTTAAAAAGACTACAGTACTGCCCATGTCTCGATCGAATCAAAGGCCTTCTCATAGTCCACGAACGCCAAGCATTGCAACATGGGTGATTATAGTCAGTGAACTTTTGTATAACCTGCCGCAGCGTATGTTCTTAGGTACACCTAAGTTGCTTCGGCTCTTGGCATGTTATATGCGCGATCGACAGCAGTTTGTTCAGTATGGCTGCTTTGTTTCTGAACCGTATCACACCCGTTCTGGAGTCAGCCAGGGCTCAATATTAGGTCCTCTGCTATTTGTTATAATGGTAAACGATCTTGACTTAGTCCTTCGATTTGCTAGATGTCTTCTTTATGCTGACAACTTAAAGCTCGTGTATGTAATTGAACAGCCGGCTGACTACCTGTCGTTGCAGGGTGCGTCGACCGGGTTTACCACTGGAGCGTCGTCAATAAGCTTGTATCAATGTAGCTAAGGGTGATTCTCCAAGCCCTATATTTTCGATATAAATATTCTTCTATATACTTAAATAAATATGTCAATTTTGTAACTAAATTATCTATATTTTAAGATAAATATAAAATAATTAATTTCAACATATTTCTTCCAGATTCGCGTTCTCAGCGCTGTCACCTGAGGCACAGAGAGGTCGAGAATGGAGGCTGTGGGTCACAATGCTGTGCACAAGTACTTGCAGGTAATTTTATGTTCAGACGCTCATCTCGACGATGTTGCACCCTTGTATCAACTCCCGTTCTTTTTCTCAACCCTCGTTGTACCACTGCTAATTTTATGTAAGCCAATATGGACCCTCATGACGCCTTTGGACACTCGCCGCCATGTTTATTCTAACAACGTTTATATTTTCTCTCACCAGATGGCGTGGTGCGGCGGGAATATGGAGGATACTACGTCCGAACCCCGTGTTACCACCAGCAGCGCTGCAGGCTGCAGCTAGGTGTCTGCACCAACCGTATGATTATTATCGGGTACTATATATTCTTTACTTTCATCATAACAGCCCATTAATGTCCCACTGCAGGGACGGGCCTCCTTTCGTGACGGAGGCATACTTGGCCTACTAATACCACGCTGGCCAGACGGATTGGTATAAGGTTTAATTTCAAGTTTTCCTTCTTTTCATTTCGTAAAGATAGTAGTTACGGTTATTCCCTTAGTCGGTGTTTATAACACCCATGGAATGAGATGGGGTGGTGACATATTGTATTCTTACTCCGTCACCACACGGTCTAACCAGCAATACCGTTTATCAATTAACTAGTTGTCACATAAATAGTCTTGATTTTATGATTTCTTTATTTCAGTTCAAAGAGCTGTTCGGTGAATACCGCGGCGCATCGGCTGCGTTAGACACGATCGCATTAAACGCTGCGTGGGTACAGCGTGCCGACAGCGACTTAACGCGATACTTCAACGCGATGAAACAACATTGACTGTAAAATAAAAAAACAAAATATTAGTCAAATAGAATTTTTATAGTGTTAGCGTGTGAATGCGTGGTGATTGCGTGGCAACTGCGTGGCAACGACGAGGCGATAATTACAGAAAGTTCGGAATAGTATCTTCAGAAATATGCTTTTATTAACATGAAGATCAGAATTATTTATTCAGGTATCTGCTTATATTACATACTCAAAGTATTTATGCAACGCTGTTTGAAATATACTCGATTCTCAGCAACTGCGTGGCAACTGCGTCGCAACTAATGATCGTACAGAATTAACGTAACAATACCCTCGTTAAAGGATCAACACAGCGCTATTTATCATCAAAAGAGTATCTAAAACGTCAATTTTATTATGACAGCTGTCAATGTCAAAAAGAAATTTGACATTGACAGTTCACATAAAATGGCGGCAACACCGATTGCAGCGACAATCGTTGTATGTAAACTAAAGCTGTCATAAACGTAGTTGCGAGAATCCTAATTTATAAATTTAAAGTCGCTTCGTCAAACCATAATATGTTAGCTTTTTAATGTACCTATATTTTTAATATAACGTCCAAGATAATAGAGTGAATAACTGATTTCCGAATTACTGAAACCTAGAATAACGATACCGCGAAAACATCCAACCAAAAATAATATTAGTCTCCTAAAAACTTTATCAAGAATTCACAAATTGTCGCAAAATTAGGTTAAGTTCGAACGACGACAATGCGATGCCATGATGAAAATTCTCGATTGCATGTTTTCGCGGTAATAATAAGACCTAATCATAGCATTCCATGGATTCTCCGTGCGAGTGCTGGGTACATCGCGTGGATGACGGAACACTTGCATAACAGCGTCTGGGACTTACGACCCAGATGTAGGTTTAAGGAGTATTCTAGTATCAATAATTCGAAAAACAGTATAAGGGCCGATAATTCGAAAAACAGTATAAGTATATGTCGCGCGGAGGCAGCGCGACTGCAGCGCTGCGGTCGCGCTGCCGTCGCTAGGTTTGAGAATGGTAGTGTTGGTAGGTAGTAGAAAATACACTGCTCTTAGTGTTACTATTAAAAAGAAAAAGTAGGCTAAACAACACTAGTCGATCGATGAACGAATGCGGGGACGCAGCGCGGGCGTAGCGCTGCAGTCGCGCGTTTTTTATCTCTATGAATTTACAAAACAGCGCGACCGCAGCGCTGCAGTCGCGCTGCCTCCGCGCGACACTTAGCGGCAAATTTGAAGGCGCCCTAAGATCCAAGAAAATAGCATATTTATAATAATCAGAAGTTTCCTTAATACGTGCATCCTAGTAACCATAATATAAAATTTAGTTTTGCTTCAAAAATTATAATCAGTATTAAAATAATTAATTATAACATTACATAAATTCACAAAGTTAATGTATGCACAGATATAAATATTTATAAAAAAATTAGTAGATATTACTTAATTAGCATTTCTTATTTATGGATAAAAACGGAATGATTTAGAAATTTGGTGATGATTTTGAATTTACTGGTTTTAATACTTAAAAGCTCTATTACTGCTTAAGCAGAGAATAGGTCTTTACCTATGAAATTGCCGTTTTATTTCTGAGCAGTCTATAACATAACACCTCTACATTCTTTTAAATACGCCCTCAGCGATTGGTTCCAGAAATGGAGGATACAGTCAACCCCGAAAAGAGTCAAGCGGTGATGTTTCACAAGAAACGGAACCACTCGCCTCTCTCGGCAGCGACACAAAGGGTCAGGATGTTTGGCTCCCCGATCCCTTGGGCTAAGGAAGCCAAATATCTTGGCGTTTTGCTCGACGATAAGCTCTCTTTCCGTCCCCACATAAACATGGTTCGCAAGCGGGCCACGTTTGTGTTGGGACGGCTGCACATGCTCCTCCGGAAGGAGTCTAAGATGTCGATCCGAAACAAAGTTAGGTTATACACTACTTGTATCAGACCAATAATGACGTATGCGTGCGTAGTTTTTGCCCACCTTAGGCCACACAGGATCCATAGGTTACAAACAGTTCAGAATAGGTTCATGCGCAAAGCGACGGGAGCACCGTGGTTCATGCGTAATGAGGATCTTCACATAGACCTCGGGTTGCCTACTATCCAGCAACACATGAAACTCTGTTCCCGCCGCTACTTTGATTCGGCTGCCACTCACCCCAACCAACTAGTGGTCGGGGCGTCCGGGTACATCCCCTCCAAGATTAGCAAAATTCGTAGACCTAGGCATGCTCTCGAAGAGCCGGACGATAGGATCACGATCGCTCAACGTAGAGCTCACACGGCTCGCGAAGCCACAACAAAACGTCCGCGGTTCCGTCCTCGCCGTCGAGGCCGGAATACGCGCCGCGTTCGCTCCTAGAGGGCGTGCCTTCCGCACGTCCTGTTAGTCAGTGACGGTCCAGGCCGAGGTTCGTACCCCAAAGGGGGTGCCCCTGTGGCACGTCACTTAAATGTCTTTGGTTGAGGGCCATCCGCCCCACCACAGCCCGCGTAAAGTAGTAATGGTCGTCTGAGACCGACTACTCGTCCTCACAAAAAAAAAAAAAAAAAAATTCTTTCAAATATATATTGCTTAAATTATTTTTGTTATTTAAAAATATATGATACTAGCGGCCTGTCCCGGCTTCGCACGGGCATTATTTTCCCGCTTTTCTGTTCAATTTTTTCCTAAAATGTCTTTGCTATAAACCTCACGGAGCCCGAGACCTTTCCAACGAATGCAAAACCGTGGAAATCGGTTCGTGCGTTCTGGAGTTATAGCGTCAGGAAGGAAAACCCGATTTATTTTTATATAGTAGATAACCAAAATCTAACAGATAATAAATGAACATTATTATTATTTGTATTAATAATAAGCCATGTGAACATGAGTCCAAATTAAAACAGCGGATTTTCCCATTTGTTTAATTGTAACTTCTTCCCTGATACTTTTTTTTCTGTGTTTTAAACACAACAGTTAGCTTAAATGTGCGTACTTATATACCAAATTTCATTCTATTAAATTTAATAATTATTGAAAAATCCAAGAAAACGTTAGTATGAAAAATCAAACTTCTGATAAAATCTTCATACAAAACGGCAATTTCATAGGTAAACCCCTAATATAATATTTGAGAACCTTCCCTCGGTCTTTTTTTACTATTATCAAGGAATAAAAAGGAATGGTGGCTATTATATAGATATCGTAAGATAAGTTCAACAGGAAATATTATGATGTATCATTTTCTCTCACATCAATTTAATTCATCCCTGAATTTCTAAATCATACCTATATTTCTATAAGCCTTATATTTAATTTATATTAAGACCTTATCTTGCGTGGTTCTTACATCTGTTGCTGATCAATACCTATTAGTTTTTTCGCCCAATATTACTATGTATGCTATGCAGTGCTATCAATTGTAATATGTGTAAGAATTTTTGGATTTCAGTGTAGCATTTGAGTCATTCAAGTAGCGTATTCATATGGAATTACACAGCGTTGCCTTTGGTGTTCCGCAGGGAGTTACCGTGAGTCCGTTCTTGATATCGCAGTATTATTTTTGAATATAGGGGCACGCGTCCTAATGTTGGCACTGCACCAGATTATCAGCACCCCTAACAAAAACTCAAATTATAAGCTTACCATTAATTAATTTGGGATTCCGTTTCAAGAAATGAAAAATAAGATCCTTTTGGAATTATAAACTGGGCCAAACTACATTCTTCGATTTAAAAAAAACATTTTTTTTAAAAAACGCAGGCACATGTCCTCCAAATTACTTTGCTTTGACAGTTTCTTATGATCGTAGGTAAGTTCAGGTTTTTTTATTTTACTTTATTTTAGATCTTTTAGATATTTTTTACTGAACCTTTAGGTTTTATTCATGTATAAAATGTTTTATAAGGCCTATCAGACAATGGAAATGAACGTTATCTTGATTTTATGTTCATAAATGAGGTGCTGACATCTGGGTTAAATTTTTTTGCGAATTGCTAATTATCGGCACTGGTACTGTTACATGACAAAGTGGTATGTAAAATTGTTAATCCATATTTTTTAGGGTAAAGCGTGATTATTTTATGCCTAGAATTCAATATTCTTGGAAAAAGTACTCTATGATTTCGGATTTCATATCCTGCCAGGATATGGAATGCAAAATGATATGGTGCTGAAACTAACATTGCTAGTTATTTTCATAGTGTTGATATTATGATCAAAAGAATGTCTATTATTTTTTGGATTTTTTTATATTTATGTATTTTTTTTCTGAAACTTCGGTTGTTAGGCTAGGTATAAATAAAAGAGATTTTGCTATAAACATTGGAATATTTCATTAATCTACCTATTTTTATGTCTAATTTTAAGGTGCTGATAATTGGCTCGGTCGATGCCAGTAATTGGTGATAATGGTGCCAATAATTGGTGTTTGGGTAATTATTTAGTCAAACTCATCTAAATAAAATGTGTATGCATAAAGACCTATTTTTATAATAAAAATCAATTACTTATTTAATAGTGAACCAAGAAAGCATGTTGTTAAAGTCGTTATCAGTATTATCACTAAAGATAAACAATATTAAAGTAAGACTAACTCTTAAAGTGCTAATAATTGGTAGCATCACCCTAAATATGATTATTTTTAGGTAAGGTGTAGCGTACAACTTTTCGTACATTATTATTGTATGAATCAGAAAGATTTTGGTTTGTGTGATAGAAAAATACAAAAACTAGAGCTACAGTGAAATAATTATTAAGTTAGGATAATAATAGCATCTCTAAACTCACTATGTTGATCATTTTTGGCGTTCGTCTCTTTGTTTAACTGTCAAATTTGACATTAATGACATTTACGGTGGAATGACTTAAAGTTAAGACTTCATTTTGCAGAAATTTAACAACAACGATTGTTCCGCTCTAGTTTTTGTTTAGGTATTCTTAATCATACTAACCACACGCGGTCCTAGGTATTCTATATGAATACGCTACAAATAAGAAACTATAATGTATACTTCTTTCATAGAATTGGTCAAAGTTATCGGGGGTAATGTGGTGTGAATCTTTTTTTATATAAAACCTCTTTTCTATCTCGGAAAACTAGTAAAACATACATTATACGTAATTGCAATGAATAGGCGACTTCGTGGTGGAGTATGGAATTAAAATAGGTTGGGCTTCCTCTTAGGGGCCATTTTACAGACCATGACTGTTTTGTGGAACAAGCTCGCTGCTCGATATTTTCGGACCGTTACGTCTTGGGGAGCTTCAAGAAAAGAGCGTACTCTGGTGTTGCGGGTGTCCATGATCACTTAACATCAAGTGACCCGCTGTCTAGTTTGCCTCTCATAATATGTATAAGAAAAAATAAATTATAAGTAGTTACTTTTAAACAGAATCATCATACCTAATTAGCCAGTGTACATCCACTATTAAATATTTCACTTTAGGCGGTCCTGCGCCTTTTTTTAGCCAGGCAGTAATTATTTATAGAGCCTCTTTCTATGTCTGTACTCGACTTGGCATACGTACCAAGAAGTTCCGTAACAAAACCACAAATTCTATTTCATTGCCATTACGTATATGTGGTTAGACCAAATCCAAAAAAAAAATCAAAAACCATTTTCTATTTTTCTAGACTTTAGATTTTACAATGATTTTTGTGTGTAAAAAATGTATCCGACCACTAGTGTATTAGATGTTGCATGTACAGTCGGGGTATTTGCCGCTCGACCACCCTTAGGCGAGAATCGCTTGGCACGCGGCGCATGCGATACGTGGCTCCCCGATACCGTACACACAGCAAGACATCAAGTTAAATGTTTTCATTTGAAATTGTGTCTTATTTCAAGGTATTAAGGTAAATGAGTGTCTTGCTTGATTAGTTGCTGTGTGTACATATTTTCTAACCAACTGAATCACGATCGCGCTTTATAACTTTCATATTCGTTTTATTCACTTACAGCCGTTTTAAATCTATACCTACTAATATTATAAAGAGGTAAAGTTTGTGTGTTTGTGACGTTGTAGGGGTAATCTCTGAATCTACTGAACCGATTTAAAAAAATCTTTCTGTTTTGAATAGTCCATTTATCGGGCAGTGTCGTAGGCTATATAGTATCACGCTATGAATAATAGGAGTCAACCCAGAAAGAATTTTTAAAATCGGTTTATTAGATGCAGCGATTACCCCCTACAACGTCACAAACACACAAACTTTCATCATAACAGCCCATTAGTGTCCCACTGCAGGGACGGGCCTCCTCGCATGACGGAGGGATACTTGGCCTACTAATACCACGCTGGCCAGACGGATTGGTATAGGGTTTAATTTCAAGTTTTCCTTCTTTTTATTTCGTAAAGATAATATTCACGGTTAGTCCCTTAGTCGGTTTTTACGACACCCATGGGATGAGATGGGGTGGTGACATATTGTATTCTTACTCCGTCACCACACGGAGACACAAGCTTTACCTCTTTGTAATATTAGTATAGATAACAAGTTTATTTTACGGAAACAAGTGATTTAATCAATAAACGAATTTAGACTTTATTGCATTCTAATGTCATACGAAAATGAGCATATGGTCAATGATTCAGTTGGTCCAATATAGCACAAAATAATCGTGATCGGCTGTTAATATCGGCCATATTAATGTGAAATTATTTAGTTAAATGTGTGAATTATATTCGTCTATTTGATTAATTTAGGGGTATAAATAAAACTATTGTGTTTTTTTATAAAAAGAATTAAGATCTCTAGCTCAAGTAGTTGCTGAGATCTCCGTGGCCGCGCAATCCTGCGCGTTTCGTTCGCGCGGCCACGTTTAGACCCCTATAACTTTTTTATTTCTACTTCGACAAATTTTTAGTGTGTACCATTCGATTTTGACAAATTTCGACTAAACTCCTGATTATTGTTTTTTCTTTTGCGTGTCGTGGCCGAGCAATCGAAACGGGCACTTGGATTTATTATAAACTATGTTACAGTTTTATTTATACCCAAAATAAATGAGTCGGCCATAATTATTTTTTAAATTAATTGTAACCACCAAATATAGAACGTAAATACTTTGCCAAAATATACTTTTAACGGCTGACTCATTTAAAATGTCCTAAGTAACGTCCATTTTAATAGTTTGTTTAAGTTTAATATTATCAAATAAGAGAAAATATTGATCTCATTTACAATTAATATTATATTATGTCGTAATTTTATTTGTGTTGGTAACTTGCCTACAAAAAACGTCAGTACATACAGTAAATGTCACTTATCATGGCAGATTTCTTGGAAGTAAATGCCAGAAAGCTGGTGTTTTCAAGGTGCTTATGGCCAATTTACACATCGACAATGGCGAGTTAAGTACGAAGTAGTAGTGTTGCCGAACTACCGATAGTGATACTATCGATTGTTTCTGTCAAAAATCATCTACTACATTGATAGCACTATCGATAGTATCGATACTATAGACTTTAGTTTTACAGAATCGATAGTGACTTATATTTCGATAGTATCGCATACTGCGCAAGGTCAAAACAATCGATAGTATCGATACTATCGATAGTATTGCTATGCAGAATTTCGAAACTATCAACAGTATCGATAGTATCGATACTCCAATCTAAAGATATTCGCCAATCGATCGGCAACACTACGAAGTAGCCCCCACTCTCGCATCTCGCTAACTTAACTCGCCAAAAAATAGTATGGATATCTATTCAAATCAACTTAATCAACAACTTACTACTTAACTTGCTTTTGCCGTTCAAACGCCAAAAAGTGCCAATGATGCAAGTTAACTCGCTACTGTACTTGTTTGTGTGTAAATCGGGCTTTACTGTAGTCGATTTAAATCCGACATCCCAAATGACTCGTTTGTTCGGGATTTGCTCACGTCAAAAGGATATTGTATCTAACGATTTTTGTAAGCACAGTTACTAACATTTAAACGTAACAATATAAGTATAGAATAAATGTATCAGCATGTTTTATTTTTTGTTTATAAGTAACATTTCCATATAAAATCACATTATTGTGCCAATTATAATTTAAATATAACTTGAACACAATACTTACTACAGTAAAAAAAAAAACATGATAACCCATCGTTTGGATATCAATCATAATGAAAATTAAAACAAAAATATTTCATCTAAGACACGTTAGTGACGCTTAGGACATGTCGGCGTTTTTATAGTGATCACACACATAATAATGGAATTTTAATATTCTTTTTCTTCGTCTGTCGTGTAAACTCGTGTATCGCGCTGGTGTCGTGGGTTCAAGCCTATATTCTAACCACAGAACATTTTAACTCAATAGAGATTCTGACTGACGTTCATTACGACGACACCAGGGCCATCCATTTTACGTGCTTTATCGCTGGGATATGCTCAAATAAAACTCACTTGCCATGAACCTATGTTACTATGTAGGTAAATGAGCTATTATTATAGAAACAATAATAATCTAACAATTATTATTGTATCAAAATAAAATAGACGTTGAATTTTTAGTTTTACCGCTTTTTTTTGACAGAACGGTAAAGTTGTCAGTGTCACTCACTAATATGTTACACACAAGGAACTTACACTCTAACTGGAATGCTTACGAAGCAAATTTAGACAAATAAAATCGTACAGTCACGAGCAATAATATGTACACATTTTCGCATTTTGTAAACCAGTTATCTAAAGTTCTGCCAATCCAAAATTGAAAATTCGAAGATTAATTCAAAACTGTACGGAACCTCTTCTAAATTACGAATTCATTTTGATATTGTAATGTCTAGATAAACGTGCAGATAGTTTAGAAAATTTGAAAATGTGTACATATTATTGCTCGTGACTGTACATTACTGCTGATAAAATAAGGGTATAAGTTCCTTGGTTACACATAATATAATAAAGATTGTAAACCGCCATTTACGATATGATTGATATTCAAAACATCTAACTAATATTTATACTTTCCATTTGTAATAATTAAAAAAACTGTACTAATTAAAGAAAAGTTTTAATATCATCGTCCTATATAATCTTCTCTTAGTTTTAATATGTACTACTTTCTTTTTGTTAATTTTTTTTTTACAATTTTGACATTATCGGGTAAAGTGTACAGTGAGAGATTTTTATTTGGATTCAGCCACATAGTTTATAAGCTATAACAAATTTGAACGAGATATCACACAAAAATTGTAAATGTATGATACTAAACGCTCCTGAAAGTAGTCTAAATATAATTTTCATTAATATTTTACATTAAAAAATAGTACTTTTTACTCATTGGTATAAATTATCAAAATAACGAAAGATAATGAAAAAATTATTTGTAGAGCGTTCTTTAATTAAACCTCTTATACGTTTTTACTCATGAGGCAAATTTGTGGTCTTTCATTTGGACATTTTATAATCCCAAAAACAATTAACTAAACTTTAATAATAATTAAAACCTAGAAATACAGTCCACTCTTTTATTTCAACTGGGTCTATACATAGGCCTATACTGAATAGAGATGTCTGCGCTCATTGCCCACTTTACCCGCCTAAGTACTAAAGTGTGTGTAAAATATAATTCTAAGACTTTACTACGTGAAAATTTTTGTATTCGCTTTTGTAATAAACCTTCCAATTGTATCATGACTTTTATTTCTTCAATACTGCCAAAGTAGCAATTCCCGCGCAGGATAGTTTTTTGTCCGATCTACAAATTATTGTTCTGAGTCTGAATAATTTGCCTTTTTAAAAATAAAATTAAAAAGGAATAAATTTTGGTCTATCTAGGTATTAGAAAACCATTAAGGGACAAAAAACGATGTCAACGATTAGTTCCTAATTCTTAATTTTCCACGTGTGTAATTTTACCAATTCTTTTATGGACGAATTCTTCTTTATGCGCATTTTTAATTTTACCTATTCTTAATTTTCCGAATGCCCTTATTTTCACAATTATAGAAAGTACGAATTCTGTCTTTTACACAAGAAAGTACAGTTATGCACATTGTGTAATAAGGTTTAATTATAAATAATTAATAAGTAGCAATGCATCCGTAACCCTAAACTCTGAAATGAACTTAAAGTAGCCATACGTGCAAACCAGACTTTTCAAAAAATAAAGTAGCGTTTGCTGTTAATCAATTAAAAAACCGTTGCTGCACAGAATGGAAACCAATTTCAGAATTATACGAAGAGTCTATGAAGGGTCTAGACAGCGATTCGGATTCAAGCGAAAACTTGGAACCACCGCCATTCAGCTCATTAAAAGACGTGCTACTCCGCACGTAAGGCTACTTTAAACATACTCTACTTCCATTTAATTAAATTTCATTTAAATTAGTTGTGTAACTTGCTGACCCCCAACTTTGTATGTATCATACATTACAGAGCGAAAGAATACAACAACACTGAAAGAATTTTTCAATTCCTAACAGCAGTTTTAGATATTAGCGCGTTCAATCAAATAAACAAACAAACTCTTCAGATTTATATTTAAAGTACCTATATAATATAATCAATATAAATTCATATTTGCACTTGTGACTAGGTAGGTACTTATTAGAAATATTCCGAATTCGTACTTTTTATAATTGTGAAAATGAGGCATTCGGAAAATTAAGAATAGGTAAAATTAAGAATGCGCATAAAGAAGAATTTGTCCTTATAAGAATTGGTAAAATTACGCACGTGGAAAATTAAGAATTAGGAACTAATCGTTGACACCCAAAAAACGGTAGAATGACACTTTATGAACTAGTGTCTAGAACAAAAGAAAACGGAAGAACTATTCCAAATAGCATAAGGATCGACTACCTAACGGCCTGTAATGTATGTGGTCAACAAAAAAAGAGACACTGTTTTTTTATTGTGTAATTTTTTTGTTTAACAGAACACACAAACATTATAAAATGAAGAAAATGACAAAACGCATTTGAAAGAAACTTGTGGAGTACCTTAGAGTTGTCCCTCTCTGTTTATATGTTTCTAAACCTAAAATATTAGCTTAAACAAAAACTAACAATATCTTCTGTTATTTTTTAATATCACACCGTCTTTTACTTTAAATAATCATCTGAAAAGGGGCTTTAGACTATAAAGTGGGTTGATTGTAATTTACTTGCTTAGCACCCAAATCGAAAGTAATTATCGTGTGCGTTACCCTAGCAAGAAAGTTGTTTGTAAGTGATTTGAGTGGTACATAATAAGTACACAGTGTAAAAATTCATATTTGGTGCAACAATTACAGTAGACCAAGCAAGAACGATACGTAGGTATTACTCAAATCACCTCAGTCCTAGGTACTTAAATTGACAAGCAAGAAATGCTTTCATTTCTGATTTATTGGTGTAGGGAAAATTCGCTCTTTTTCATAATAATTGCATTCAATGAATTAAATTTCAACTTGCCTAATGAACTCTATTAGGCAAGTTGAAATTTAATAAAAAACCCTTTTAATAAATTAGAACATATTAATCATCTACAAACATATTATTATAAAATATTTTACTCACACAAAATTAGACTAATACTAAACTCAATAAAATAATTTTCTGTTGCCTGAATAGTATTCACAATATCTAGATAATCTGTGACAACAACAAAGAACTGTCAAAAAAATAGTAAACAATTTGTTGATATTCGCCGAATATCTTAAATCAGAAATAGTTCACCGAATATTATTCGGTGAACTATTTCTTGAATTCTATCTGGCTGCATTTCTCTTGAATTACCTAGCTAAAGGAATTATGCTTACTTTACTGTAATAACATAGGTTTATTTTATAAAGACTTCCAAATCTAAACACTTGTCAAATTTCTTCGTATCAAGCGGTAAGTTGCCTGATAAGTATTTCGATAATTACTGCTGCTAAGATAGGTACTTAATTTTTATTAGCTCTTATGAACAATTTATCGGTTGTAAGAAGGCCAAAGCGGGAGAAGAAGAAAGAATCCGAAGTGCTATTTGTTCTATCTGTAACCTCTTTAGGGTCTTTATAGGGTGGAAGTTTTTCTAACTCCGTTAAAAAAATAATTATGAACTTTAAAACTTTCGTGTTTCATTTTATATAATTATTATTAACACGGGTATTAACAGGCCCGGTTACACCAGCCATGGTCCATGGTCAAGGTAAATAATTAAAGTGTTTACCTAAAATCTATATGCGTTAATACCCGATAGTATTATTATACAACTGTAGTTTAAGCTGAAGTACCTAGTTTTAGACTGAACTAGCTGTTGCCCGCGGCTTCACCCGCACTGTATAAGTAGCTTAAATGTTATTCTACACCCTATACTACCTATATTTCAAATTTAATAAAAATCCATTTAGTAGTTTTTGCGTGAATGATTAACAAACATCCATTCATCCTCATAAACTTTCGCATTTATAATATTAATAGCCATAATAAGCAGACAGTGAAGGTGACCGCTAACGCGTTGTAAGGGGGCCTCCTTAAACCTACATCTGGGTTGTGAGTCCCAGACGCTGTTATGCAAGTGTTCCGCCCTCTATCACGCGATGGACCCAGTACCCCCACGGAGAATCCATGGAATGCTAAGATTAGGTCTTACTCTTACTACTGTAGTCTAAACTAAATAATTTATTTCTCTTTACAGATAAGATTAAAATATGGATGAAACTATGCAGTCAAACACAGTATTTGTAGATGTTGAAAGTAGTTCTAATGCAGAAAATTATCCTATATCTGTAACAAAAACACATAATACTAAATCTAATACTACTGCTATAGAAAACAATGATAAATTGGTGGAATTTAAGAAAGAGTAAGTATCATTATTTGTTTTTTACACATTCACACAACGCCATCTAGTCCCAAACTAAGCAGAGCTTGTAGTGTACTAGATAACAGATGATAAACATACTCAAATACTTTATTTTTTGTAAATACATACATATTGTACATTGTAAACACCTGTACATGACTGGTATAAGATCCCGAGACCTTGGCGTAGGAGCCATGCAATGTTGATGTGTGAACATGAAAGTTTGAATTGTACTTGGTCATCATCATCATAACAGCCCATTAATGTCACACTGGCAGGGACGGGCCTCCTCCTGTGACGGAGGGATACTTGGCCTACTAATAAGACGGATTGGTACAGGGTTTCGTTTCAAGTTTTCCTTCTTTTTATTACGTAAAGATAATATTCACGGATAGTCCCTTAGTCGGTTTTTACGACACCCATGGGATCAGATGGGGTGGTGACACACTATATTCTTACATCATCACCACACAGAGTATATATCATACTACTTTTATTCCCGAGTCCCTCTGCAACCATGGTCCTTGCAAGTTAGCCAGAACGTCGTCGAGAAAAAGTAGGTTAAGTACTATATACCGCGAATAATACCCAAATAAGAGTTAGTATTATTTTGATATTATATAAATAAAAATAAATATTTACATCTGTACACAGCGCCATCTGTTCCCAAAGTAAGCTAGGCTTAACCTGCTTGTGTTATGGGTAACAGAACAATGTATATTAATAGTTATAAACTTGTTTTTGTAAAAATATATTATGTTACAGCCAAAGTAATAAATATGAATATTGTACATAATAACTAGCCATAATGTATAATGGCTACTCAATTTAGATAAAGTGATAAATGTCGCAGAATTAATCACATTAACTAGCCATTATATATTGTTATAGTACTGGCAAAAATACAATATTAAGGCAAAAGTCAGAAACAGTTGGTTAGGTTAGGTTAGTATAGTGACCAAAGGATGCAAGAAACATTTTTTTTATGTAAAACTAGACTAATATAGTATTACTATATTCTAGCACTAGTCACTATACTAACCTAACCTAACCAACTGTTTCTGACTTTTGCCTTAATATTGTATTTTTGCCATATATAATGGCTAGTTAATGTGATTAATTCTGCGACATTTATCACTTTATCTAAATTGAGTAGCTCTTATACATAATGGCTAGTTATTATGTATAATATTCATATTTATTACTTTGGCTGTAACATATACATACATATTGTATATAGAAACACTCAGACCAATGCAAACAATCATGTTTATGCACACAAAGGTTTGCATTGAGAGGGAATCTCTGCGTAGCAGTCATGTTATATAACACTATGCCTCAGAATTTGTTGAACAAAAAAAAAAGTATTTAAGATCGTTTATAGGGCTCACTAGCGCCGCCAATAGAAAAAAAATCATAATTCGCAAATAGGATAAATAATGTTAAATGTTGATAACAAAGTCTTGAGAAAAGGCAATAAAGTATTTGTATAACACACTCTCAACACTTAAAATGTTTTTCAAGTAAATAAATATTGCATTATAAACAAAAACGGCCGTTTTTTTTTCGAATGCGAAATTTAACTAATTAAAAAACATTTAAAGTGTTGAGAGTGTGTTATACAAATACCTTATTGCCTTTTCTCAAGACTTTGTTATCAACATTTAACATTATTTATCTTATTTGCGAATTATGATTTTTTTTCTATTGGCGGCGCTAGTGAGCCACGTAAAGGCCCTTAAGTATGTTTATCGTTGTCTAGTACCCAAAGTAGAAGCTTTGCTTAGTTTGGGACTATTTTTTTTTCTTTCGTTTTTTTCGAAGTGCGAAGCTAACTTGGCAAGCGATTTCTTTCGTCTCTTCGATAACTCTATTAATTTTTTTTTTCAGGAGATCGGTATCGCCTATTCACCCATTCCTAGAGATTCATCCCAGACGTATAAGATGCAAGGAATGCAATAAATATACGGCGGAAACAGAGGAAAAAATGTTGAGACACGTTAGGAAAATACACCGAGGGGAAAATCCCTTTCAATGTTATATGTGCGATTATTCCACTTATAATAAATCACTATTTGAAGAACATGTAAGAATACACCAAGGTAATAATATATTAACTTCTAAATGATATCTCCGTGTGGTGACGGAGTAAGAATACAATATGTCACCACCCCATTTACGAAATAAAAGAAGCAAAACTTGAAATTAACCCTATACCAAGTTAGTTAGTAAGTAATTGTAGTGTAATTTATTTTAATACTACCTGACCCGTGCCCACTTCGTTGGGCGGCGAAAAAAACGCGTCCCTTTTTTTAACATATTTCATTACTGCTCCACTCCTATTAGTCATAGCGTGATACTATATAGCCTATGACACTCCTCGATAAATGGACTATTCAACACAGAAATATTTTTTTAAAATCGGTTCAGTAGATCCAGAGATTACCCCCTACATCGTCACAAACACACAAACTTTACCTCTTTATAATATTAGTATAGATAACGTGTATTTTTTTTTTATTTGTTACAGGCATAAAACCATTCAAATGTAGCCATTGCCCATACAGAAGTGTATCAAAGAAAAACACAAAAAAACACGAACTCATTCACAGACCTGACAATCCACACAAATGTAAACACTGCGGCTTCATAGCCCGCCATCTTAGATCTCTACAGTGTCACATAAATGCCCAACACCAAGACGGTTGGGATAGGAATGGGCAAGTGCAATCTAAAAGTAAAGAGAAAACAACACTATGTCGTCTGTGTAAAAGAAGCGTTGGCAATTTCGAAAGCCATGTAAAGAAGCAAATAAAATGCCCCGAATGCCCAACTGTGTTGTGCAGTAGGAATTTGTTTAAAAAGCATATGGTTTCGAAGCACGAGGAGAAAAATAAGTTGACGAAAAATGATTTTGTTTGTGCCATTTGTAATTGGACTTCAGTTGTGAGGCCAAAGATTTTGTTGCATTTAATTCATCATCCGAATCAGAAGATTGATGATTCTATCGATGTTACTGTTTTGAAGGAATGTGGTATCGTTGGGGATGGGTGGTAGTGAAATTTGAACCACATAGATGTAGAAGCCTTTTCCCCATGACGGGTAGGCAGAGAACGTCGAGATCCTACAATCCGGCATTCTGCAAGCCCACTTTTCGCCCTGTGGGAACCTTTTGCGTGGTGTGTGGCTAACGTCACCGTGGCTTTTGAAAATATTTATCAATTTGAAGCATTTTTTACATAAATGCAGGACACCGAAATGCGGGAAAAACATGGCAATGTATTGTGCGATTCACAAATTATTGAACGGATGTACTTTGTATTTTTTTATATAATGGGAGGCAAACGAGCCAGCAGGTCACCTGATGGTAAGTGATCGCCGCCGCCCATGGACACCCGCAACACCAGAGGAATCACAGATGCGTTGCCGACCTTTAAAAAGGGAGTACGTAAACGGAGTATTTTTTTAAGCTCCCCAAGTCGTAACAGTAAGGAAATATCCATTCCATAACCATTCTGCCCCAACGGCTGTCGGGGCAGAAAGGTTCTGTAATGGCGACCGCGCTAAAATCGAATAATAATGTAAATATTATTTTAATAATAAATGTAGATAAATAAAGAATGATAAACTTTGACTTTATTATCTCCTGTTTTTTTTTATTTTCTATGATAATGAGATGTCCAGCGCGTTTTGACACCTTGCAAATACGGTTTTATACTTTGGATATGAAAACTCCTTTACCAAAGGCTTGGCTAAAGCAGCCTGACGGCCAGTGCTGCCTGTGCCGAAACGTTAAGTAAGAAAATAAAGGTAAATAGCATGCGCGTCAACATCCCGTTTATATTAGGTCTTTATCTATAAAATTGCCGTTTTGTATGAAGATTTTCTCAGAACTTTGATTTTTCATACTAACGTTTTCTTGGATTTTTCAATAAAATTGAAACTTAAGAGAATGAAATTTGGTATAAGTAATCGCGCACATTTAAGCTAACTTTGTGGTTAAAACAAAGAAAAAATAAGTATCAGGGAAGAAATTACAATTAAACAAATGGGAAAATCCGATGTTTTAAATTGGACCCATATTCACAGGCTTATTAATAATACAAATAATTTTTTTTTTAAATTTATTTTCTTTTGTTAGATATTGTTTATTTATATCCTATGTTTCCTAAATAACAAAATTTTTTAACAATAATATATTTTAAAAGAATATCAGAGTCTAAAGACTGCGCAGAAATAAAACGGCAATTTCATAGGTATAATGAAACGCGATAGTTTAAAAGTTATGAAAGCCTACTAGTATGATAATTTGATCATCTATGAGCACCGATGCTGGGGCACCTCAAGGATCGGTATTGGGACCTTTACTTTATTTCCATTATACATCTGATGTCCTCGACCAGAGGAGGCAGACTCATGGTCATACTAGAAGATAGGAATAAACAAGAACTACCACTAGGCTAAACAATCTATTTTTGCATAAAATGTCATCATGAAATATTGATGAATAAGAGGTGTTAATCATCCGCACTAATACATACCTACTTAATACAAGGTTGTACGAGTATAAGTAGCGGTGTGACTAACAAGAAAACAATTACTGATAGTCAAACTGGTGTAACCACGAGTCCGACTCATTACCAGGGGGTACCAGATACAGAAAATATACTTCCCGCTACTTTTGCTGACGACACAACATTTTTGTCTACAAACAGCAGTCCAGAAATAGCATCGATGCAGCTACAGAAGCACCTACACAAGGTAGCCATCTTGATGAAATCCTGGCGTATAAAGGCCGGCGCTGCTAAATATCATCATCATAACAGCCCATTAATGTCATACTGCAGGGACGGGCCTCCTCCCGTGACGAAGGGATACTTGGCCTACTAATACCACACTGGCCAGAAGGATTGGTATAACTAAGGTTTAATTTCAAGTTTTCCTTCTTTTTATTTCGTAAAGATAATATTTACGGATAGTCTCTTAGTCGTTTTTTACGACACCCATGGGATGAGAGGGGGTGGTGACATATTGTTTTCTTACTCCGTCACCACACGCTTCTATTTAGTTTCATAGTTTTAAGCCTTATGTGGAGACGAGAGCATTCGGCGGAATTCGAAATTCGAACGTATGCGCCGGTAGACGGGGCATATCACCGGCTGTGTTTACCCTTGACTTGGTAATATAACCTTTAAGTACTGTATACAAGATTTAATTTCGTTTAAAGATTGTAAAATTCGTTACGGTGCGGAACGGCCCAACTAACAAGGTGAGGATGGGCCTCAAATCAAATTACTCATTAGTCATATACCCATATTTATGCTACATTGCACCTATAAACTCCCCGCAAGTCCAAGAAAGGTAAGAAAAGCTTGGTAAATATGGCTGAACATCATATTATTGTAACACCTTTGTACCCATTATTTGCGAAATAAAATATCTTTATCTAACTTACCAAGGTGTTCTTTGGAGGAAGCCCGTCAGGTATCTATATGTCGCAGGGAAATGAAGAAATCAGGGATTTCACGAAATCCCTAGGGATATGACGAAATCCCGTTTGTACTAGAAAAGAAATGCTCATATTTACGTTTGTAGATAAAAAAACACAAGGATTCCAACTTCTGTAGGTTAGGTTAGGTTAGAACTGTGACCTCAATGCACGAGGCGCGCGAGCGAAGCGAGCGTGCCGCGCAGCGGCCGCCGAAGTGCAAGGCATTTTTGTCATTTACCGGGATTTCGTGATATCCCTAGTGATTTCGTGAAATCCCTGGTTTCCTCATTTCCCTGCGACATATACATACTACGCTGGGAAGACGGAATCACAGTACAACGAGTAGTCTATCTTGGCCGAATATTTACATGCGATAGGGCTGCCCACCTCCAGCATTTTAATTATTAAAATTTACCTACTTTCCAGCTCGTTACTGCGGCACAGTCGCGACTGTTCATTCCGCAAAGCCACCGTTATCGTGAGCGTGAAGGTATAACTCGCGTTTCGTCCGTTTCTATGGAGTCGAAATACTGTATAATATATTTTTACTTATAATACGCCTATACCATTCTATAGGCGTTTAAGTCAAACTCTCCTTCTTCTTTTTATTGTGAAAATACCTACAATCTTGCTTTCGGCTTTTATAATATCCATAATGAACCGCCAAACGATGAATCCTCACCACACAAGTTCAAATTGAATAACAAAATATACCTTTTGCTTCGCACTTCACACTAACTTACTTTTTGCGCTGTAATGTGAAGTTGCTGCAAATGAATTAATTATAAAATTATAGGCATGGTAAATGTAGGTTGTATATTATACACCTACTTAATTTTATATAATTTGGCTTTAAGTTGTAAAGGAATTACAAATTGAATACGTAGGTACCTACTAGGTAGGTAAGTATATATGTATATTTAGATGATGGGTTTCGTATAAAACACTGTTTCCGTATCAAGCTTCTAGGTTAAATAAGGGAATACAATAAATAGCATTATTTGGATACCTTTAAGAAATAACTATTGAATAGGTATTTTATAATTAATTATATATCTTTATCAAACCTAAATACTGCTACTTTATAAGCTTTTAGGAAACAATTTACCACAACACCGTGATGGTAGCTATATTCACAGTTCGATTAAAAACAACAAAATCAAGCGGCCATCTTGAATCTTGATTCTTCACCTCAACTCAACAAAGCACGAAAGTCGAATTCAATTTGACTGGTTGCATAATAGATAATGTAGACTATATTCTACACCAGTACCACTATTATAATTTCCTTTATTGCTTATTACTGTACATTCAAAATCATCTTTATTACATAGTTACCTTTAATTGTAAAATGTTATTCTTAGTAAAAAGCAATCGCATTCTCTATTCACAAACCATCTCATGTAGGTCATTATGAACCTACGTTATCTCTAGAGTCGTTATGGAGATTTGCAAATAAAAGTGTACAACCTATTACTTATAAATATAATTACGAAAGGTTAAATACCTACATCATACAAACAATTTTACTTAGTTGTGTTGGTATGTAGTAGGTGTAGGTATATACCTAATAGGTTCCGCTCGTACGTAAAAGCATAGGTATTTTCTGACGTAATTACAAGCATAAAAGTTTTAAAAAATATGTTAAATCACTTTTATTTAGCCTTATCTCAGTAGGTATAAGTAGTAGGTACATACTTAGCACAATTTGTTAATTAAAAGTAGCTAAATATACTAAATACTTAATACATAATTTGATTTATTTTATTCATTGGAAAACGTGAATTCCAATATTTTATGCAGCCCGGCCTATATGAGTAACCTTCACATAAGTTTTTAAAAACACTAGGTAAATGTAATAGTGTAGTATGTTGTATCAGTTTAATGTAACATCTTGTTTTCGGTAAGTATAAAATTGACAAGATTATGCAAAAAATAAGTACCTAAGTACATGAAAAATCTTTCGTAGCTAAGTTTATGTAGGTAATCCCTAGATCTTAAATTTACATGCTGTATATAACCGTATTATAGGATACTAAAAAGTGTAGGTACCTATTTTTTTTTAATTATAAGTATTTAAAAATAAAAAAATGAGAAAGGAAAGTAACAACATTTTTTGTCCTGCCATGTACTTTTTCATTGAGTAACCTAACTAGTGATGTGAAGTTTGACTATTTACAGTTATTGAACGAGGCTGATGAATTCGACTAAAATGAATAATACAAAAAAATAACTAAAAGGTATTTTAAATAGTTGTTTGATTTAATCAGGCTAATTTGATAACATATTTTTATATTATTTGGAATTCAAGCGCAACCCATATCACACCTTGCTGATTAGGAGAAAAGTAACATAGACATAACTATAAAATCGCTTGATAGAAAAGCCAGTATCATTCCTCCACAATAGATAGATAATGGATAAAGCGCCAAGTTTTGAAGATTTCAAGGGATGATTTAACAATACTAATACAATATAAGTAGGTAAACTGCAATGTCAACAAAGTTACTCACTTGGTTTTTTAATAGCCAGAAATAGCTTTAGGTAGGTATGTTTCAGTAGTATGTTTGTCAAAACCTAGAAATGAGTAGCGGGAATAATTTTAATAGTTCTAACAAATCAAGACTGGCAACTTAAGACTATTTAAGAGTAAGAGTTTTTGGGAATTCGGTTTAATTCCTTATTGCAAACATCAAAAATTATCTTGCAATAAATGCTATTTTTAACTTTGTTCTTTAAGTAACATTTTATATACGTTCATCATAAAATAAGCTTTAATATGAAAAAGTAATATTATGATTAACGATTAGTTAATAATTCAAACTATAAATCAATTTAATTTAGTCGATTTTAGGTTTTACTCCAAATAGTTTAGTTACAAATCTAAGGACAGCACTAGTCGTCGTCCAAATCCCCGTCCGTCGCTCTCGTGACGGGTTTCAATGAATTATTAAAAAACGTAAATTAATTATAAATATATTAAATGTAATTGTTATTAATTCGTCTTAGTTGTTTCTTAAGTACTATTGTTTATGTTATATGCTTTATCTGATTGAACATATCACCTGGAAGTCTTTGTACAGGTAAGACATATTTTCAACAGCCTTGCGTAAATGTTTGCGATAGAATTTTCATCATTTTTGTAGTTTTAAGTTTTTGAATTACCATCTATCGCTCTGTTTGGTTTATTAATGAAATTTCGTAGTGTTTTTAAAGCCATGAGGTACCTAGCTGGGTTTGTACTAGCTAGCTATATCGAACTCTGTCTACCGTGTACATTTTGACAAGGACGGGTGCTACATATTATTGTTGTGAATGAATTGTAGATTAAATTCTTACATTTAGATAATTTATGATTTAATTTATCTATTTAGATTATTAATCAAACAATTTAATTACGTGAAACTCGAAAATTGACGAAGTATGGGATAACAGTAGATGCATGTTACGCCATCTAGTGGACGCTTAAGTAAAGAATGGCATAAGTAACAAAATAAAATTTCAACTAAAAATAATTAATTATGAATAAAAATTTACTTTATGTTACAAACAGAAGCAATAATAACTTAAATTAACATATTTTTTTATGTATGAAGTGTAATATTTATTATTATTTTTAATTTATATGAGAAACCAAGTAACTTTATTTTTTATTCTGTATTATGTTTATAATTAAACTGTTTAGTTTCATATTAAATCTAATAGATGGCACTAATACCAAAATCCTTTTAGAGGAATTAAGAAAATATTTATTTGGAACATAGCCATGAAAATATTCATAGTGTTACATTTTGATTCATAGACAAATCATAATAATTTTTATGTTTGTATTTTCGTTCAGTAATTATCTGTTAGGTTATTAAACCTCCATAGGTTTACAAAATGCCACACAGGGTACTAGTTAATACTCTCAAGTTTAACTAAATTATATATAATTTAAATTTAATGCCACTGGGTACTACTTAATACTGTTTAACTAAATGATATATAATATGGAATGCCACATAAACAAATTTTCATCAAGATAACTAATTGAACTGTACGTCATGTACCTATGTATTTACAAAAAAAAACACAGTGTTCATATCCATTGTATTACCTACATGCATTGTACAAGCTTTGCATAGTTTGGGACTAGATGGTGTTGTGTGAATGTTTGTGAAATATCATTTTAAAGCATAACCAATAGCCATGTTAGGCATATCATCATCATTCCAAGATTAAATAATAAAATACATAATTACTTTGTGACCTTCATTGATAGACTGTTTGCATGTTTTCCATAAGGTTATAAGACAGTTACAGTACTAAATTATAGTAAAAATAATAAAATGATATGAAATGAAAATCTGTTTATTGTAGGTAATAAACAGATTTTCATTTCATATCATTTTATTATTTTTCAACCAATCACAAAAAATTACATTAAAAAAAATTACAATGCAACAAAAGTGGCAAATTGTGCCAAAAGGTGGTAACTCAGCAAGTGCTCCTTAACATCACAGATGTCAAGAGGCACTGATTTTCAGCTACACCTGGTTCAAGTGATGTTAGGTGGAAACAAGGTTCTTACAGTATGGTACTGTTAAAGACAAAACAAAACAAATCATCATAATAGCCCATTATGTCCCTCTGCAGGGACAGGCCTCCTCCCATGACGGAGAGATAATTGGCCTACTAATACCATGCTGGCCAGACAGATTGGTATTGGGTTTAATTTCAAGTTTTCCTTCTTTTATTTCGTAAAGATAATATTTACGGTTAGTCCCTTAGTCGGTTTTTACGACACCCATGGGATGAGATGGGGTGGTGACATATTGTATTCTTACTCCGTCACCACATGGAGGAAAACAAATAATAAGATGATGACAGGGGTTCCTTGTCCATACATACTGTATTCTAATACTAGTTAATTAAGTTCTCTACCATTTCAATCTCTTCTGATTACAGCCACTTTGAGTTAGATCACATGCTTAGCGGTAATATTTATCAATTACTTGCCTGCTATGCAGAGGCCTCTTCCTGTATACATAAATATTTAAATTAAAACATTTTAATAATTGTCGAATTATTTGAAGTTAATTAAAACTAAAATAAAAGCATCTCATTGTTCCCTAAATCTGCATTTTGTTTTCTTGGTACTGGGTGTGGGCTGAGTAGAACCTTAACCATTGCAAGTGGTTAACTGAGCCCGTGGGATGAGTAGACCCTTAACCAAAGCAAGTGGTGATCTGAGCTCACGGGGTCCAGTTGACAGATTAGTGGGCTGAGTAACACCTTCAAAAAACGAATGGGGTCAACTGAGCCCGCGGGATCAATTTGTTGTGGGATTAGTTGACTATGAAGGGGCAGAGGGCTTTTCGTCTGAGTCCGTCTATAATAAAAAACAAGTGTGCATAAAGAAATATTTTTACATTTTCTGAATGTTTTCTTTATATTATTATCTGATCCAAAAAAATACTGCACTACAGTTATTAAAAGATAAATAAAAATAAAAATAGCCTTCATTCACTGATTACATGATTCTATAAAATTTGGTAGTATTTTTAAGTTTCCCTAATCAGATTGTCCTTCTTGGTCATAGGCCTGCAACGCTCGCCATTCTTGATGGTCTATAGCAGATCTGCGCCAACCTTGAGGCAGGTCATATTTCCATCTTCTTTGTAGCCATCCTTTTAATTCTTTTTCCATCTTGGGGCTACCAGGAAACGACTTCTTTAGTCCACTTCTCTTTAGGTGATCTGATTACATGACCAATCCAGGGCCATTTAAGCCTCTTGATTATCTTTGAAACAGTAGTTACCCCAAGGGGTATCTACTGTTATTAGGTCTCCTTTAAATGTTTCAACATATTTTTGTTCTGTGTTTCATCATTAATAGCTGAGCCGCAACTTTCATCTTACAATCTGTATAATATTTATGTATATTAGACCCCTGTGGCGTAGTCAGTATATTACATGGCTGCTACGAAGGTTTCGGGTTCGATTCCCGCTCAATGCAAATCTTTGTGTGCATGGACATAATTGTTTGCATTGGTCTGGGTGTTTTCTAGTATAATATGTATGTATTTACATAAAAGTATTTAAGTATGTTTATCCATTGTCTAGTACCCATAGTACAAGCTTTGCTTAGTTTGAGACTAGATGGCGTTGTGTGAATGTGTGAGGAATATTTATTTAATATTCACCTTAAGGCTTACGCTGTAAGCGATGTCTATCCATTCGGCAGTGCATAGCTAGGTGTGCTTACGCGGTTTCCATGTGGCCCCTGCCCACTTAGTAAATAAATTAACTACACCTATAACAATTTTCTGACCTATATTTGTTTCCCTTTTCCAGAATAAACGAAAATGTCTGCCAAGAATTCAAAGAAACAAATAGTAATAGCTAAACCCCGCAACATAGTGATCACAAGACATAAATCGGCACAAAATAGACTACAAACAAAAAAGGTTTTAAATGTAAAAGAGGTTTTAAATGTAAAAAAGGTATTAAATGTAAAAAAGGTATTAAATGTAAAAGAAATTAAGGAAAAAGAATTACCGAATAAAAATATAGAATCACCTAAGAAAAATGATAGCAAAGATACTCCACTTAAAGCTAAAGTGAAGGAATTTGTTGAACTGGTACAACAAGTAGAGTATCATCCGGATAAGTTGAAACGCAGTCCGTATGTTAAAAAAGTTTTGTTAAAACCGAAGCCTAATTTGAAAGTTGTTGCTTCTACTAATAAAAGAAAATTGGCTGTACCGAAGAAAGGAGGTAAATAAGTATTAAAAGTTTCATGGTAACTATCTTACTGGAGAAATGTATCTTATTATTTTCACATATACAGAATATCATCATTATCGTAACAGCCCATTAATGTCCCACTGCAGGGACGGGCCTCCTCCTGTGACGGAGGGATACCATGCAGGCCAGACGGATTGGTATAGGGTTTAATTTCAAGTTTTCCCTCTTTTTAGAGATAATATTCACGGATAGTCCCTTAGTCGGTTTTTACGACACCCATGGGAAGAGATGGGGTGGTGACATATTGTATTATTACTTCGTCACTACATGGATATTAATTACTATAAAGCCAAACTCGATGTGAAATCTTTGTGAACAAACCATATGTCATTGACATGTAGGGTTATCACACCATCCCAAAATATTTGTATTTAAAAATGAGAATTTCATTAGTATTTCCGTATTTTATAACATAATTTGGCATTATCTGCTATCAAGAAGACATGAAGTAACTACGGCGCATGTGATGGGGTTTCGTATTTGCCCAGAAAAGTAAATTAGGAAATTCCAATTTTTTTTTTAAAGAAAGAACAACCCTAATTATTTTGCCTGTCAATGGTTGCTAAGCATAGGCTTGTTATTAAACATTTCACATCGACTTTGGCTTTCATCATAACAGCCCATTAATGCCCCACTGCGGGGACGGGCCTCCTCCCGTGACGGAGGGATACTTGGCCTACTAATACCACGCTGGCCAGACGGATTGGTATAGGGTTTAATTTCAAGTTTTCCTTCTTTTTATTTCGTAAAGATAATATTCACAGATAGTCCCTTAGTCGGTTTTTACGACACCCATGGGATGAGATGGGGTGGTGACATATTGTATTCTTGACTATGGCTTTACTATAATGTATTTATTTTACAGCACAAGACTATGATTCTACGAAATTAGATATTATAGACAAAACTGAATTAACTATGCCGGAGCTAGTACGGTTGATGGAGGACAACAATACTCTGAGTGATGAAGACTTCATGGAGATTTTAACTTGTCCAAGCCCTGTATGGTGGGAAGATCCTCCAAATGATAAATATATTGAAGGTATGTTAAATGTCGAGCATGAGCAGCAGATGGCGTTGTACAGTTGAGTTTTAAGTTGCGGCTCTGGCCGGCCGTATAATATCTGATTTATGCAATGGTTAAATTTGGTAGTCGAGACGGGTACTCGGGTGGCCTTGTGGTCATGGCGCTGTATAGTCCAGAGACGCGGGTTCAATTCCCGCCTCGAGTATCAATTTTTTCCATTGTCTTTCTTCTTTTCGCATTTTTCTAGTTATACCTAAGTATGATAAAGTTCTATGTGGTACATGTGACCATCAATATCGGAACATTGATGACCTTTGTGGCGTAGTGGTTATATAACATGACTGCTATGCAGAGGTCTCGGGTTCGATTCCCGCTCAATGCAAATCTTTGTGTGCATGAACATGATTGTTTGCATAGGTCTGTGTGTTTTATGTATAATATGTATGTATTAACAAAAAAAAAGTATTTAAGTATGTTTATCCGTTCTCTAGTACCCATAGTACAAGCTCTGCTTAGTTTGGGACTGGATGACGTTTTGTGTATGTGTGAGGATTATTTATTTATTAAAAAAATCCGTTTTTGTTTTAAATGCATTATTTATCTAATAGAAAAGTCATTTAAAGTGTTGAGAGTATTTTATACAAATACTTTATTGCCTTTTCGACGACTTTGTAGACAACATTTTGCATTATTGATCCTATTCGCGAATTATTATTATTTTTCAATTGGCGGCGCTAGTGAGCCGCATAAACGCCCTAAACGCATACGGCCTTATTACAAAATACGGTCTAACTATAAACCACGATTTATTACGTCACAAAACCATTGTTTTTGAAATTTGTTATTGCAAAATCAGTCGTAACGCTAAAGTGTTAAAACTGATTTTGTATTACTAAATTTATGATTTTGTATTTGTTAATACAAAATCAGTTTTAACGCTTTAGCGTTAAGACTGATTTTGCAATAACAAATTTCAAAAACAGTGGTTTTGTGACGTAATAAATCGTGGTTTATAGTTAGACCGTATTTTGTAATAAGGCAGATACTCTTTTTCTCGATCAAAGTAAAGGTTACGGACAATAGGTATTTAAATAAAAAACAATAAACAAATAAAATTATTTTTTTATCATGGAGGTCAATTCTCGTAGTTAAGTAAAAACAATTAAATTAAAATACTTATCGTAAAAATGTCAATAATATCACAATTTCGTATTGTCGTATTTATAAATTACCTTCAAGCAAAGATATTATAATTCTATCGCACTTTGAACAAGCCAATCTTTTGAACGATACAGTCATTTATAGACGACAATCGAAAACTGACCCTGTACGCCAACGACGCCTATACGTGACAAAAACACGTTACACCAAAACTAAAA
The DNA here is from genome assembly GCA_905475405.1 of Schrankia costaestrigalis. NCBI lineage: Eukaryota > Metazoa > Arthropoda > Insecta > Lepidoptera > Erebidae > Schrankia > Schrankia costaestrigalis. Next base: position 3,271,726 of record FR997855.1, read on the forward strand.
ATAAACATTTAAATCATTACTCATAAATGCCTCTCGAATTTAATCGCTGTTTAGCAAGATTTTTATTAGTTAAACCAACCTTTAACCAAACAAAACCGTAAGAATTTATGCTAATCAATTGACTAAAATTTAAGAGGCGTTTATGAGTAAGGAGGTATATCATTACTCTTAATGTTTATTTTATTCATAAAAAAATTAAATAATTTATGTCGTGTGAAGAACAAAGTTTTTTATTATTATCGTGGCGGTTAAATGTTCGCTATTCTCGTAATATTTAAAGTTACATTTGATATCATTATTACGCTTAATTGATATTCTCGCCCATTGAGAAACGTCAAACCGTTTATTGCAACTTTAAGTTGAAAATAGTCTAACTAAATGTAAAGTATAACCCGGTCACATTATCTCAAGACCTGGCGTCGATGACGTCACGTCGTGTCGGACGAATCACTGATGCGCCCGTGGCGGGTTGAAAGGAGAACGGGACGCGAGGTTCGCATTCCAGCGAGGTCTATATAGCTGACAATGTGATTGTGTTATACTTATTAATAGTATACTAGGGACCCGCCCCGGCTTTGCCCCGGTAATGCATATACTCTACAATATAATGCATGTATTATACATATAAACCTTCCTCTTGAATCACTCTATCTATTAAAAAAACGCTTGAAAATCCGTTGCGTAGTTTTAAAAATTTAATCATACATAGGGTCATGTTTTGATGCCTTAGTTTTAATAGATTTTAAACTAACGGGATTTGTGTACTATATTCTAGTCGGGTCTTAATCACGGTATATAGTACTTAATCTAGATACTAATTAGATAAATACCTAGGTTTTTCTCCTACGTTTATGCCGACTTGCAAGGGCCGTGGTCCCGGAGGGACTAAATAAAAAAAAACCTAGGTTTATCTTAATAATATCAAGGCTATGTAGTCTATCATCATAACATAATTAATGTTCCACTGCAGGGACGGGCCTCCTCCCGGGACGGAGGGATACTTGGCCTACTAATACCACGCTGACCAGACGGATTGGTATAGGGTTTATTTTCAAGTTTTCCTTCTTTTTACAGCAAAGACAATATTTACGGATAGTCCCTTAGTCGGTTTTTACGACACCCATGGGATGAGATGGGGTGGTGACATATTGTATTCTTACTCCGTCACCACACGGAGAGTATATACTACGAATAAAATCCGACTAGAATATAGCATAATTTTTTATTAAAAAAAATAAGTGCGTGAATGGTGAAATTATTAAGGGCAAGCTCGTCTTGTAGATAAGAGAACAGAATTGGACAAACGCAGACAACGCCGTGAAATACTTCGTAGCCGTCGTTTTCAGGCTAATGCTTTAAATTTGAACGATATAGAGTTTTTTAAGACTTATAGATTTACAAAATCAATTGTAAATCGTATAATAGAAGAGTTAAGGCCACATATTCCCAAAGAAAGGCGTAAAGATGGAGTGGACGTTACATCTAAGGTAAGAATATTGAAATTTTAATTTTTCTTATATTCGAAAAGAAGAAAGACAATGGAAAAAATTGATATACTCGACGCGGGAATCGAACCCGCGTCTCTGGGTTCGATCGCGAGTTCGATTCCCGCTTCGAGTATCAATTTTTTCCATTGTCTTTCTTCTTTTTGGATTTTTCAAGTTATACGCTAAGCTTTATAGGTAAGAAATTATTTGTAATTTTCTTATATTGTTAACAATCTAAGGCCTCGATGGCTTGAGGTCGTGGGCTCGATACATACGCAGGACATTTTTTATTCTGTTATCCATAAATTATTGTCCTGAGTTTGGATGTTCTTTGAGTCCGTTAAATCTGTTTGTTAAATCCCCGCGAAAAGTGAGAAGAGTATTTAAATAAATAATTTTAATTTCTTAACCTTCTGATCGCAACAGTCATCTATAGACGACAGACGAAAACTGACCCTGTACGCCAACGAGACGTGATATACGTGACAAAAATGTATTGCACTAAAACTCGAAATAAATTATTAAATCATTACTTTTGATTGTTTATTTGTAAAAACTCTTGTCAACTATCAATTTAGTTCCTGAAAATGATAGTTGACAAGAGTTTTGACACTTGATTAGTTGATTTTTACTTGATCAGTCATTCGGAAACCGGGGGTTAAACAATGAAAAATATTGTCGTGGTTTGAAGTTGAACAGGTTTTTCGTTTTTATCGTGGCGGTCAAAATGTTAAAAAGTACAGCAAGCGCCAACTAACACGGCCGGCCAGAAGTTAGCTATCAGGGAAGTTCGCGCATGTACAAATAAAACAAATAAAGTTCCTTAATTGGCTATATCCATCTGTTATTTTAAAGAATTCACCTTAGGGTAAATTTCAGGAAACATAATGTCTTAAAATTTACCTTCATCATAACAGCCCATTAGTGTCTCACTGCAGGGACGGGCCTCCTCCTGTGACGCAAAGGATAATTGGCCTATTAAAACCACGCTGGCCAAACGGATTGGTTATAGGGTTTAATTTCAAGTTTTCCTTCTTTTTGTTTCGTTAAGATAATATTTACGGATAGTCACTTAATCGGTTTTTACGACCCACCCATGGGATGAGATGGGGTGGCGACATATTGCATTCTTACTCCGTCACCACATGCGAGACTTATATTTTTATTTGTACCTACTTATACGTTATACTATTTTAAATTCGGATCTTATTAGCGGTATATGGTACATAATCTAGACATTAATGTATAAATTTTAAAGTCCCATTGAAATTTATCAGAATAGGTTTCAGTAATTTAGATTTTACCTTAAAAAAAATTGAAATTATTATAACAATTTTCTAATGCCGCGTACACACTTGCGCAACGTAAACGCGTAACAACGTACAGCTTGTCTATAAAGTCAAGAAATTAAAGTTTGAGGAACTAAATTGTTCATGTGTCTGGCAACACTGAAATTCAAAATAGACTTGTACATGAGCTGTCATCGAGTAGAAGTTGCGGAACGGTTTTCATTTTGGGATTTTTATTATGTTATTAATCTACAATAAACTAATACTGACTTACGAAGAACAACATAAACAATGAGTAAAGCAAATCAAAGTGGCACGCGGGAAGTGATTTTAAAAGTTATAATGTGATGTTAAACGGAGCACGAAGCTGGTCAAATTATATGTGATTTGGCTGATGTTTATGGGCGAACTGCAACTTTGATGGGTATGTAATCGTGTTACTGTGTTTTGTAATCTGTCTCAAGTAATAAATTCACTCCATTTGAGATTTAGAGACCAAAAACAGGCATTGCGTACATAGCATATTTTTAGGTAAGATTGTCATTGAAAGTAAGAAATATTGTAGTACGACCTTTTCTGTTGATACATTATCAGTTGCATTAGTATAATTCAGTCAAGATTTATCCCAATTTTGGAGTTGAATTAATTGCTTTATGTCTATATTACAGTTGATAACTAAAATACGGATGTCACTTTCGCATCAACTGGTCTGTCGACAATAAATAATTAATTGCAATATTTTATTATTTAGTTCTTAGTAATTCCATGTTAAATGATATCTTGTTGGTTAATATAACACTGAATACATTTTAGTTAGGTATTGCAGTTATTCTTTCCATCCTATTTTTTGCGTGTATTTTGTGTCTAGGTATGCCTAAATTTATTGTAAGTATAATCAAATGTTCAATCAACATAACTTTTGTTAAATTTCAGGCTCCAACCCTCAGATAACTGCAGGTGATAGCTAGAACTGAGATGGATTTTAATTGTAGTCTTGAAGTTCTACGCAAAATTTTAAATGCAATAGGCTTTACCTGCAAGAAATGCCCTAGTAATATAAAAATCGAGATTTGCCTGAAGAACTAAGGAAATACATTATTTATCACTCTTCATACAAGGTAACCTGTATAAGCATATTCTTTTGTATAGTAATTTTTCTCATTATTAACTGTATACAATAGTTAAAATAATAGTTTCTAGCCTATTTTCCTTTTCTACTACTCTTTACCCCCTATACGCCCCTCCAAATAAACCAATAATCAAATCTTTTTTAATAATAATATTAGTATAGTTAGTAAATCAGTAGTTTCCGTGTAGTGACGGAGTAAGAATACAATATGTCACCACCCCATCTCATCCCATGGGTGTCGTAAAAACCGACTAAGGGACTATCCGTGACATATTATCTTTATGACATAAAAAGAAGGAAAACTTGAAATAAAACCCTACTCTAATACGTCTGGCCAGCGTGGTATTAGTAGGCCAAGTAACCCTCCGTCACGGGAGGAGGCCCGTCCCTGCAGTGGGACATTAATGGGCTGTTATGATGATTAGTATAGATTTAAATGATATATAAAATAACAGAATATTTTATAAAATTATCACTAACAAGTAACTATTATGTTCCCGCAGGTTACAAAATGTTGGCAATCTCTAAAAAGGGCACTCAGCAGCATCACAGCTGAAACTTGGAAAAACTGTTGCCATCGCGTCGAGAAGCTCGAATCAGAATACTACAAGAGAGGACGTCAACGATGGGCAAATACTGACGATAATAGCAGCAGCAAAGAAAGCTTTAGTGATGACGATGAAGGTGGCAACGAAAGTTACCTCAACATCGAATATTTAAAAAATCCTATGATGTAAGCGATGAATAAATCTCCTTGTTAACTGTATACATGCGTTTTTATTACTCTGATTCAATCCGTTCATTTATTCTAATACCTAAACCATTCTAATAGGTGAATTTTGACCCATGTAGTTTAGGGTTGGTGTATGAAATCGATTAGGAGATTTATCGATTTAGATAACAAGCTATTAATCGATAATCGATTATTATTTATAGTTTAGTTTTTTAAGATTGGTATACATGTAGCAGCGGCCATATAGTATCAGCACTAAAATTAAATCCATAGAACACAATAATTGTTATGCAGAAGTCAAAATTACGTTAAGGCATAGGTATATAAAATTTCTTATACTGAATTATGTTACTGTCTATGGCTCAAAACAGCTGTCAAAATTTAAAATGGCTTGACATATTAAACTGAAATAAAACATCGTCATCTAAAATGTTCGGCTAACACTACTTTTATAAAGGTCATGTTATATCAATTATTAAAAATCTTAATCACTCATGGTTTCACCAATAAAATGAATTATCTTATTATGACTTATGTGAATTTCTTACTTGATTATTATATATAATGTGTTTTAAAATTACTAACTTTATTTCAATAAATTACTAGTATGAAAACTATTTTGTCAGTTTATATAGGGTTGCTACGTGTAGCACAGTGGCGGCCTCATTTATTGTCAGGACTTTATAGACAGAGTGTATCGCGGCGCGCACGAGTTGTAATGCGCAGTTCGTGCGCGTAACGTGCGCGGTTCGTGCGCGCGAAACGTCCACACTATGGGAATTTTGTTACATTACATGATACGTTGCGATAGTGTAGACGGCATTCCGTGTTGCTTTGCATGTTGTGGTGTTGCGCAAGTGTGTACGCGGCATAATTGAAGTCAGCTTTTTAGTACAAAATTATTTTATTTTATTTTACTCGTATATGTTAATAATAAAAACAATCTTTGTAGGTTTTAATAGCTCTTGCATTTTACGCAAGCGGTTCCTATCAAAGTAGGGTGGGTCAAAGGTCATCGCACGCCGTCTCCCAACCAAGTGTTTCGAGAGCAGTAATACAAGTGACTGAAGCCTTAAATCATCCTGAAGTGTTGAAAAAACATGTTTATTTTCCATTAAACAAAGAAGCTAGAGTAGATATAATTAGCAAGTAAGTTCGGTATTAATAATTATCTATACTAATATTATAAAGAGGTAAAGTTTGTGTGTTTGTGATGTTGTAGGGTGTAATCTCTGGATCGAATGAACCGATTTTAAAAATTCTTTCTGTGTTTAATAGTCCATTTATCGGGGAGTGCCATAGGCTATATAGTATCACGCTACGACTAATAGGAGTGGAGCAGTAATGAAATATGTTCAAAAATGGGACGCTTTTTTCGCCGCCTAACGAAGTGGTCACGGGTCAGCTAGTGACAGACAGAAATATAGTAGTAGTATTGACGACCTCTGTGGCGTAGTCGGTATATTACATGGCTACTACGCAGAGGTCTCGGGTTCGATTCCCGCTCGATGCAAATCTTTTTGTGCATGAACATGATTGTTCTCATTGGTCTGAGGGTTTCTATGTATAACATGTATGTATTTACAAAAAAAAAGTATATCAGTATTTGTTCTGTTACCCATAACACAAGCAGGTTAAGCCTCGCTTACTTTGGGAACAGATGTCGCTGTGTAGAGATGTCCGTAAATACTTATTTATTTATTCCATGGGGTTTTGTCGCATAATTTCCACTTCGCATAATCTCCCCCTGTCGAAAAACGTCCATTTCCCAGAATGTTTCTTTCGCAGAATGTCCATTTTTAATAATTAATTGTAGCATATAACAAATAATATGTGGGGGATGAAGATGATGTCATCATAACAGCCCATTAATGAAAATTGCTTCTAATAATAAATAAATTTACTACCTACTTACCTTTTTTATATTTTTAAATGTGTTTATTTTTATATCTATATTTAAAAATGTAAATAAAGAATGATAATAAAATTAATTACCCTTTTTAGGTTTTATTCTAAATTTGGTTTCCCGGGAGTGGTTGGATGTATAGATGGCACACATATATCTATAAGAAAACCCTCCGTTGGTGGAGATGTATACCGTTGTCGCAAAGGCTACCATTCTATAAATGCAATGATTGTAAGTAAATTTTACATAACTAGCTACCCACCCCGGCTTCGCGGGAGTCCAGTGTTTATCATCTTAACAGCCCATTAATGTCCCACTGCAGGGACGGGCCTCCTCCCATGACGGAGGGATACTTGGCCTACTAATACTACGCTGGCTAGACGGATTGTTATAAGGTTTAATTTCAAGCTTTCTTTCTTTTTATTTTGTAAAGATAAAATTCACGGATAGTCCCTCAGTCTGTTTTTACGACACCCATGGGATGAGATGGGATGGTGACATATTGTATTCTTACTCCGTCAGCACATGGAGCTTATATTAACCTATCCTAAATTTCAGATATGTGATGCAGAACATAATATTCTATGCGTAGATTCCACAACACCGGGTAGTAAAAATAATTCCACCATTTGGAATGATCATCCTCTTAACCAACACTTAAATGAAGTAATTGATGCTGGGGAAACAATTCATATTTTAGGTATGTAAACCTTTTTATAGGGTGTAGAACGTCAAACATAACAAGCTTGTACGAATGCAAACATATAGAAATTACAGCTGGCTGGCGAAGCCATAACAACACGTCCGCAGTTCCGTCCTCGCCGTCGAGGCCGGAATACGCGCCGCGTTCGCTCCTAGAGGGCGTGCCTTCCGCACGTTCTGTGACGTCAGTGACGGTCCAGGCCACGTCTCTTAAATGTCTTTGGTTGAGGGCCATCCGCCATACCACAGCCCGCGTAAAGTAGTAAATGTCGTCAGAGACAAACTACTCGTCCAAAACAAAAGAAAGTACAGCTAATAGAAGAACAACTATCCCTAGATAGTACGTTTCATCGAATTATACAATCATTGTATGATTTTTTTTTTAAATACAACTCCCGCACCTGTGATCATGCCCATGTCGCAGGGACTTTTAAAACATCAATTTAACTAACACAAAGAACATCCAGACTCAGGACAATAATTTGTGGATCACACAAACAAATGTCTTGCTTGGGAATCCGCGACCTCGTGCACGGCAGCCGCTTACACGACTGTCCGGGCCACCGAAGCAGTTAGATTCGACAAAACGTTCTGTATACGAATAATGACTTCTGTAAGTTGTTTTTTCTAGTAGTCGTATTATCGTACAAGCGTGCTTCTGTTTGATTTTCTCCCCCTATTATTATAAAAAAGTTATTTTTTTTTCAATAACCTTTTGACCGCCAAAGTCGTCTATAGATGACAATCGAAAACTGCCACGTCAATGTCGCATATACGTGACAAAAATACGTTGCACCAAAGTGCGAAATAAAAAATAAGAGGGTTTTAAGAGTTTTTATATTAATGTAGGCTGAATGTTTTTCATTTGAAAAGCGAAATATTTTTTTTCTGGATGTAGATGTATGGTCCGCCTACTAGTAAGATAGCGTTTGACCCTGTCGTGCTTATATAGTAAAAATTAACATAAAGTATGTAATTTTATTATTTTTATTCTCTTCTCCTCAATAACTCTGTTCTCCCATGACCTGCAGATTTGCTGTCATACAATAAAATGCTTAACTTTTCAAGAACTTTCATTTGATGCATAGATGTAAGTGTCACAACAGTGGGGACGGGTTCCATACAAAAATGCCCATTCTTCTTTAACTAATTAAAAGATAATTAAAGTGTTGAGAGTGTGTAATACAAATACTTTATTGCCCTTTCTCAAGACTTTGTAGTCAACATTTTGCATTTAGTGATCCTATTTGCGAATTATGTTTTTTTTTCAATTGGCGGCACCAGTGAGCCTGCTTAACGCTCTTAATTTAAAAAAGCGAATTATCAAGTAACAAACAAATTAAACTGAATTGAGTACCTCCTCCTTTTTGGTGCCGGTAAAAATATTTTTGTCGTGACGTGGAGAGTTTTTTTGTCGTGGCGGTAAAAAGTTTAACTGAATAACCATCATAACCGCCCACCAATGTCCCACTGCAGGGACGGGCCTCTTCCCGTGACGGAGGGATATTTGGCCTACTAATACCACGCTGGCCAGACGGATTGGTATAGGGTCTAATTTAAAGTTTTCCTTCTTTTTATTTCGTAAAGATAGTAGTTACGGTTATTCCCTTAGTCGGTTTTTACGACACCCATGGGATGAGATGGGGTGGTGACATATTGTATTCTTACTCCGTCACCACACGGGGAAACTGAATAATGTTGTTATTTAATTCCGTATTTCTTTAACAGGTGATAATGGATATACGTTGAGCCAAAATTTATTAAATCCACTATCAAATACGGAAGAAGGGAGTCCAGAAAATTACTATAATAATATGCATTTAAAAACAAGGAGTGTAATAAAAAAGACTATAAGAATATTAAAGGCAAGATTCAGGTAAGACAAATTAAAAAAAAAAATACATACATAAACTTACCTCTCAGTCTCAGAATGTCCATTTCCCAGAATGTCTCTTTCCCAAAATGTCCCTTTACCATAATGTCCATTTCCCAGAATGTCTCTTTCCCGAAATGTCCCATACCCAAAATGTCCTTTTCTCAAAATGTCCCTTACGTCATTTACGCAGTGAAACCTAGGATTTTGATGAAAATTGTGTATATTTGAGACGGTTTTAAGGCGGTTTAAATTTACGCCTTATCCCGTCCGGGGTAGGCAGAGACGACGCCATTTGTCACGATCCTGGCAAACAGATTGGGCCTCGTCCACATTCATTAACCGAGTCATACATGCGCGTCGGTTACGAGTGCTCTTTATTTGGCCCTTTTCCAATATGCAACCTATCTGGTCACCATAATATTTATGTTTTCCGGGGCCTACCCGCACCGACTAGTCCTTTCACACTAGCCTTGTATACTTGTTTCGTCAAACGCTCATCATTCATTTTCTCAATGTGACCAAACCAACGCAACATTCCTTTCTCACGTAACCCAAGTAACCCTCCGTCGCGGGAGGAGGCCCGTCCCTGCAGTGGGACATTAATGAGCTGTTATGATGATTCCTTTCTTGATTTTGGTCACTAAATCATCTTTCAGACCACAACGTATTCTTATCCCATCATTCCTTACTCTATCAATCTTAACCCTTAAATGGTACCAGTAACTTAGTTTTTCATTGGTTTTGACCTTTATTACAAGGGCATTAGAGTTGCTAATTAGGTGGCAATATAATCACCTCTGCTGTTTAAAGGGTTAATAAAAAAAATATTTCGACTTTATAATTATGTCACACTAGCTGACCCGTGCCCACTTCGTTGGGCGGTACGTTCAATTGCATCATTTAACGTGTACGGCTGTCGCGCCTAGATGGCGTTGTACAGTTGAGTTCTAAGTTGCGGCCCGGCGCCGTATAAAGCAATGATTAAATTTGGTAGTCGAGACGGGTACTCGGGTGGCCTAGAGGTCATGGCGCTGTACGCGTATAGTCCAGAGACGCGGGTTCGATTCCCGCCTCGAGTATCAATTTTTTCCATTGTCTTTCTTCTTTTCGTTTTTTTTTAGCTTATAGGTAAAAAATTATATGTAATTTCATTTTTGGTTTTATTAATTACAAAATGATTAAGTTCTATATTGTTTTTTTTTTACAGATGTCTTTTAGCTTCAAGATGTCTACATTACAAGCCTGAAATGGCAGGCAAGATAGTCAATGCGTGTTGCATATTACACAACATAGCCAACCGGGCTCGACTAAAACATCCGGAGCTTTCAGAAATTGACCGTACTAGAGAAGAAAGCTTGCAGGAGAACCATGATGACATTGCCCATAGTCTTGCCAAACATGCCCCTGCCACGGAACTACAAGAATCTGAGATTGCCCATAAGTCTGCTAAACAGCCTGAATCTAACGAGAAGATTGCCCATAGCATTGCCAAACAACATAAATTTCATGACAAGTTTGCCCATGCCCCTGGCAAACTGCTTAAATTTAAGAAGGATGTTGCCCATGCCCCTGTCAAACTGCTTAAATTTAAGAAGGACGTTGCCCATGCCTCTGTCAAACTGCTTAAATTTAAGAAGGACGTTGCCCATAATTCTGCCACAGAGCAGAATGAATCAGAACCAGAACAAAATACTCTGTCACTAGCAAGAACGAAACAGCAAGAAATAATTGATATTTTATGGCATTTAAGAAATTAAATCATGGAAATGTATATTAAATTGTATTTTTATTAATTCTTCATCCTGTTTTACTTTATCATCATCATAACAGCCCATTAATGCCCCACTGCAGGGACGGGGTCTCCTTCCGTAACGGCGGGATATTTACCTTACTAATACCACGCTGACCAGATTGGTATAGGGTTTAATTTCAAGTTTTCCTTCTTTTTATTTCGTAAAGATAATATTCACGGATAGTCATTTAGTCGGTTTTTACGGCACCCATGGGATGAGATGGGGTGGTGACATATTGTATTCTTACTCCGTCACCCCACGGAGAGTTACTTAATCAATAATAATAAATAAGTATAAATATTCACGGACATCTCTACACAGCGCCATCTGTTCCCAAAGTAAGCTAGGCTTAACCTGCTTGTTATGAGTAACAGAACAACGGATAAACTTTTTGAAAAAACATACATATTATACATAGAAACACTCAGACCAATGCAAATAATCATGTTCATGCACACAAAGATTAGAATTAAGAGGGAATCGAACACGAAACCTCTTTGACAAAAATACGTTGCACCAAAATGCGAAATAAACAATTAAATCATTGCTTTTTAATCTATACTAATATTATAAAGAGGTAAAGTTTGTGTGATTGTGTGTTTGTGACGTTGTAGGGGGTAATCTCTGGATCTACTGAAACGATTTTAAAAATTATTTCTGTTGTTGGATAGTCTATTTATCGGGGAGTGTCATATGCTATATAGTATCACGCTATGACTAATAGGAGTGGAGCAGTAATGAAATATGTTTAAAAAAAGAGCCGCGTTTTTTTTGGCGCCCAACTAAGTGGGCGCGTATAGTCCAGAGATGCGGGTTCGAGTCCCGCCTCGAGTACCATTTTTTTCCATTTTGTCGCCACGTGCACGTTCCACGACAAATGTTCCAAGACACGTGTCGCCAGCGACGTTGGGTGAAGCAGTGCGATGTTTCCGGACTTCGCTCGACATGTCTGGCAATATTTTTTAACATGTTCACATCAAGGAACTTACACTCTAACTGGAATGCTTACGGTCACAAAAAATCCGTTCCTAATTTACAGCGTGACTGTTTATTGCGTGTAATGAACTTGGCTCAATAATGAATACTTTTTATAATTTACAGATTCAATATACAAGAGAGCAGAGCCTACAATTAAAGACACAGATAATAAAACTCACAACGAAGATAATCTAAATAATGGACAACACATAAACAATACAGAAACAGACAACTTAATCAATTTAGAAAAAGAAATTAAATTATCGACAATTAAAAATAACACTAAATTTAATAATAAAAGAAATAAATTGGAAAGTTTATTAAATAATATAAAAAATGTAAAATGCGATTCGACGAATAAAAGTAAAAAAAGAACTATTTCTAATAGTACCGATGGAGAAGAATTCGATCTAAGTTTGAATGAAGAAGAAATTCTAAAGAATCTGGAGAACATGGATATTCCTATAGAACAAAATAATAGCGAAGAAATTAATACCAATACCATAAAAATTGAACCTAATGAAATTAACATCAAAACGGAAAAAGTACCTGTTAAGAAAGTACCAAATAAAATGCCTAGATTAACTAAAAAACCTGATATTAAAATTAAAAATGAAATTGCGTATAGCGAACTTATTAATACAAGTTTTAATAAAAATGAACTAGATAAAAATATTAAAACAGAAGTAAATGAAAATTGTAAAATTAAAAAGGAAGAAAGTCGTAAAAAGGTATCTACGGATTTATCCGAATATATTACCGTTTATAAAATAATGGGGCAAGATGACAAAATAGACAATCAAATAACTGGTAGCCCTCCGAATAATAAAAAAAGTGATTTAAATAACTTTTTCAAAAAACGTAAAGGTAGTAAACGATTAAGAAAAAGTAATGCCAACATTACTGAAGTAAGGGAAAATTACAAAATGGAATACAGTGACAGTGTTTCCAATGAAGAAAATAGACTAAAGTGTTGTGAAGACTGTGTTGTCAAAGTAAATAATGGCGCGAAAGACGTTAAGTGTGAAAAATGTGAAAATAATAATGTACTTGTTTGTGAAAAGTGTAATTTTTGTGCGGAAAATATGGATTGTTTAGAGAATCATTTAGCTAAATGTTTAGAGGCTAGTATTTCGTGGAACAGTAATTTAGTTAGCAATGAGAGTTAAGTTGTTTAAGTACTTATTATCAATTGAATGTATGTATATTTCCGAACCGTTACGACTTGGGGAGCTTCAAGAAACGAGCGTACTCCCTTTTAAAAGGTCGGCAACGCATCTGTGATTCCTCTGGTGTTGCGGGTGTCCATGGGCGGCAGTGATCACTTACCATCAGGTGACCTGCTGGCTCGTTTGCCTCCTATCACATAAAAAAAGTGTATTTATATTCTGTTAACTCATGGATTAATTAACTTTGTAATTGGATAGCTACATCTATACATGCTAGGCACTTGCCCCTTTCTGAAGGACCAATTACAGAGACCGGCCGTTTATATTACACATCGACCTGTGGAAAGAGACAATCGATCATTTCGGCTTCGTAGAGCGTCATCTCTGTCGCACAATATCTAATCATGATTTGTTTTATGAGTACGCATTCCAGTCACAACTCCATACAAATGGAGAAAGTTAATTGCTCCTTCATTAGATAATTTATTATTGAATAATATTCAATAATAAAAGTAAAAAAATAATAAAAGTTTCTAACAAACCATACAATTCAATTGATTGAGGATAGACAGAAATGTACCATGCAATCGCCTTACTATAGAGAGTTGGATCAAAAGGTTAAGAGAAGTATTCGTAAAGATATAAGAGCTTACAATACGCAAACAGTCTACAACGCTTTGAGTAACAATACTTCCTTGAAAATAGCAATGCGTGGACTAAATACAAATAGAACTTCAATAACACGACTGAACGATATTAACGGTGTTACACAGAGCGACAGATCTAAAATAACTGAAATTTGCTCTTCGTATTATACATCACTTTATTCCGCAAATGTTTCTACTATTAAGAACAATACGTACTCTTGCCCAGACGACTTTCAGATGGTTACAGATTCCGAGGTTCATCGAGCTATAAACAACTTAAAATATAATAAAAGTCCAGGAAAAGATGGCATTACAACAGAATCATTAAAAATAGGCGAGCCAACATTACTACCACACATAATTAAATTATTTAACACAATTTTACAATCCGGCAATATTCCTCATGATTTCTGTCACTCTGATATAATCCTATTACACAAAAAAGGTTCCAAAACAGATTTGAACAATTACCGTCCCATTAGCCTTATTTCACATTTATATAAAGTATTTATTAAAATAATCGAAAATAGAATAACTGATACATTAGATATGCACCAACCACCAGACCAAGCCGGCTTTCGGCGCGGTTTATCTACTACAGACCACTTACACAGTATAAACCAAATAATCGAAAAACACCAAGAGTTCAACATCCCTTTGTATCTCGCATTCGTTGACTATTCTAAGGCTTTCGATAGTTTATCCCATAGCAGCATATTTGAAACACTTAGAAAACAGGGTATTGACAACACATACATCCAGCTACTTCAAAATATATATACAAAAAGCACAGCATCAGTAAAACTACATTTGAGCGGTCCATCTTTTCCAATTCAAAAAGGTGTCAAACAGGGAGATCCGCTGTCGCCTAAACTATTCACAGCAGTGCTAGAAGATGTTTTTCAACACCTTAAAGACAAATGGCACGATAAAGGCATTGTTTTAGGCGAAAGGCGTCTTACAAATCTGCGTTTTGCCGATGACATTGTCATCTTCTCTAGTTCGGCGGCTGAACTAAACCTCATGCTCGAACAACTGAACCAAGCCAGCCTCGAGGTCGGACTCAGCATGAACATGGAGAAAACCAAAGTCATGACCAATACTACATTGCAAAATACTATAATATCAATCAAGGGTGTTGGAATAGAATATGTCCACGAATATATATATCTTGGGCAAATTGTCTCCTTTCAGGCAAGACAAGACAAAGAAGTTGCAAGACGCACCGAAAACGCCTGGAGGAGCTTTTGGTCTATGAAGGCTTTACTGAAGGGGTCCCTTCCCCTAACCTTGAAGAAGAAACTTATGGACATGTGTATTCTTCCCACCCTTATCTACGGAGCACAAACTTGGTCATTGACAAAAAATCAAAAGTCCACACTCGGAGTCTGTCAAAGATCAATGGAGCGTAGTATTTTGGGAGTCAAACTTACTGACCGCATAAGAAACACAATACTACGTTCCAAAACACAACTTACAGATGTAGGCTACTCCGCCGCCAAATTGAAGTGGAATTGGGCAGGCCATGTTTGTCGCAAGCCTACAGAATCATGGGCGAGGGTAACCACAGAGTGGACTCCAAGCAATAGGAAGCGGCAACGAGGGCGGCCCAGGAGGAGATGGCGAGATGACCTGGACACTTTTAAGAGGGAGTGGCATACGGAAGCCACGGATCGGGAGAAGTGGAAGTCTGAAGGGGAGGCCTTTGCCCTGCAGTGGGACAGTACAGGCTAATAATAATAATAATAATTAATTTTTAAGTTAATATTATTTGTACGTAATACCCTTTCCCCAAAGTTATTTTGGGCAATTTTAGCGTGCACGTTTCCGACAATAATCTTTTAGGCTCCGCCCACTAGCAAGTTCGTGTCTGTGGAATGCGTACCCTTAACAGTTGCTAATAGATACCAGACTGTTTGTATTTCGTGCGACAGAGATGATGCTCTACGAAGCCGAAATTGGCTGATTGTCTCTTTATAAAAGTCGATGTGCAACATTTACGGCCGGATACTGTAAATCCCTGTAAATGTTTCTAGCACGTCCAAACCGACCTTAGACTATGTTATAATGTATGGAAATACTTATGGGTTATATAAGTCGAAGTCAGCTATATCAAGTTCTCGTATGTACAGGAACAAAGAAACGTTTCTATAACTATTAACCGAATAAAATTTTGGGCGAAGTAACGTTTGACCTACATTACTTAGGACCGACTTAAGTTTTAACGGACACATACCTTAAGTCGGTTCTAAGTAATGTCGGTCAAACATTACTTCGGTCAAAATTTTAGTCGATATTTAGTAAGTGTCGGCGAACGATACGATCGGGCAATTGTTATTCGGTTAATAATTATAGAATTCAAAGAAAACACTAGCTCCCCACATCTCATTTAGTTCCTTAATAGGTCGGTGGCCAATTCGCTTAATAAGCGAAGGAAAAGATTTGTCCTAAAAGGCCGACAGGTTCACTTAATAAGCGAAGTTCTTTATTTTTTTTTTTTGGAACAAGTTTGGCATAATGCATGTTAAACTTCTTACACAAATAGACATTTCACCTCCTTAGTCCTTATGTTTACGACATAATATATTATTATAAATATTTAGCAACAATTTTGAAATCTAAGGTCCCCGCGTAAAAAATTTAAAAAAATCTCTATTATTTAAAGTAAGGAAATGGAAATTTGGAAATATGGGTATTAAACGTTTTAGTGCATTTGTATTATGATTGATAACGCTTATAAGTGACAAAATAGTTATTTGCGCGGCAAACCGGGCGCAAGCTTGTGCAACTTTTTCAATGTTTTACATGTTAAACAGTTGGTAATTATAAAGCAAATTGTTGTGATTGCAATATGTTATCTGTGTCATAATATGACTATTATACCTACATGTTATTTAATTTAAAAAAATTGCAAGACATTGAAAAAGGTTCTGACATTGATAGCGAGTTTTAGAGATTTATGAATATTATTTTTTTTTTTTTTTTTTATTGTTTATTTAAGGTCGCTTTAAAACATCTAAGGTCATTAGCGACCACTGCTGGGCAACTATATTAATTGGTACAGATTAAAAAACAATTATTCTATTGAACTGATTTGGATACCTAGTCATATTGGGATAACCGGTAATGAAAGAGTAGATGAAGAAGCTAAAAAAGCTACAATGTTAACCAACATAGATGAAACGATAAAAACAAGTTCAAATGATTTTAAAAAACATATAAATTTTAAGATTAAATTATTTTGGGACACTAACTGGAAATTCGAAAACACAAGTAAATTATATACTATTAGACAATCCATTTTCGAAACATCACCATCGACCTTTTCATGTAGGAAAGATCAAGTGGTCATAACAAGATTACGTATTGGTCACACAAACTTATCACACATCCACCTTATAACAAAAAACGATATAAATAAATGCAAATGCGGTCTGGATTTCACTGTCTCACATCTTTTCACAGATTGTACAGCGTATGATAACGAAAAGACACTTTGTAATTTGCCTAATAATCTTAGAGAATGCTTATGTAATGATGGATACACTCAAACGCTTGAGTTCATAAAAAATGAATATTATTATAATGTTGGAGTCAGTAGGGATGAATAAGACTTGGATAGATTAAATTCGTAAAAGTATTTTATATTTTCTTTATTATGTTGCCCAATAAAAAAGAATTACAAATTCAACACTTGGAACAAAACATTATAAGATTGTAAATTTTATAATTTGCAGGTACGTTTTCATTTTACATTGTAATGTATTTCTCCGAAACATAATAAATAATCTGTAAATATTATTATTATGTTTACCATTACCACTCTTTCTCGTAAATATTATCATGTATTTTTAATTATCTTTTACGACCTCTGGGCCTCGGCCTAGTATTAATAGTGTATTACTAAGGTTCTTGTAAAGCTAAATATTTTTATTGTGCTTATCACTTTTTTATTTAATTTATTCCTAAAAAATACAAAATAAGGCATATTTTGTATTTTTTTCATTTTGAGTTTTTTTTTTAAATAAAGTGAATTTAAGTAGTATAAAAAATAAATAGTATTAAAACAATCGTTTAAATTATTTCTATCCACTTTTCAATCAGAAAATAAAAAAATAAGCAATATACCCGGATGAAATTAAATAAATCAGTACACAATAATATGTTAGATTATTTTACAACAATTACAACGACTTCATTTTCACCGTACTACGTTCATAGTGCTAGAGATTTCTTTATTTTAATAGCCTAGAAAAACGCTGTTCTTAAACCTAGAAAAACACTGTTCTTAAACCTAGAAAAAAGCTGTTCTTGAGTTTTGGCTCCATCGTTTATCAATGATTCTGCCAACGACATGGGTGTAGAAAACCTTTTGTATCGACATTTTAAGAAAAAAAAAACCTAAAGTACCGCGGCCCAAGCGACAATAACTGACAAATGACAGAACCGCTTGAGTGGATAATTGACATTTACAACAAATTCAACCGCCGGCCATCTTGGATATCTTGAATTGTACCAATGTTGTAATGTATGTAAATATATATGGGCAATATTATGTATATATGTAAAAATGTAGTCAAAGTGGACGATAAACATTGCACATCGACCTTTGGAAAGAGACAATTGGCTAATTTCATCTTCGTAGAGCGTCATCTCTGTCGCACGGCTAAAGGCCGTTGCGCAATATTTATCGTCGTATACTGTAAAATTAATATGAGCAAGGAACTTACACTCTAACTGGAATGCTTACGGTAACAAAAAATCCGTTCCTTCCTAATTTACAGCTGTATGAGTGGTGTGTGTCCCTCTCTAAACGAGTAACCAACATTTAACTCACAGTTGCAAGAGAGAGATGCAATCCCTCTTTGTCGTTGTCCTTGTCGGAGTATTTTTCCCTTTCATGCTATCTATACAAATATAAACCTTATCCCCCTTACTCATAAACGCCTCTTAAATTTAATCACTGTTTATCGAGATTTTTATTACGAAAACCAACCTTATACCAAACAATGTAAGAGTTTAAGTTAATTAATCAATTGACTAAAATTTAAGAGGCGTTTATGAGTAAGGGGGTTTGTTGTCAGTAGTAATGTACGATTTAATTTGTCTAAATTTGCTTCGTAAGCATTCCAGTTAGAGTGTAAGTTTCTACAGATTAAGGAGCTGAGAATTCGTTTTTTTTTTTAATTCTAGCTATTGTGTAAAGCACTGCCAATTTTCATCAATTAACTGTTAATTTTACCTGTCTGTTTTTTTATAAGCATAATGTATTAGGTTTTCTTTTTTAAGTAATTATGTAAAACAAATAAAGTTCCTATATGTATGTAAATAGAACTGTTATTTTATTTTCTACTACCTGACTTTTTGCTCATCATAACAGCCCTTTAATGTCCCACTGCAGGGACGGGCCTCCTCCTGTGACGTAGGGATACTTGGCCTACTAATACCACGCTGGCCAGACGGATTGGTATAGGATTTAATTTCAAGTTTTCCTTCTTTTTATTTCGTAAAGATAATTAATATTCACGGATAGTCCCTTAGTCGGTTTTTACGACACCCATGGGTTGAGATGGGGTGGTGACATAGTATTCTTACTCCGTCACCACACGGAGAGCCCATCTGTATATCGGACTGTAATTGGCAATAAGTCCTAACTCAATTTTTGTGGTGATTTATTTTTATGGCGTTTTGCATTTTCGTATTTTTTTCTTTAAAAAGTAATTTTTTCGTTTGAGTTTGTCGTTTCGTTGTTAAGCCTAATGCTATTTTCTTGACGCAATCGAGTATTTTCTTTGTTCAGAAAAGTTGTCTAAATCGAGATAGGACTTATGGCTAGTTCACAGTCGATATGTGGCAAAAAAACATCATCATATCAGCCAATCGACGTCCACTGCTTGACATAGGCCTCCTCCAAGTATTGCCACCTTGTGCGGTCCTGTGCCTCCCTCATCCATGGGTTTCCCGCCGTCCTGACCAGGTCGTCGGTCCACCGTGTGAGGGGTCGTGCCCGTTTCGATTGCTCGGCCACGGCACTCAAACAGAAAAAAACTAGTCGGGGATTTTGTCGAAGTAGAAATAAAGAAGTTATAGGGATCTAAACGTGGCCGCGCGAACGAAACGCGGAGGAATGCGCGGCCACGGAGATCTCAGCAACTACTTGAGCTAGAGATCTGATTCTTTTTGTAAATTAAAGGCTGAATTAGTCAACATATGTCGAAAAAAGAATTACAAGCCTCAGATCAATACTTTACTAGATATTTACCTCTGAATTCATGGCCGCGCAATCGAAACGGTCACTAAGGGGTCTCCCCAACTTGAAAACATGATAAAAATAAAACAAAAAAACAATAATAATAATTAAGGTGCATCTTTAATAGTAGTTTTATCTTGATCAAAGAACCGATTGCGACATTCCCTGCTGTACAATAAATTAAGAGTTTCGACGTCCGCAGGGTTTAGGTTAGAGCGGTGACCCATCGTAAGTGCTTTCTGCCAATAAAGATCCTGCAAAAAATAAACCAACGACTTAGGTACAGTCAACATCAGATATCCTAGCAGACAAGGTGATGAAACACTTCTGAACAATTTAAAATGTCAATAAGTTCTACAGTTCATTAAATCTAAGAGGTACCTTTTGACAGATTGAATAATAGGGTTGGGATAAAAAAAATCGATTACTATAATATCCGAACTTTAAGACTTTTTAGTTGATCTCTTACTAAGTAGTATTAGATCTAGTACTAGTAGTGAATACAAAAAATACCCTAAACATTACTTTTATTTTACTTAATTATAATATTAATTAAATAAAAGTAATTTGGATTTTTTTTTGACCAAGTATTCCAGTTATAGTGTAAGTTCCTTGCATAGAATTTATTGACTTGAGCGAATTAGAAAACCTTTTTTGTAGTCAGTTAAAAAAATGATGTCACCTGTAACGGAGTGACAGTCTGTTGTCCTAGCGAGCAGTCCTTGCAGAGATAGTTGACTGGCGCGTGAGTTATGCTGGTATAGTCGTATGGTATAGCTTCTCCTTCCGCGTTCTTCAGCAACGCGTCTATTGGCATACGCTCTAAGTAGTGTTCCATACCTGCGCAAAAAGAAATAGTAAATTGGACTAGAATTTTAGGAGTAAGGGGAAAGGGAAATTTTGATTTTAGGGGTAAGGGGAATGGGACATTTTGATTTTAGGGGTGGGGAAAGAAACATCTTGATTTTAGGGGTAAGGAGAAAGGGACATTTCGATTTTAGGGGTAAGGGGAAAGGGACATTTTGATTTTAGGGGAAAGGGAAATTTTGATTTTAGGGGAAAGGAATGTGTTGAAATGTATTTAAACTTAGATTAAGTAGTTTAAAGGACGTCAAGAAATATATAATGAGAATTGTATTTATCTTGAATAAAGCTATTTTGACTTTGACTTTTGACTTTAGGGACGTTTACTTAAAATTGAAGCTACAATTTAAAATTATAGTCTGTGTCGATCTATAATTTTAAATTGTAGCTTAAATTTTAAGTAAACGACGATTTCAAACAATTTGTAATAAATTTTGTGAAATATAGCATTTTAAAATTTAAGAAAAAACATTTCGCGAAAAGGCCATTTCGAGAAAGGACATTATGAGAAAGGACACTTCGATAAAAGATAAAGAATCGATAATATATCATAACAGCCCATTAATGTCCCACTGCAGGGACGGTCCTCCTCCCGTGACGGAGGGATACTTGGCCTTCTAATGCCACGGATGGATTGGTATAGGGTTTAATTTCAAGTATTCCTTCTTTTTTATATCGTAAAGATAATATCTTCACGGTAGATCCCTTAGTCGGTTTTTACGACAACCATGCGATGAGATGGGGTGGTGACATATCGTGTTCTTACTCCGTCACCACACGGAGACGATTATATATGACCATAATCAACCAACGGATGGTAAATGGTCGAAAAATAACTTCACTCTATCGTATTTATGTGTGTTTATATTTATACTCTGTCCATTCGATTTTCTTTTTGACAGCTCACGCCTATGAAATTTCGTAATAATTCCGCTTATTTTTTAAACAAATACCCCCTTACTCATTTATATAAAAGTCTCTAAAAATTAATCACTGTTTAGCGAGATTTTTATTAGCAAAATCAACCTTAATACTAAACAAAACCGTAAGAATTTAAGCTAATCAATTGACTAAAATTTAAGTTGCGTTTATGAGTAATGGTAGCCATACACGATCCTTCCTATCGTCCAATCGGCATGATACTGCAGGCTTGATCCAATCCCAATCAAAAGAAACGAAATTCGATCCTGCCATCAATTCTAACTGTCCTTCCGATCCACTCCCACACACGGTCAATTCTAACTGATCCAATCGGTAGCGTCATGCCGATTGGACGATAGGAAGGATCGTGTATTGGTAGCATGACACTGCAGGCATCCAGTCCAACCCTTTGAGAACTCAGCCTGTCAGGAACTCTTCCCGGAATTCCATCGGGACCCTCTTCCCGGTATTCCCTAGGGAACCTCTTACCGGAATTCCCTCGGGAACCTATTCCCGGTATTCCCTCAGGAACCTATTCCCGCTATTCCCTAGGGAACCTCTTCCCGGAATTCCCTCGGGAACATATTCCCGGTATTCCCTCGGGAACCTATTCCCGGAATTCCTTCGGGAACCTCTTCCCGGAATTCCCTCGCGAACCTCTTCCCAGTATTCCCTCGGGAACTTATTCTTGGAATTCCTTCGGGACCCTCTTCCCGGTATTCCCTAGGAAACCTCTTCCCGGAATTCCCTCGGTATCCTATTCCCGGCATTCCTTCAGGACCCTCTTCCGGGTATTCCCTCGGGATTCTGTTGCCGGTATTCCATCGGGAATCTCTTCGCGGAATAAACTGAGCCTTCCGGGAATTCAGCCCTTCGGGAATTCAGCCTACTGTACCTCAACCCTTAGGGAAATCAGCCCTTCAGTAACTCAGCCCTTAGAGAACTAGGCCCTTCAGGAACTTAGCCCTTAGAGAACTCAGCCCTTCGGGAACTAACCCTTCGGGAACTAAGCCCTTCAGGAACTGAGTCCTTCGGCAACTCAGCCCTTTGAGAACTCAGCCTGTCAGGAACTCTTCCCGCAATTCCATCGGGGCCCTCTTCCCGGTATTCCCTACGGAACCTCTTCCTGGAATTCCTTCGGGTACCTATTCCCGGTATTCTCTCGGGTACCTATTCCCGGAATTCCTTCGGGAACCTCTTCCCGGAATTCCCTCGAGGACCTCTTTCCGGTATTCCCTCGGGAACTTATTCCCGGAATTCCTTGGGGACCCTCTTCCCGGTATTCCCTAGGGAAACTCTTCCCGGAATTCCCTCGGTTTCCTATTCCCTGAATTCCTTCGGGACCCTCTTCCGGGTATTCCTTCGGGATTCTGTTCCCAGTATTCCCTCGGGATTTTCTTCCCGGAATAAACTGAGCCTTCCGGGAATTCAGCCCTTCGGGAATTCAGCCTACTGTACCTCAACCCTTAGGGAAATCAGCCCTTCAGAAACTCAGCCCTTAGAGAACTAGGCCCTTCAGGAACTCAGCCCTTAGAGAACTCAGTCCTTCGGGAACTAACACTTCGGGAACTAAGCCCTTCAGGAACTGAGCCCTTCGGGAACTCAGCCCGTTGAGAACTCAGCCTATCAGGAACTCTTCCCAGAATTCACCAGGGAACCTCTTCCCGGAATTCCTTCGGGAACCTCTTCCCGGAATTCCCTCGGCAACCTATTCCCGGTATTCCCTCGGAAACCTATTCCCGGAATCCCTACGGGAACCTCTTCCCGGAATTCCCTCGGGATCCTATTCCCGGAATTCCTTCGGGACCATCTTCCCGGTATTCCATAGGGAACCTCTTCCCGGAATTCCCTCGGGATCCTATTCCCGGAATTCCTTCGGGACCCTCTTCCGGGTATTCCCTCGGGATTCTGTTCCCGGTATTCCAACGGGAATCTCTTCGCGGAATAAACTGAGCCTTCCGGGAATTCAGCCCTTCGAGAATTCAGCCTACTGTAACTCAACCCTTAGGGAAATCAGCCCTTCAGTAACTCAGCCCTTAGAGA
Organism: Schrankia costaestrigalis; assembly: GCA_905475405.1. Lineage (NCBI taxonomy): Eukaryota > Metazoa > Arthropoda > Insecta > Lepidoptera > Erebidae > Schrankia > Schrankia costaestrigalis. The sequence continues at coordinate 3,295,513 of FR997855.1, forward strand.
ACTAGGCCCTTCAGGAACTTAGTCCTTAGAGAACTCAGCCCTTCGGGAACTAACCCTTCGGGAACTAAGCCCTTCAGGAACTGAGCCCTTCGGCAACTCAGCCCTTTGAGAACTCAGCCTGTCAGGAACTCTTCCCGCAATTCCATCGGGACCCTCTTCCCGGTATTCCCTAGGGAACCTCTTCCTGGAATTCCCTCGGGAACCTTTTCCCGGAATTCCCTCGAGGTCCTCTTCCCGGTATTCCCTCGGGAATTTATTCCCGGAAGTCCTTGGGCACCCTCTTCCCGGTATTCCCTGGGGAAACTCTTCCCGGAATTCCCTCGGATTCCTATTCCCTGAATTCCTTCGGGACCCTCTTCCGGGTATTCCCTCGGGATTCTGTTCCCGGTATTCCCTCGGGATTCTCTTCCCGGAATAAACGGAGCCTTCCGGGAATTCAGCCCTTCGGGAATTCAGCCTACTGTAACTCAACCCTTAGGGAAATCAGCCCTTCAGTAACTCAGCCCTTAGAGAACTAGGCCCTTCAGGAACTCAGCCCTTAGAGAAATCAGCCCTTCGGGAACTAACACTTCGGGAACTAAGCCATTCAGGAACTGAGCCCTTCGGGAACTCAGCCCTTTGTGAACTCAGCCTGTCAGGAACTCTTCCCGGAATTCCCTCGGGACCCTATTCCCGGTGTTCCCTCGGTAACTTATTCCTGGAATTCCTTCTGGACCCTCGTCTCGGTAGTCCCTAGGGAACCTCTTCCTGGAATTCCCTCGGAAACTCTTACCGGAAAAAACTGAGCCTTTCGGTAATTCAGCCTACTGTAACTAACCCCTTAGGGAACTCAGCCCTTAGAGAACTCAGCCCTTCGGGAACTAACACTTAGGGAACTAAGCCCTTCGGGAACTCAGCCCTTTGAGAACTCAGCCTGTCAGGAACTCTTCCCGGAATTACATCGGGACCCTCTTCCCGGTATTCCCTAGGGAACCTATTCCTGGTATTCCCTCGGGATTCTGTTCCCGTTATTCCCTCGGCAAACTCTTCCCGGAATAAACTGAGCCTTCCGGGAATTGAGCCCTTCGGGAATTTAGCCTACTGTAACTCAACTCTTAGGGAACTCAGTCCTTCAGTAACTCAGCCCTTAGAGAACTAGGCCCTTCAGGAACTCAGCCCTTAGAGAACTCAGCCCTTCGGGAACTAACCCTTCGGGAACTAAGCCCTTCAGGAACTCAGCCTGTCAGGAACTCTTCCCGGAATTCCATCGGGACCCTCTTCCTGGTATTCCCTAGGTAACCTCTTCCCGGAATTCCCTCGGGAACCTATTCCCGGTAGTCCCTCGGAACCTATTCCCGGTATTCCCTAGGGAACCTCTTCCCGGTATTCTTTCGGGAACTTATTCATGGAATTCCTTCGGGACCCTCTTCCCGGTATTCCCTAGGGAACCTCTTCCCGGAATTCCCTCGGGATACTATTCCCGGTATTCCTTCGCGACCCTCTTCCGGGTATTCCCTTGGGATTCTGTTCCCGGTATTCCTTAGGGAATCTCTTCCCGGAATAAACTGAGCCTTCCGGGAATTCAGCCCTTCGGGAATTCAGCCTACTGTAACTCAACCCTTCGGGAACTAAGCCCTTCAGGAACTGAGCCCTTCGGGAACTCAGCCCTTTGGGAACTTAGCCCTTTGGGAACTTACACTGTCGAAACAAACTCTTCGAGGGTCTTTGGGAACTTCCCCCCGCAGGACTTTGTGAACCCGCCCAGCGCATTGAAAACTTTAAACGTATTTATGTATGTTTATCCGTTGTCTAGTACCTATAGAACAAGCTCTGCTTAGTTTGAGACTAGATGGCGTTGTGTGAATGTGTGAGGAATATTTCTATTATATTTTGGTGTAACTTACCAGATTGCACATTGTTCCAGTTTACTGTAACGTAATTATCTCTGTCATATCTATTCGACATCATAGGTATACCAAGGAGTCTGAATAGAGTATTGAGTATGTGAGCCTCATGCCCAGGAGCGCCGGAGACGAAACCGCTTACAGTCAGAGTCTAATAACGAAAAAAAATTGTAATGTCAATGTCAATTAACATAAGGCGGGAGAATTTGACAGGACGCCATGACGAGAGGTTGAGCTGTCATTTATATATTTTACAAATTAATTTTTCTAAATTTTTTGATGCAGAAGAGATGCAGTTTTGTTTTGCAAGTTCGTCGTCAGTAAATCAATATGAATAAATATGCAAGTCATTGGTGAATAGGTGGTGGCATCGTGGTCCGTGTGTTCCTTTTGAATTTCTTTGTGTCCGTTAAATTGATGTTTGTAAAAGTCCCTGCGACACAGGGCATGATCTCTAGTGCAGGAGATGTCTTAAAAAAAACTTATACCTGATTCCCTTCAGCAAAGCCCAGGGTAGGTTGGCTCTCGCCTTCTGTATTCGTAAACCAAATCAAATTCTTGGGAACCAGTAAATCGTCTTCCACCATTCTCTGAAACACGACGCAAGAAACCAACTCTATGGCTGACATTGCATTCCTAATTTGTTTGAAATCTTTCGTTTTATCTGAAAAACAAATGCAAGAGATTAGGTACAACGCCATCTTGATTTGAAGTAAGTATGCAACCCTGGCGTACTTATATATAAACCACTAGCTGACCCGTCCCCACTTCGTTGGGCGGCGAAATATACGCGTCCCTTTTTTAAACATATTTCGTTACAGCTCCACTCCTATTAGTCATAGCGTGATACTATATAGCCTATGACACTCCCCGATAAATGGACTATTTATCAAAGATTATTTCTTTGATAAATAAATAGTCCATTTATCGGGGAGTTTTTTAATCGGTTCAGTAGATCCAGAGATTACCGTCACACACTCACAAACTTTACCACTTTATAATATTACTAGCTCTGCGATTAAATTTGAAAATAAAGCGAAATAAACAGTAGCTAGATTTCCCAAAGAGCGGGGAGGAGGGATAAAGTTCCCAAGGGGGCGGGGGGAAAATAGAGTTCCCAAAGGGGGGGGGGGCGGTTGAGTTCCCAAAGGGAGTGGGATGGAGTTCCTAAAGGAGTGGTAGGGTTCCCATTAGATTTCCCAAAGGGTGGGGGGAATAGGATTCCCATTGGGGAAGGGGATATAGTTCCTAAAGACGGCGGGGTATAGACTTCCCTAAGGGTGGGGGGGCTGAGTTCCCGAGCGGCTGATTTCCCAAAGTGCTGAGTTACCGAGCGGCTGAGTTCCCGATGGGCTGAATTCCGGGAGGGCTTAGTTCCTGAAAGGCTGAGTTACCGAAGGGCTTAGTTCCCGAAGGGCTGAGTTCCCGAGCGGCTGAGTTCCCGCAGGGATAAGTTCCCGATAGGCTGAGTTCCGGGAGGGCTGAGTTTCTGGAGGGCTGTGTTTCCAAAGGGCTGAGTTCCCGAGCGCCTGAGTTCCCGATGAGATGAGTTCCGGGAGGTCAGTTCCTGGAGGACTGAGTTACCGAGTGGCTAATTTCCCGAAGGACTTAGTTACCGAGTGGCCTAGTTCCCGAAGGGCTGAGTTCCCAAAGGGCTTAGTTCCCGAAGGGCTGGGACCCTGAATGATGGCTGAATTTCTGGAGGGCACAGTACCGGGAGAGCTGAGTTCTTGGAGGCCTGACTTCCCGATGGTATTCTGGAAAGAGGTTCTCGAAGGAATTCCGGGAAGGGGTTCCCGAGGGAATTCCGGGAATAGGTTCCCGAGGGAATAGCGGGAAGCCGTTCCCGTTGGAATATCGGGAAGAAGTTCCCGATAGAATTCTGGGAAGAGGATCTCGAGGGATTTCCGGGAAGAGATTCCCGAGGGATTACCGGAAACAGGTTCCCGACGGAATAGCGGGAACTGGATCCCGAGGGAATACCAGGAACAGGATCCCGAGGGAATACCAGGAAGAGGTTCCCGAGCGTAGGCCGGGACTAGACTCCCTAGGGAATACCGTGAACAGGAACCCGAGTGAATACCGGGAACAGGGTACAACATAGCTCTCTCCGCTGCTTTCTGAGTGACCATGAGCCTTCTGAGTAGGTCCATAGGTCAGGCTACAACATAGCTCTCTCCATTGCCCTCTGAGTGACCATGAGCCTTCTGAGTAGGCCCATAGGTCAGGCAGAAAAAGAAGACATGCTGCGCCGACCCCAAATTAAATTAGGACAAGGGCAGGGGAATCATGATGATATGAAGACTTTTAGATAAATACTTACTTTCCCACTTAATTTTATTAAAGAAATTATTCCCAATTGTCACTTACCAACACCCTTTTCAACTCCATAAAGGATGACCCCAAGCGGCCATAACACGTCATGATAAAAGCTTTCATTGTCTTCTGTCAAAGCGATGGTTCCACCAGCGAACCTCCTTAGTGCTGCCTTCTCAACAAACTTGCCGCATTCGTTGTAATAATGGCTGTTTATGAAATTTCTGTCGTCTTCTGATAATAGCATGCCTGAACGACTGGTCTCCTGTTTTAATTGGAATATCTTATTAATACAAATATCTTTAGAATAGGTTTATAGAAAAGCTCCAGGACAATGCAAACATTAAGTTTATGCTAAAGACTTCAATATAAACTACTAATAGAATTCTTTGGTTTGTGCACATAAAGATTGCAAAGCTGGAATTGAACACGGGACTACAGCGTACGTAGCAACTATGTGGTATACCTACTTACGTTAAATTAACTTACCTACCACTAGGTATTTATGTACTAACTATTTATGTATTACTATACTAGCTAATGCCCGCGGCTTCACCCGCCTAATAAAGGAGGCTTAAATGTTATTCTACACTCTATTTTTTATAAGGTGACCGGTCATTTTGACGTCATAATGGCCGGCCACCTATCAAGTGAGGAAAAACTGCGCAACTATATTGAACAATTACTTACGTGTTCATGAAATTTCTGTACCAACTCGTAATTCTTTGACTGCTGTCCTGCAAATAAGATAACTAGATGCGATTAAACTTGAAAATAAAGCGAAATAAACTGTAGGTAGAGTTCCTAAAGGTTGATGGTGTGAGTTCCCGGAGGGCTGAGTTCTCGAAGGGCCATTTTCCCGAAGGGCTGAGTTTTCGGTGGGCTGAGTTCCCTAGCGGCTCAGTTTCTATAGGGCTGAGTTTCCAAAGGGCTGAGTTCTGAAAGGGCTAAGTTCCCGGAGCGCTAAGTTCCCGGAGGGCTGAGGTCCCGAAGGGATTAGTTCCCGGAGGGCTGAGTTTCCCGAAATAGTTTCCGAAGGCCTGAGTTCCCAAAGGGCTGAGTTCCCTAGAGAATTCCGGGAAAAGGTACCCGAGGGTGTTCTGGGAAGAAGGTCCCGAGGGGATTCCGGGAAGAGTGTCCCGAGGGAATTCCGGGAAGAGAAATTTTTGTTTGTTTCTTTGAATGCGCTAATCTCAGGAACTACTTCTTTGATTTGAATTTTGATTTTAGGCTCGGATAGACCATTTATCGAGGTAGGCTTTAGGCTATATAACATTACGTTACGACCAAAAAATATTTCTTACAAATTTTTGCTTTAGCCTGACCTATGTTAGCGTGTTTTACGTTCCGCACTCCCAGAAGATGGCTTATGGTCACTCAGAGGGCAAAGTACAGAGCTATGTTGTAGCCTGACCTAAGTACCTACTCAGAAGGCTCATGGTCACTCCGAGGGCAGTGGAGAGAGGAATGTTATAGCCTGGCCTATGTACCTACTCAGAAGGCTCATGGTCACTCAGAGGGCAATGGAGAGTTCTATGTTTGGATACCATAGTTATCTATGCACCAACTTACCGGGAGTAATACTTGCTCGTAGTAGATCCACCACCATTCTAGAGATGTCACGCTCATTTAAACATTTATAACCAATGTGCATATCCTGGGAAACAAAGCATACAAGTATCTATATAATTTAACATCCGCAGAAGAAAATTTAAGAAGATTCTTCAAATCGGCGTCGCTGCAGATCACGTAGGATGTGGCGAGATGAACTAGATGGGGCACAAAAACACTGGTCTTCATTGGCCAAGGACCGACAATTGTGGAAATCAAGGGGAGAGGCCTTTGCCCAGCAGTGGGATGATAAGGGCTGAAATGATCCAACGAACGAAGAAGAAAATACATTTCCAATAAAATACTAATTAAAATAATATTATTTTACGGTGTCCGTGTGGTGACGGAGTACAGTCACGAGCAATAATATGTACACATTTTCGCATTTTGTAAACCAGTTATCTAAAGTTCTGCCAATCCAAAATTGAAAATTCGAAGATTAATTCAAAACTGTACGGAACCTCTTCTAAATTACGAATTCATTTTGATATTGTAATGTCTAGATAAACGTGCAGATAGTTTAGAAAATTTGAAAATGTGTACATATTATTGCTCGTGACTGTACTCATCCTATGGGTGTCGTAAATACCTACTAAGGGACTATCCATGAATATTATCTTTACGAAGTGAATAGAAGGAAAACTTGAAATTAAACCCTATACCAATCCGTGAGGGCAGCGTGGTATTAGTTAGTAGGCCAAGTATCCCTCCGTCACTGGAGTAGGCCCGTCCCTGCAGTGGGACATTAATGGGTAATAATGTCTCTAGACTATACGCGTCCAGCGCCATTAGGTAGTAAGTAGGAAGAAGACGAAATGTTGCGCGACCCCATAAGAAAGAAAAAATAGCGTGATAAGGGGCAGGGGAATGATAATGATTGTTTAATTAAAAAGTAACCCCATTACTCATAAACGCCGCTTTAATTTTAGTCAATTGATTAGCTTAAATTGTAATGGTTTAGTTTGGCATAAGGTTGGTTTTGCTAATAAAAATCTCGCTAAACAGTGACTAAATTTAAGAGGCGTTTATGAGTAAGGGGGTATATATATCTAACCACAACGCTCCCTTCGTAGTCATATGGCTCCTGAGGGCAGTTCTTACGTTTATCAGCATTGTTTATGTACAATACTTTATCTACTTCATTTATTGTGTAATTTAATGGCGTTTGAAAGAATTTGACGCATATTTCACGCTGTATCTTATTAAATGTCGACATAATTATATCTTGTGAGTGAAAATCTGAAAATAAAAAGTAATATACTTAATATTATAAAGAGGTAAAGTTTGTGTGTTTGTGACGTTGTAGGGAGTAATCTCTGGATCTACTGAACCGATTTTAAAAATTCTTTCTGTGTTGAATAGTCCATTTATCGGGGAGTGTCATACGCTATATAGTATCACGCTATGACTAATAGGAGTAAAGAAGTAATGAAATATGTTTAAAGAAGGTACACAGAAGGTACAAGGTGAGGATATTATAATAATAATCCTCACACATTCACACAACGCCATCTAGTCCCAAACTAAGCAGAGCTTGTAATATGGATACTAGAGAGCAGATCATCATAACAGCCCATGAATGTATCACTGCAGGGACGGGCCTCCTCCCGTGAAGGACGGATACTTGGCCTACTAAAATACCACGCTGGCAAGACGGATTGGTATAGGTATGGTTTAATTTCAAGTTTTCCTTCTTTTTACTTCGTAAAGATAATATTTACGGTTAGTCCCTTAGTATGTTTTTACGACACCCAAGGGATGAGATGGGGTGGTGACATATTGTATTCTTACTCCGTTACCGTTCAGTAGTTTTGGAATCTATTCAATACAAACGAAAAAACTAATTTTCCCTTTTTTTTATGTACTTGGAGGCAAACGTGCCAGCAGGTCACCTGATGGTAAGTGATCACTGCCGCCCATGGACACCCGTAACACCAGAGGAATCACAGATGCGTTGCCGACCTTTAAAAAGAAAGTACGCTCGTTTCATAAAGCTCCCCAAGTCGTAACGGTCCGGAAATATCCCTCTTTATATAATAGTGTAGATATAAAATATAAATATTCCTCACACATTACCACAACGCCATCTAGTCCCAAACTAAGCAAAGCTGTGGGTACTATGGGTACTAGACAACGGATATACATACTTAATTTATTTTTTTGTTGTAAATGCACACATATTATACATAGAAATCATGTTCATGCACAAAGATTTGCATTGAGCGGGAATCAAACCCGAGACCTCTGTGTAGCAGTCATGTTTTATAACCACTACGCCACAGAGGTCGTCAATAATAACAATGGTAAATGTATTTTTGCTTATTCTTACCATAATCCTTTTTATTAATAGCATAGTGAACTATTCCTTTAGTCCATAAACAATAACTATTTTCAATAAAAAAATAAAATACAAAAACCAGAGCGTACAAATTCATATTTTTTTTTTATATTTTTACTCTGTGCAAAGTAATCCAATTATTAATATTGCAATTTTATTGATAAAAAATTTATGTATCAATATTTTTTTTTATGTAGCTATAAATGCAATTGGTTATATTTTCTTCCGGGTCTAATGCCTATTGAATAATATACCTAAGTAACGCGTATTTTTCGCCGCCCTACGAAGTGGGTACGGTGTACACTAGCTGGCCCGTGCCCACTTCGTAGGGCGGCTAAAAAAACGTTATTTTAAACATATTTCATTACTGCTCCATTTCTATTAGTCATAGCGTGATACTATATAGCCTATGACACTCCCCGATAAATGGACTATTCAACACACAAAGAATTTTTAAAATCGGTTCAGTAGATCCAGAGATTACCCCCTACAAACGTCACAAACTTTACCTCATTATAATACAAATATTAAAAGTATAGATAAAGTAGCAACTAGAGCAATTAGCCAACGCTATCAACCGATAGCCGTTGGGGCAGAAAGGTTCTGGAGCGGCGACTGCGTACCGGAAAACGCCGGGTGGGGAGACCCCTCACAAGGTGGACCGACGACCTCGTAAGGAAGGCGGGGAGCCGATGGATGAGTGAGGCACAGGACCGCACAATATGGCAATATTTGGAGGAGGCCTATGTTCAGCAGTGGACGTCAATTGGCTGAAATGATGATGATGGGAGCAATTAATGTGTCCTAGAGTGGAGACCGCGACTCGGCAAACGTAGTGTACGACGCTCCTCAGCTAGGTGGATCAATATACGACTTCAAAAAAGTCTCTGGGTTAGATTGGATGCGGAAGGCACAGGCCCGTGTTTTATGGGAGTGTGGAACGCAGAAAACATGGCTCATAGAAGACTCTATTCCTATAAAGCACGTTTCGCCAAAAACTTAGTTCATAGAAAACATTGTTCGTCTATATCTCGATACATAGGAATCACTGTTAACATAATATTATATCACTGTCCTTATACAGCACCTTTTGCAGTAAACTCTGTTCGTCGAAACAAGTGGTTTTTGATACCTCGGCTCACAGAAAGGATCTCTGGGAAAAAACTATTTATTTATTTATAAAGGCAACTCCTGCACTAGAGTCCTGCGTCGCTAGGACTGTACAAACATCAATTTATGGACACAAGGAACATCAGGACACTCTTAGGACAATAATTTGCGGATTACTTAAATAAATAGGAATCGCAGCATGTGGTTTTCTGTGTACGGTCATATCGTACAAGCGTGTTTCTGTCTTACGTTCCACACTCGTTTTATGGCGCGTGTTGAGAGAGGCCTATGTCAGTGGAGCGCGATAGGATAGTTGATTGATTGATTGAAGCGGCACCTTACTAGGCCGGCACGAACTTGTTGCATTTAATTGCGTAGATATCAGTTTTCAAAGTAAATGGCGTGGGAAGCGGCGTGTTTTATTTTGTTCCTGCACATTTATGAACTTCATCATAACAGCTCATTAATGTCCCACTGCTGGGACGGGCCTCCTCCCGTGACGGAGGGATACTTGGCCTACTAATACCACGCTGGCCAGACGGATTGGTATAGCATTTAATTTCAAGTTTTCCTTCTTTTTATTTCGTAAAGATAACATACACGGATAGTCCCTTAGTCGGTTTTTACGACACCCATGGGATGAGATGGGGTGGTGACATATTGTATTCTTACTAAGTTACCACAAGGAGAACTTGTCTGGTGCTAACTTCAGGTCGGCCGGCCTCATGTAGTTTTGTAAATTAGTACAATTTGATTGGTTTGATCGACTCTTATTACCGTTTAGGAAAGGTTAGAACTTCGACTGGACCGACGACCTCAAAAAAGGTCTCTGGGTCGGACTGGATGCGGAAGGCGCTGGACCGTATTCTGTGGCGCGTGTTGAGAAAGGCCTATGTCCAGCACTGGACTGCAAAAGGCCTAGTTGATTGATTGATTGTAGTACACGGTGCTCAATGGTCTCTGTTACCCACATGGGAATAAGTCGTGAATGTATGTATGTTTTATGGTTTATATATGTCGCAGGGAAATGAGAAAGCCAGGGATTTCACGAAATCCCGTTTTTACCAGAAAAGAAATGCTCATATTTTTGTTTGTAGGTTAAAAAACATAAGGATTCCACTTCTGTGGGTTAGATTATGTTAGAACTATGGCCACAATGTAAAGGCGAGCGTGCGAAGCAAGCGTGTCGCAGCAGCGGCCGCCGAAGTGCAAGGCGTTTCGACATTTACCGGAATTTCGTGATATCCCTAGTGATTTCGTGAAAATCCCTGGTTTCCTCATTTCCCTGCGACATATATAAGTACGCCAGGGTTTCATGCTTTAAATCTAGATGGCGTTGTACCTACTCTCTTGCATTTGTTTTTCAGATAAAACGAAAAATTTCAAACTAATTAGGAATGCTCACTCAGCACCACTTAGGCTTTTTGATAATTTACGCCAACATTCTAAGCTTTAGGATCGTAGCACATATAACGTAACGTAAACGGATCGGCACCGCCTCGCCTTTATCCTCGGGTTTAAACGTCAAAAATCCGATTACGTTACGTATCCGATTAGTGTGCGTTGCAGTAAGGAGTTTCAAACAAAGAATACTGAAGGGCTTGGGTTGATACGGTGACGATCCGTTTACGTTACGTTATATGTGCTGCGACCCTTGCGGTTTCATTCATTTAAAAAATAAAACAAAACATGTATACAAATAATTTTTAATTAACAATACAATTGTTATTTATAAAATACATTAAAGATATTTAATACTTACAGTATTTTAATATCAACAATACCTATAACTACATTTTATTTTTTAAATCTTTTTAACGAAGTGCAAAAATATTCATGATTTTTTATTTTTTTTTTATTTTAGGTCGTGTAAAAACTTATGAAGGTATCTAAATACCGGTCTGAAAAGCGTTTATGGCTATATGAGGGCTCACTAGCGCCGCCAATAGAAAAAAAATAGGACAAATTAATAATGTAAAATGTTGATAACAAAGTCTTGAGAAAAGGCAATAAAGTATTTGTATAACACACTCTCAACACTTTAAATGTTTTTCAGTCAAATAAATATTGCATTACTTATAAATAAAAAAATTTGCGCTTTATTGCCTTTTCTCAAGACTTTGTTACCAACATTTTACATACACTTTTTTTGTCAAAAACCAACTTCAACAAAAAACATCTTAGGGTTAATAACTTCATAATTTTTTTTAGATAAAAAACTAAATTACAGAACCTATTTTGATGAAAAATCTTTGAAAATATTTTGTAGGTATCTCCTTTCCAACAAAATAAGAATCATCAAAATCGGTTCACAAACAAAGAAGTAATAGGTAAATACACTAGCTGACCCGTGCCCACTTCGTTTGGCAACAAAAGAAACGCGTCTTTTTTTAAACATATTTTATTACTGCTCCACTCCTATTAGTCATAGCGTGATACTATATAGCCTATGACACTCCACAATAAATAGTCTATTCAACACAGAAAGAATTTTTAAAATCGGTTCAGTAGATCCAGAGATTACCCCCTACAAAGTCACAAACACACAAACTTTACCTCTTTATAATATTAGTATAGATAAGGTCGAATTGAATAACTTCCTCCTTTTTTGAAGTCAGTTAAAACGTACTTATTATACATACAATTAAACTCTATTTACTTATTCTCATTTTAAACCTAAATTTTCATACAACTTTTAAACAATTTCATTTTTATACACGTTACTTTAAACCAATTTTTATTTTATACACTTTGTTTCCATAAAAAAATTATTTATACAACTTTTTCCAATATAAATTTTCATACTTACACTTCATTTTAAAACAAAATTTTCATACAATTTATTATTTACATAATATTCATACAACATTTTCCAAACAAGATTTTTTATACAATCACCCCCTTACTCATAAACGCCTCTTAAATTTAATCACTGTTTAGCGAGATTTTTATTACGAAAACCAACCTTATACCAAACAACGTAAGGATTAAGCTAATTAATCAATTGACTAAAATTTAAGAGGCGTTTATGAGTAAGGGGGTGATTGTATAAAAAATCATAATCATCATAAATATAGTAATACACATTGTTTTCACTCTACTATAACAAGTGTTTCCTCTGGCGAGTCTTGTTGCACATATAATACTGGCTGCAGTATTTTAGGCTTGGTTTTATGTTTTGATTGTCTTCTCTCTTTCTATAAAAGAAACAAAAAGAAATATTAGAATATAACTGTTGTGGTGACGGAGTAAGAATACAATATGTCACCATCCCATCTCATCCCGTAGGTGTCGTAGAAACCGACTAAGGGACTATCCGTGAATATTATCTTTACGTAATAAAAAAGAAGGAAAACTTGAAATTAAACCCTATACCAATCCGTCTGGCCAGCGTGGTATTAGTGGGGTAAGTATCCCTCCGTCATGGGAGGAGGCCTGTCACTGCAGTGGGACATTGATGGGATGTTATGATGAACTGTAGTGGATGGCGTGCACGAGGTAACGGGTTTGGGTCCCATGCAAGATGTTCGATCTACAAATTCAAATAGCAACAAGGGGAAGGACACCGGGGGTCAATCCCTATTAAGGGGGTTAATGTTGTTTTTCAAATGAAAATCACCATATTAACGAAAGGTACAAATTGAGCTACGTTTGCTCTCCTATGCCTCTTTCAGGAATTGAACCTTTTTTATGTAATAGGAGGCAAACGTGCCAGCAGGTCACCTGATGGTAAGTGATCACCGTCGCCCATGGACACCCGCAACATCAGAGGATTGTTTATATTTAGATTTTTCCAGACATATTCTGCAATTGAAGGTTACTTGGTTCTTTTTTTTAATTGTTTTGGTTTTTTTTTTTGAGACACATTTTTACAAGCAAATAAGCGAATGTATTTTTTTTCCTTTAATATACAAATTTACTTACTATGACGCGTTTTTTTTTGTTTTGTTTTTTTTTTTTAAATTAAAATCACACTTACCCTCACGCTATCTTCCCAGATCTGGACCTTATCTCGATGATCAAATTTCATATGCTGCTTCAAATCTAGTAGCCTTCTAAATTTTTTATTACAAAAATTACAATCGGCTACATTCAATCTCATATTGTGTTTATGCCACATATGTTCCCATTTCTCCTTGAGGGAATCGAACCTATCTAAGCATACTCGACAGCCAAACGTATGTTTCTCCTTCTCGTGTAGCATTTTGTAATGTTTCTTGTATAAGGAAGGAAAGTGGAAAGTTTTGTCGCATATTTTGCAGGTTATCGGTTCGTGTTGTTGGTGGTACTGAAAGAAAAAAAGATCAAATATATTTAACAAATAAATAATCCTCACACATAGACACATCGCCACCTAGTCGCAAACTAAGCAAAGCTTGTACTATGGGTACTAGACAACGGATAAACATACTTAAATACTTTTTTTTTTGTAAATACATACATATTATACATAGAAAACACTCAGACCAATGCAAACAATCATGTTCATGCACACAAAGATTGTATTGAGCGGGAATTGAACCCGAGACCTCTGCGTAGCAGTCATGTTACATAACCACTACGCCACAGAGGTCGTCAAAAATACAGTACCCGGCGATAAATATTGCACATCGACCTTTGGAGAGAGACAATCGGCTAATTTCAGCTTTGTTCAGCCTCAAGTTGCACTGAAAAACGGTAAAGTCAGCTTGCTAGTACAACCTGAGCCGAAAGGCCAAGCAAAATAAAGGTAAATTGCCTGCCATGTTAATCTACCATTTATATAATATTTTAGTTATTATCATCATCATATCAGCCAATTGACGTCCACTGCTGGACATAGGCTTACTCCAAATATTGCCACTTTGTGCGGTCCTGTGCTATATTAGTTACTAGCTGACCCGTGCCCACTTCGTTGGACGGCGAAAAAAACGCGTCCCTTTTTTAAACATATTTCATTACTGCTCCACTCCTATTAGTCATAGCGTGATACTATATAGCCTATGACACTCCCCGATAAATGGACTATTCAACACCGAAAGAATTTTTTAAATCGGTTCAGTAGATGTTGAGATTACAACGTCACAAACACACAAACTTTACCTCTTTATAATATTAGTATAGATTTTAGTTATCATCATTATCATCAGCCAATTGATGTCCACTGCTGGACATAGGCTTACTCCAAAGATTTCCTCCCTGAGCGGTCTTGGCCTCACCACGCGGATAATCTACCATTTAATTTTTTTTTAAAGCATAAGTAACTGAAACACACTCACCGCCATATGCTTCTCAATGGAAACCTTCTGCTGAAACTTCTTCCCGCAAACATCACAAGTAAACGCGTTAATATTATGCACTTTTTTATGTTTAGCAAAATTGCTCGAATCACTAAAACTTTTATCACACTGTTCGCACTCATACACTGGCATATTAGCATGGTCACGCATATGCTTCTTGTATGCAAAGGGCTTGGCATACATCTTCAAGCATATTTGGCATTGGAAGCCGTTGTGGTCCGTTTCATGGGCACAGGCATCTCGGTAGAGGTGTTCCACTAGGTGCCGTTTCAGGTCATGCTTCCTTGCGAAACGCCTCTCGCATATCATGCAGCCGGTCTCTGGTATTGTTGTTGATTGTAGTTGTGCTGTAATTGAGATGAATAGTTGTTAGTAATATCACTATTCGAGAAAGAACCAAATTTACCTATATTATTATAAGTCGTATCCGTCTGGCCAGCGTAGTATTCGTAAGTATCCTCAAGTATCCCTCGGTCATGGGAGGAGGCCCGTCCCTGCAGTGGGACATTAATGGGCTGGTTTGGCTATGGCCATAACAGCCATGCCTATGGCTAGGGCTAGATGTTATTCTACACCCTAAACAACCTATATTGCAAATTATATTAAAATTCGTTCAGTAGTTTTTGAGTAAAAGAGTTACAAACATCCAGCCATCCATACATCTATCCATTCATCCACTCATACATCCTCACAAACTTTCGCATTTATAATATTAATAGGATATTGAAACAGTATTGTAACCATGACAAGCCTGGTTGCTATTCCTATATATAAATAAACTAGCTGACCCGTGCCCACTTCCTTGGGCGGCAAAAAGAAGTGTTCCTTTGTTATACATATTTTATTTCATTACTGCTCCACTCCTATTAGTCATATCGTGATACTATATAGCCTACACTCCCCGATAAACAGCCTAATTAACACAGAAACAATTTTTAAAATCGGTTCAGAAGATCCAAAGATTACCCTCTACAACGTCACAAACACTTTACCTCTTTACAATATTAGTATAGATTAAAATCATAACTTCCTTACCTATAACAGATTTAAGTAAATTCTCGCTAAGATTACTTTTAATTCTAGTAATTTCGACGCCTTCTATAACATTCTCAGACCTCACATAAGGCACCAAACTCAAATGACTTTCCCAATGTTCAAAGAAATCACTTTTCTCCACTCTCTCTTGGCAATAATTACAATTATACACAAATTGCCTCTTCTCTTTCATATTTTTGATCTTAAAAACATTCACAGCTACAAATTTAGACTGTATATGTTGGTATATATGCGGTATTAGCTGTACTATGCTATTGTACTGCTTAAAACAAACTGGGCAGGTGTTTTTCTGGAATCCGTGTTCAGAAATATGTCTGACATAGTTTTGAAACGTTCTGAACTCTTTGAAACACTTTGTGCAGTTGAATATTCCTTCGTTGTAGTAGGTTAGTCTGCATTTTGATAATCGGTGGACCGAGAAAGCGCTGTGTAGGCCCTCGAAGCCACATTTGTGACAACGGTATATCATTGGGGTCCTAGTTTTGCTACTGCCTTTGCACATAAATCTTCTTTCGTAATCTTGTTCTTCATCATCACTTTGATCAATTTTTGCCGACTCTGTAATAAAAATAATTTTCTTATTAAAAAGTCGACTTGAATTAGAAACTTTACTATAATACTTCTTTATGTAATTTCGTTTATCCGTGTGGAGACATAGTAAGAATACATTATGTCACTACCCCATCTCATCCCATAGGTGTCGTAAAAACCGACTAAGGGACTATCCGTGAATATCATCTTTATGAAAACATTTTAGTAATGAATTATTGCGCGCGAGATTAGTGCGGGAGATTAGTCTTAAAAAAAGATAAAATCATCATCATCATAACAGCCCATTAATATCCCACTGCAGGGACGGGCCTCCTCCCATAACAGCGGGATACTTGGCCTACTAACACCACGCTGGCCAGACGGATTGGTATAGGGTTTAATTTCAAGTTTACCCTCTTTTCATTTCGTAAAGATAATATTCACGGATAGTACCTTAGTCGGTTTTTACGACACCCATGGGATGAGATGGGAATATATTGTATTCTTACTCCGTCACCACACGGACAAAAAAATAAATAAATATAATATATCTTACCTAATATAGAGACATACATTGCCGAAGCGAAAGCTGCATTGCTGTACTCTTTAAGAACATTATACCTAACACCATCGTTCTTGATCTCCACCAAATTCTGACTCAAATGTATCTCAAAATGAGGAAATAAATCAAATTTCTCAACCTTTTGCTCACAGCTAATACACTTAAACTCAAATTTAGGCGTTTTATCATACTTCTTCTTAATTTTATTAATCTTTTTAACTTCATAATTAATTTTTACATGTTCATACAAATGCTGTAGTAGTTTGAGATCTACGTTGCATTTCTTTTGGCAAACCGGGCATGTGTTTAGCTCAAATTCGTGTTTTGTAAAGTGTTTAGCATAATGGCTAAACGATTCATATATAATTCCACATTTAGAGCACGAATAGTCTCCTTTATGATAATAAACTTCTCTACAGTGCAGCATTTTATGCATTTTAAACTCCTTACGGTGAGCTTCGAAGGCACACTTCTTACATTTGTATAACTTTTGCTCTATTTTCGTTTTCCTTCCTTGCGGTATATATTCATCTTCTGAGCTCCGTTCGTGTATTAAATCTTCTCGTTCGTGTATTGATTCGTCACTTGATTGATTCATTTCTTCTTTAATTTCTTTCTCTGTTATTAATTCATTGATTTCGTGAAGCTTTTTATGTTTGCTAAGGTTAGTTGAATTGCTGAATTTTTTTCTGCAATGTTCACATTCATATGTAATGCCAACATGGTTCCCTATGTGTTTCTTATATAATATATCTTTAAACTTTTTATTGCATATTTGGCATGTTAAAGTGGCATTCTTATTTACTTTGCATGCATGACGATATAGATGCTCTATGAGATGAATTTTGAAATCTTGCTTTTTGTTACTTCGCTTTCGACAGATAATACATGTCAAATCTGTTGATGTAGAATCTAGTAGTTGATCTGTAAAGTAAAGAGAATACTTATTATCACAACATAAACGCCGATTACACTACCCTACATGTAGGGCCCTACATCTTATAGGGCACTACATTATGCAAGGCGGTCGAGACTCGCCAATCTCCGATATGTAGTGTCCTAACAGCCTACATGTGATTACACTAGACAACATTTAGTGCCCTACAAGATGTAGGTCCCTACATGTAGGGTAGTGTAATCGGCGCTATAGTTTCGACGCCCTCTGTGGCGCAGTCGGTATATTACATGACTGCTACGCAGAGGTCTCAGGTTCGATTCCCGCTCAATGCAAATCTTTGTGTGCATGAACATGATTGTTTGCATTGGTCTGAGTGTTTTCTATGTATAATATTATGTATGTTTTTACAAAAAAAAAGTATTCAAGCATGTTTTTTCTTTGTCTAGTACCCATAGTACAAGCTTTGCTTAGTTTGGGACTAGGTGGCGATGTGTGAATGTGTGAGGATTATTTATTTATAGTAGTACTTTCCGTGTGGTGACGGAGTAAGAATACAATATGTCACCACCCCATCTCATCCCAAGGGGGTCGTAAAAACCGACTATTCGTGAATATTATCTTAACGAAATAAAAAGAAGGAAAACTTGAAATTAAACCCTATACCGATCCGTCTAGCCAGCGTGGTATTAATAGGCCAAGTATCCCTCCGTCACTGGAGGAGGCCCGTCCCTGCAGTGGGACATTAATGG
Source organism: Schrankia costaestrigalis (assembly GCA_905475405.1). Taxonomy (NCBI): domain Eukaryota; kingdom Metazoa; phylum Arthropoda; class Insecta; order Lepidoptera; family Erebidae; genus Schrankia; species Schrankia costaestrigalis. Next base: position 3,313,846 of record FR997855.1, read on the forward strand.
GCTGTTATGATGCTATGTGGTACGACCCTAAACTCCCGCACTAGGGATCATGACGTGTGGCGGGGAATCGAACCAACGACCTTCTGCACATCAGCCGGTTACTGCGAGTATGATTATCCGTTGTCTAGTATAAGCTATGCTTAGTTTGGGACTAGATGGCGTTGTGTGAACATGTGAGAAATATATATTACTAGCTGACCCGTGCCCACTTCGTTGGGCGGCGAAAAAAACGCGTACCTATTTAAACATATTTTATTACTGCTCCACTCCTATTAGTCATAGCGTGATACTATATAGCCTATGACACTCCCCGATAAATGGACTATTCAACACAAATATAATTATTAAAATCGGTGCAGTATATCCACAGATCCTCTTACAACGTCAGAAACACACAAACTTTACCTCTATATAATACTAGCGGTCCGTCCCGGCTTCGCAAGGGCATTATTTTCCCGCTTTTCTGTTAAAACTTTTCCAAAATTTTCTTTGCTATAAACCTCACGGAGCCCGAGAACTTTCTAACACATGGAAAATAGTGAAAATCGGTTCGTGCGTTCTGGAGTTATAGCGTCAGGTAGGAAAACCCGACTTATTTCTATATAGTAGATTAGTATAGATAGATTACTTACCTATAACAGATTTAAGCGACTCCTGATCACTAATGCTTTTAATTTCAACAATTTTTTTAACATTCAAAGGTCTCTTTTTTAATTCCTCATTATCCGTTATAACGAAATGACTCTCCCAATGTTGAAAAACATCATTTTTTTCAACTATCTCTTGGCAATCACTACATGTATATACAATATTGCTTCTCTTCTTAAAATTTGGTATTTTAGTTGCACATTTAACTATAATTTTCCCTTGTATGTGTCCGTAAAAGTGTGATATTAAACGTTCATCCGTACTGTAGTGTTTATAGCAGACCGGACATATATTTCTTTGAAATCCATGAGTACTGAAGTGATTTAAATAGTTGTTTAAAGTGTTATAAGTGTTAAAACATTTGGTACAGCTATATATTCCTTCTTCATGATAGATCGTATCACAATTAGTGTTTTTATGTTCAACTAATTCTGAATAAAGTCCTTGGAAACCACATTTTCTACATTGATAGGAATTTGGTTCCTGTTTTAAGTTCTCTTCGGTTAAAAAATTTTCATCGCTATCTTCGTTGGCCTCGATTTTAATGGTTACTGTAAAAAAGGAAATGTTATTAAATAAAATCATCATAACAACACCGTGTGGTGACGGAGTAAGAATACAATATGTCACCACCCCATCTCATCCCATAGGTGTCGTAAAAACCGACTAAGGGACTATCCGTGAATATTATCTTTACGTAATATAAAGAAGGAAAACCTGAAATTAAACCCTATACCAGTCCGTCTGGCCAGCGTGGTATTGATAGGCCAATTACCTAAGTCACGGGAGGAGACTCGTACCTGCAGTGGGACATTGATGGCTGTGGGCTGTTCATCATCACAACAGCCCATTAATGTCTTATAGGGTTTAATTTCAAGGTTTCCTTCTTTATATTTGGTATTAGTAGGCCAAGTATGCCTCCATCACAGGAGGAGGCCCGTCCCTGCAGTGGGACATTAATGGGCTGTTATGATGTTGATAATGGAAAAAATATTTACCTGTCTCTAAAGCATCATCACATTTCATCAACTTATGAATCTTATATTCTCTATGTGCTCCTTCAAAGTTACATTTCTTACATTTATATATAACACTTTTCTTTCTCTTCTTTCTTTCATTCTTAGGTACATATTCATCGCTATCTTCATTCTCATTAATATCATTTTCTAAATCATCAGTTTCACTATTCTCAAAGTCTTGCGTTTCAAAATTATCAGTTTCATCATTCTGAAATTCATTTTGAGCGTCTTCTATTTCAGTCTTTTCGATTACCGCGTGTGTTAGTTTATAATTATTGATATAATTTTCATCTAGTATTATTATATCATCTTCGTATTCCGATTCTTCTTCTTGTTTGACAGTTATATCATTCGCATTAACTGTTTCTCCGTATAAAGTTGAAGTATCATTAACAAATTTGTATTCTTGATTATCATTATGAACAAAATTTTCATCAATGTCTATTTCTTGTTTAATTATCATTTGATTGTCATCATCTTCGTTTTCTGTGTTATTATAAAAGTCATCAACAACTTCTTGTTTAATTTCTAAATGTGGGGCATTTATTTCTAATGTTTGGGCATTAATTTCTAGTGTTGGTACATTTATTTCTAATTGTGGGGCATTAATTGCCAATTGTGGGGCATTTATTTCTAGTGTTGGGGCGTGCATTTCTAGTGTTGGTACATTTATTTCTAATTGTGGGGCATTTATTGCCAATTGTGGGGCATTAATTTCTAGCGTTTGGGCATTTAATGATGGGTCTACTGGTTCCTCTGAAAATAAAAATTGAATATTTAAAAAGGTTTTAGACATAATTAATTATCACTAACTATTTATTATTATTTGCGACATGGCAAACGTAGTGTAGCCTCCATGCTAGATCGACCGAAAACCTCAAAAAGGTCTCTGGGTTGGAATGTATGCGGAAGGCGCATGACCGTGTTGGGAGAGGCCTATGTCCAGCAGTGGACTGAGATAGGCGAGTTGATTAATTTGATACTATTTAAACTTTTGTGGGCAAAGCGGTTTTGTTGATTGATTGATACTATTTAAACTTTTGTGGGCAAAGCGGTTTTGTTGATTGATTGATACTATTTAAACTTTTGTGGGCAAAGCGGTTTTGTTGATTGATTGATACTATTTAAACTTTTGTGGGCAAAGCGGTTTTGTTGATTGATTGATACTATTTAAACTTTTGTGGGCAAAGCGGTTTTGTTGATTGATTGATACTATTTAAACTTTTGTGGGCAAAGCGGTTTTGTTGATTGATTGATACTATTTAAACTTTTGTGGGCAAAGCGGTTTTGTTGATTGATTGATACTATTTAAACTTTTGTGGGCAAAGCGGTTTTGTTGATTGATTGATACTATTTAAACTTTTGTGGGCAAAGCGGTTTTGTTGATTGATTGATACTATTTAAACTTTTGTGGGCAAAGCGGTTTTGTTGATTGATTGATACTATTTAAACTTTTGTGGGCAAAGCGGTTTTGGGCAAGAGGTCGCGAGTTCAACTCCCAAGCAGGATAATTATTTGTGTGATCCACAAATTAAAAACTAACAACATGAAAATCAGTTGGCTATTAATAATACATTTTTACTAATAGCCAACTGATTTTCAAAACAAGGAGGAGCTTTCAATTTATTTTAATACACAACTGTGGATAAAATTATGCCTAACCTAGTCAGCCATCATTTCATTAGCGCAATAAACGCATTAAAACCTTTAAAAAAATATAAGAAATTATCTATTACCTGTAATACTTTTTATTCGAAAACACTCCAAAGGAACGCAGCATGAGAAAAAAATAACAATTAGTAACATATTTGACAGCTTCGGCTGCCGTGCACGAGGTCGCGGGTTCGATTCCCAATTATTATAAATTGCTCAATTATTTGTGTGATCCACAAATTATTGTCCTGAGTCTGGATGTTCTTTGTGTATGTTAAATTGAGGATTGTACAAGTTCCCCGCAACACAGGGCATGATCCATAGTTTGGGAGTTACTGTTGTCTTTGTAAAGAAAAAAATAGTGTTTTATTTATTGTCTTACCCCCCCATAAACGCCTCTTACATTTTAGTCAATTGATTAGCTTAAATTCTTACAATTTTGTTTGGTATAAGGTTGGTTTTCCTAATAAAAATCTCGCTAAACAGTGATTAAATTTAAGAGGCGTTTATGAGTAAGGGGGTTAATATCTGCTGATGGACTTCAGTAATGTTAAAGCACAGGTTATATACTACTGCTTGAAGGTGTATTAAGCAATCACAGCGGTAACTACCTAGATAGATACTTTTTCAAAATAAATTCTTGGTACTCAAGACAGAATTCGAACCCGCGTACCCCGACTATACGCCCCCGAGGCCTTGACCGCTAGGCCACCCCGAGTTCCTATTCTCTTTAACCAAATTAGACCATTGCTTTCTATGTAGGACATTAGTCCTCGTGATTTAATTCTAACTGGAACAACGCCATCTAGGCGCGACATCCATAAACTTTCAATGTTGCAATTGAAGAGTTTACATAATGGTGTAAATTTAGTATTTCTAAAGAGTCCTATGCCAACGAATATTGAGTCAATAATAGCTCTTACCTTTGACTGCAATGATCCAGTTTTCCTGTACAACCGCCTCTATGTGAGATGGTATTGAGCGGGAACCGGTTGCTTCATTTGTAGAAGAACTTCCAACAGTGACTAGTAAGTGTGGTATACACTTTCTTGGTATAAGGTTCTAAAATAATACATACAATACAGTCAATTAAACATACAATGCCAACTAAAGCCCGATTTACACATCGACAATTACAGTAGCGAGTTAAGTAGTAAGTTGTTGATTAAGTTGATTTAAATAGATCTCCGTATAGATAATAGATATAGATAATAGATCGGTGTGGTGACGGAGTAAGAATACAATATGTTACCACCCCATCTCATCCCATGGGTGTCGTAAAAACCGAATACGGGACTATCCGTAAATATTATCTTTACGAAATAAAAACAAGCAAAACTTGAAATTAAACCCTATACCAATCCGTCCGGCCAGCATGGTATTAGTAGGCCAAGCTTCCCTCCGTCACGGGAGGAGGCCCGTCCCTGGAGTGGATGTGCATTTGATTGTGATGTGGCAGTCAGTGGGAGAGAGACTTAAGAGGACTCATTGACAAAATGCACTATCTTTCATCAACTACTACAGAAATATGAAAAGACCTATTAATCTAGAATTTTGATATAGGTAAATTGATACCTTTAACTAGCCTTTTGTAGTTACGAAAACGCGATAGCTTGATTTTGGCTCGATCATATTTAATTTTGAAAACACCTCTAAAAAAACAGCTTTTTACATATAACACGGAAAGTACACTATCATTATGCTTAGGAATTACTCAAATACATTCGTAACATCAATATTAGTCTTACTGTAGAATATCATTTACATAACTACAACCTTACAACCTTAATTAAGAAAATAAGATTTTAGCAATATCAAAGCGCTCTGGATCGTTGCGGGCGCATCGTAATTTTAGACCTTATACCGATTAGTTAACGATCGATACAGAATGAATACGGTCGACGAATCAGTCGGGCGATGGCCCTCTTCGACGTCGGACCTGTGCATGTCGACTCAACGTTCGTACTAAATATTATCGCGTATTTTTTAATCGTAGGTATATAATATTATAGGTTAGTTTTAAAATATTTATACCTAAGTTTTTATTAATACTTTGTTCTCTTTTATAAATAAATAATAGTATTATTTTATAACATTGTTTGGTAAAATATTTTCGTAGTTATGTCATTTACAAAACTTAGGTAAAGTTCGCCTAACTCAACTACCTAGTTACTGTTGACCCTTATAATAATGCAAGCGTTTGTTTATAAGCGATTTTAGACTATATGCTCAAGTGTAATAAGTTTTATTACCGTTTTCGTCAAGATCACGTAATTGAAACGACCTCAGTGGCGCGGGCAGTGTGACGCGGTCGCGGTAGTGGCTTGCGTGCACGAGGTTGCGGGCTCGAATCCAACAAAGTTGTTTGAGCGATCCACAAATTACTGTCCTAAGTTCGGATGTTTTTTGTAAAAGTCTCCGCGACAATACCTAGGAGTTGTGTGAAACTCAAAAAAATAAGTACCTACCTTAGGTACTTACTAATAAGATCTAAATAATACTTTTTACTTTCGCGGGAACTTTTACAGACATGAAATAAACGAACATAACATCAATTTAGCAGGCACAAAGAACATCCAGACTCAGAACAGTTATTTGTGGATTACACAAAAAAAATGTCATAAGTGAGATTTGAACTCTCATGCACTCCACCGCGGGAACGTTTACAGACATGAAAGAAACGTACACAAAGAAAGTCCAGACTCAGCCCAGAACCAAAAATTGATATCGCGACATGCGTGTTTCATGTTAATGTATTTTGAACTCTATACAAGAAATAATACGGTTCATTTTTACACAAACAAAACGTAGCAACAAACAACAATAGGCCTATCGCGAGAAGCGAGTGTTTTTGTTACAAAGTTAATATATACTCTATTTCCTAAGCAATACGGTTCATTTTTACATAAAGATTTCAATTTTTGCCTCGTCTCGCCCCTCTGGTGGAAAATCACCTAGAGTTCAAATCTCACGTAAGACAATTTTATTTGTGCGATCCACTAATTATTGTCCTGAGTCTGAGTGTTCTTTGTGTCAGCTAAGTAAATGTTTGTAAATACCCCGCGACACAGGACAATACATAGTGAGGCTATTGTATTTTTTTTAAAGTTCTATTATTTCGCGTGAGATTCAAACCCGCGACCTCGTGCACTGCGACCGCTACCCCGAGGCGGTCAAACTATTTTTGTGATCCCCAAATTATTGTCCTGAATCTGGATGTGCTTTGTGCCTTCATAATACCTTGTGCGGGAGTAAATTTTAAAAAAATGGGGGTTACTTGTGCTATAGACATAATAGACCGGTAGATAGTAGGTTTTTCTGTAACAGAATTTTCTGTTACCTACCGCGGACTGACGTCACAGTATAACCAGTAGTCTAACTGGGCCGAATATTTATTAAAAATGCCTACGGGTGCGCAGTACGTAAACAATAGTATACATGCGATCTACTTTGTGTTTCCATTTAGTTTTGTAATTGTAAATTAATACTTTTCATTTTTCTATTTTATATTTAAATAAATAGGAAGTGTTCTGTAAAAAACGTGTTGTTTTATGATTGATACATTTAATTTAAAGAAACATGTATATGTTTGTATTTATATCCACCATTTTTGTGATATAAATAAAATACTAAATTATAATATTAAGAAGGTACTTAACAAGTCATTCAGTAAAGTAGGTACAGTACCGGGCCGTTTCGTAACCTGTAGAAAAATACAATCGGTCAATTTCGGCTTCGTAGAGCGTCAGAGAAAAAGACGATGTGTAATATTTACGGCTGGGTACTGTACTTATTTATTATATTGGCCATGTTTGTTTGAAATTGAATTTATCGATAACCAAAACCAAACTTTAAACAGGTCTATTAGATCTATTTAATGTCAAAATAAAGGCATCGAGGTCACTTTATGGATGGGTGACCAATCCAATCAAAAAATGACATCGATGTCATTGCTTAAATTTACCTAGATCAAAGTGAAAGACACGCATGGGGGATTTCATAAAGGGGGGCTAAATTTTAATTATTATTGACCTAAGTACAACAAACCGTTTTCGTAATATACACAAAATACTATATTATAGTATTAAATAAATACCTAAGTCATTTAGTAAGGTAGGTATTTATATCAGCCATGTTTGTTTGAAATTGACATATGAATAATATTTTTAGTTTCAAATTATAACACACAGTCCGCTCGTTACTGCGGCACAGTAGCGCAGGGGGAGTCAACTCTGTTCTACACAATGTTTCTATTAGGGCTGTTAGTCACGACAGAGAGAAAAGATGAAATAGAAAATGTTATGTCATTTCCTAGCAACCACTTAATACTTGTTTATAAGGAGCTGTCAACAGTCAACACTACAAGAAAAGAAACCGTTTATTTTGTAAATTCCTAAATATCTTGTAAATAAATAAAAAATCTCGATAAATAACAAGTTTATCCTGAATTAAAAACGTTGCACGAGCATCCTATTCCTTAGTTGAAGTGTTTTTGTGAAATTGCATCCTATTCCTTAGTTGAAGTGTTTTTGTGAAATTGAACGTTATTGACTCCAGTTCTGAGAAAGTGACTCCTATAGGGTTTTTGTTATGTTACAATGAGTTTCAATGTAGAGAAGAATGTTTCAATAAAGAATGTGAATATTTTTTATTATGAATATTATTTACATAAATAAATTGTAGAAGAAATGAAGTTTTTTATTATCAAATCCAACTCTAAATACAGTCATCCTAATTTAAACCTCCAACAAAATAAACAAATAGATATATTATATAACGCCCTAATAATGTAGGGCGTAATATAATATATCTCTTTGTTTTTATTAAATAAAAAAAATAATACAATTTCCCGCGCTGCTGATTTTAACCGCAGTTTTGGCTCCCGATAGATGGCGCCGCACGCTTAGGAAAAGTTTCCTCACGAATTTTATATGAAGTTGACATTCTTCTCCTTTGAGTATAATTGTTCTGTGCAGTAGCGTGTCCGTGACGGTAGCGTACACAAGAGCTGTATCGAGTTGGTTACTATGCCAAAAAACTCGGTGTAAATACTGCCTAATTAGTGTAAAAATAAAAAAAACTCTTCCTCTTTAGTTTAGGAAATAAACACCATTTTCAATGGGTACGCCAGCGTCACGATCAAGCTAGCGTACCCATGGCCGTACTCGAAAACGGCTAATTGTAAAGCAACAGAAGTTACACACAAAAACTCGGTACTAACTCTGCCCCCGCTATGCAAAATTTCACAACAATTGCTCTTGTAGAAACAGAGATATTAAACAAGACTTTTAAATGACAGCGTTATGGTAGCGTACACATAATAGTTCTGATTACTTCTGATAGATAGGGAACTTTTCTTTTGATAAATGCTATATGAAAAAATTCGGCGTGAAATTCTGACTCTATTATTGTAAATACTTTATGCGAATTCGCAGTGGAATATGTCAAAAATCCATGTTATTTTATGTTCATAGTACTGGTACAGATATGCTCACAAGTGATTTGACAAGTTTTTTTAAAATACAGAATTAAAACTGATGAAATACTGAACTAGGAGTATATTCACTTTATTAATATCTAGATATAGCCCTGATAGAAAATGAAATAATTGGAAAATTTCAAATAAGTAGCTTTATCATAAAAATAACGTTTGTTTTGCCAAAAACAACAATTTTTGTCACAGTATAATTATATTAGGTTCTGTTTTGTTATATTAATGACAATTTACATTAAAACAGGTTATGATTTAAACATATTTATTAGTAAGAATCAGTCTTAGAAAATATTTACAAATAATAACAATTGTACATTTATTAATTATATATTAAAAATCACAGTATAATCACATTTGGTATTGTTACAATATAAAATGTATAAAATGTAATACAGGTTATGATTTATTTATGTTTTGTTATAATAATTACAATTTACCATAAAATAGGTTATGATTTAAACATATTTATTTGTAAGAATCAGTCTTAGAAAATATTTACAAATAATAACAATTTTTATTTTTAAAATTTATAACATAATATAAATTTTTAACTTACCTAATAAATTCACTGCCACAAAAAAAAACAACAACACATCACAACAGGGTCCGACTAATCACATCACAACGGAAATTATGTGAGCGGGTTTTTTTGCGCATCCTTACCCCGCTCACCCCTTATCCTCACCCCCCGATCATGTTAGCTGCCATAAGACGTGCAAGCGCGAAGGAGAAAGTATTAAGTATAGTCTATTTCTAAATTTGTTAAATCGTTAAAAGAATTTCGAGAAGACATTTTACTCCGTAACAGAATTTTTAAATTTTAAAAAAACTTGACATTTCTTCCTTTTTTGTATAACAATTAGTAATTATTATTGACATTGACTTACCTTTGTAATCTGCCATCACTTTAAATTATTTTTAATTCTGACACACAATTCTATTTTATAAATAAATAATAATATGTAATGTATGTGTGTAGATGTAAAAAATTATAGTTAATTGATATTATGTATTAGCTAGATCTTAAGTATTTGCATGCCCAAGTTGGACGAAACATGTAGATCAACCACTTTTGTACTACACCTTGTAATACCATGTTTTTGCAAATAAAGAAATTATGAATTATGAATTTCACATTAGCATTTGAAAATGTTCCATTCCAGACAAACCAACTTTTTACAGTCAAGTACATAAATAGGTAGTTAATCATTTTAATATTTATGTCAGAACAAATCAAGCTAGCTTATATTAGCAAATAACGCTATATCTCTGTTTATAATTTCACGAATACATTTTGTTCGCTACTGTACGTCAATACATTTGTTCCTAGAACTTTACATAGATTTTTTGACATATTCCACTGCGAATTCGCATAAAGTATTTACACTAATAGAGTCAGAATTTCACGCCGAATTTTTTCATATAGCATTTATCAAAAGAAAAGTTCCCTATCTATCAGAAGTAATCAGAACTATTATGTGTACGCTACCATAACGCTGTCATTTAAAAGTCTTGTTCAATATCTCTGTTTCTACAAGAGCAATTGTTATGAAATTTTGCATAGCGGGGGCAGAGTTAGTACCGAGTTTTTGTGTGTAACTTCTGTTGCTTTACAATTAGCCGTTTTCGAGTACGGCCATGGGTACGCTAGCTTGATCGTGACGCTGGCGTACCCATTGAAAATGGTGTTTATTTCCTAAACTAAAGAGGAAGAGTTTTTTTTATTTTTACACTAATTAGGCAGTATTTACACCGAGTTTTTTGGCATAGTAACCAACTCGATACAGCTCTTGTGTACGCTACCGTCACGGACACCACAGTAGCGACTGTTCCCTCCGCGATCGTGAGCTTGTAGGTATAAACTCACGTTTCGTCCGTTTCTATGAAATTGAAATACTGTATATATTTGTACTATGGCACAGAGCGATAACGTGTCCTTAAGGGCCGGCGGGACGACGACGGCGCACACGGCGCGGCGGCGCGTGAGCGAGTATATCCGTCTCATTCGCGCGCCGAGGGGCGCGCCCCTCTGGCCACGGCCGAATTCAACTCGAAAATTTTCAAAGCGTCGTCTTAAGCCCGATTTACACATCGACAAGTAGAGTAGCGATTCAAGTAGTAAATTGTTGATTAAGTTGATTTAAATAGATCTCTATTCTATTTTTTGGCGAGTTAAGTTGGCGAGACGCGAGAGAGGGGGCTACTTTGTACTTGACTCGCCAAAAAATAGGATGGAGATCTATTCAAATCAACTTAATCAACTACTTACTACTTAACTTGCTACTGTACTTGTTCATGTGCAAAACGGGCTTAAGAGATCATTGCCCACCAGTGGGCAAACAACACACTAACTAAAAGTAATTAAAAAAATTGTCACTTACCACATCCATATAATTATTAGGATGATTAGTTTTAAACGCTGTTATAATATGCCATGCATTCTTATGCTCGGTCTTCAAATGTAACATGGCCGCATCATCGTTGAAAAATATCACAAATTTTTTACAAAGAACACACTTGATCACTTTTATAAATTTGTCTGTATGTAACAATAAATGATCTACTTCCATACATTTCTTATCCACTACACCGCACACTGAACACTTAAAAGCTTTAGTACTACGTTTCGTATGATCTCTAAGTTCATTTTTATTCGGAAACTTCTTGAAACATCTTTTGCACTGCTTTACTAACCCTAATCTTAAGCAAACATGCAATTTACTGTAACAATAATTACTATTTATATATTGTACACCGCATTGCATACATTTAGTCATATATAAATAGATAGTCGACACCCAATCTGACCGTACTTCATGTCTCAATTTCATATGTTCTTCGTATAATTCATCGTTTGTAAATTTAATATCCTTGCAAACTATGCAACACTTTTCAACTCCAAATGTGTTTAGAATATGTTCATATTCATGATTCTGTAAATCCATACACGTTGGAAATATTGATTTGCAATCCTTCACGTTACAGGAGTATGGTGCATCTAAATTAGGAATGGAGTTATGCACATCAAAATGCTTCCCACAAATCGGACAATTCTCATTTACAGGGAAATTTTCTATATACAAATCGTAATCTGTATCAAATGCTATTATATTCATTTCGCAGTATGAATATTTTTCTAAATGCAAGTTGAATGGCACGGTGTGATTTTTTATATGATCCCGAAACGGAGATAGATGCCACCAAGCTTGTTTACAGATGTAACATTTATAGGATAAAGGTCTGTTTAAAATATGATTTTTGTGGTTTGTTAAGTGCATTTTATACCATATTTGCCACGAGCCAAGCACAGATTGTAATTTGTCATTCATTAAATCGGTGTCATCCGTAGAAAAACGTCCCATAGTATTTTTAACTTCAATAGCAAGTAATTTTTCAGCATCATTTACCGGATTATAGTATATTGAATCCGTTGTCTTTATAATGTCATCACGTTCCAATGTAAACTGTTCCGGTTTTGAAGTTTCAACCTCTATAGTTTCTTTTTTTAAATCTTCTTGAGTTGCGGTTACATCTGTATTATTTTCATTCAATTCTTCAACGGCAACGGTAACGGAGAATTGTCTTGTGTTACGTTTCCTTCTGGTTTCATCTATTAAAGCTTCAAAGTCATCGGTTTGAAAGTTTGTAGTGTCATTATTAATTGTAGATTTCTTATTGTCACGTCTTTTTGCCTGTAATTATATAAATATTGTTTTTATTAATATTATTTTATCCCTTGTGGTGTCGGAGTAAGAATACATTATGTCACCACCCCATCTCATCCCAAGGGTGTCGTAAAAACCGACTAAGGGACTATACGTGAATATTATCTTTATGAAGTAAAAAGAGGTAAAACTTGAAATTAAACCCTATACCAATCCGTCGTGGTATTAGTAGGCCAAGTATCCCTATGTAACGGGAGGAGGCCCGTCCCTGCAGTAGGACATTAATAGGCTGTTATGATTATGTTACGGCTAAATAGTTTGTCTGTTTTGTTGGTTGTTCATGATAATCTCAGTAACAAGAGTTTTACAACTCATAATCACTATGGGAAGCATGAGAACCTGATATATATGTTACGGGCAACGTGATTAAGTGGGCATTATTAATAAGGACCGGTCTTTATTAATAATGCCCAATAACGACGGCCAAAGTGATAAATTTATCACTTTGACCGGCCATTATTAATAATGGCCGACGGTATGGCGACCACAACGCGAGTGCCAGAAACATTTTTTTAATAAATAATTTAAATAATAAAATGTTTAATTTTGTAATTACTATGTCTAATAGTTTTTTTTTTTTAACTTTTCTTGAAAATTTTGTAAGTTTAATTTCATTTAATAAAGAAAAACACTACAGTTCACCTATTTTATTACTTTGCACAAGATAGGGTGGGCATTATTCATAATGGCCGGGAAAAGTGATTAATTATGCTGTTTTTATCACATTGCCCAATTGAGTCGGGCATTATGAATAAAGACCGGTCATTATTCATAGTGCCCGGACTTATGACATTGCCCATAACATATACAAAGAAAGTACTATATTATTATGTTTTTAAAACAATTCCTATACTAGGGACAAAGCCATAATGATCTGACTCACCTACTGCGCTATGCTAAAACTACTTTTTGATGTAAGTTTAATATGAACTAGCTGACCCATGCCCACTTTGTTGGGCAGCGATAAAAATGCGTCCCTTTTTAAACATATTTCATTACTGCTACACTTCTTTTACTCATAGCGTGTACAATTTTTCCAATGGATGTTAGAATAGTTAACAATATTATCCTTTTTGTTATCCTGTGTATCATATATATATTATACATTAATATGGTACCGTTATTGTATCCACTGGCAGGACAGATAACCTGTACCAGATATTACTTAATTATTATGCTGTTGTCCTTCGGTTTGATTCCCGCTCAATGTATTTATATGCTTTAACTTCAATGTTTAAGTCTTTTTGTGTGTACATAATATTTTTTATAATGTATATCATTATTTAACGAACAACAAGTATGTAAATAAGTATGTTTATATGTTGTCTAGTGCCCATAGTACAAAATCTTTTTAGTTTGTTATCGTTATGTTAGAAATAAAATGAAGAAACATCATTTTATTACTATAAAAACAAAAGAAAAACTTTGGAATAAAGCCTCTTTTGAATCTCAACTACACACAATCATGCCTAGGTAACAGAGTATATAAAGGCCAAGCCATGAAAAATTTTGTAGTTAAAGAATTGCTAAAGATTGCATATTTATTTTAGAGTATGAGTAGTTTGAAGACCTATTTCTAATATTTATTAAGTATGTATTTCTGACATTAATATAAGTATTAGTAAAGTTTAATCCTATATTATAGAGAATAGAATGATAAAATGAACGTTGTAGGTTGTAAACTTGTAAGGAACTAAAAATCCAGTAATTGTTTACGAATAGAAACTGTTTTAGGTAAATAGTAAGAGTTTTTTTACGCTATATTGCCGTTAAATCAACATATTTACGAAAGAATTAGTTTTTATATGTGTTTAATATAGTTTTAAAAGGATAAACAACTCATTATTAAAGATAAATGAAAGATTAATAGTAAAATATTATATTTTTACATTTTCTTATTTCATATTGTATTATTTACTATATTAAGGTCTAAGATCGCTTATTATTCATTTTGTTGTGCACTTTGACATAAATTACGCGTCAGCATTTCATAAATTAACATGAATGAAGTTTCTTTCGGAAAATAATTTCAGCTACCCCCACGTTGTGTGAAATTTCATGACGAAACAAAAACGTAATTGTTTAGAAACCTAACATTATACAGAGTTTTGTAGTGTTACTTTACGTATAATTCGGTGTAATATTATGTAAAAATCTTTTATCAAAAAGTTGTAACGAGAACTTTCAACAAAATGGAGGTACATCTAACCTACCTGCAGTTGTAAATAATTCTCGTCATCCATTTCCATGCATTCACGAGGCAATAACTTCGCTTTTCGCGAACGTTTTGTTCCTGAATCCGACATGATTACACTTTTGCCATTACAAACTCAAAATAAAACTATTTACAACTCGTATTATCAGTTCGAATTTTACGCAACCTACATGAAGTAAAATAAAAACTAAAGAAAAATGTCTGTCTGTCTAACATAACCCAACTATTTTGAAATGTCGGAAGGTTTAGTGGTATTAGCTAGTTTTTCTCTTTAAAATCCATTTGTACGCGTAGATACTAGCGCCAATGTTACGAAATAGAAAGGTATACTTTTTTATCCGTGTAATACGTTCGTGAAGGTAGTCGGTGATTATTAGATCTTCAGTACTTTACAGTAGGTATTTTTAAAGCCACGAATATTATGTAATGAAATATATTGTATTTGGAAAACAGAGGTATGAGTTAATAGAGAAATAATGGGTTAATTAGTTGTTTTACAATTATGTTAATCATGTCTATAAACATACTTTCTATACTTTTTATTTCTATAGCTAGGTCTTGGTCAATGGTAAGTGGTTCAAGTTTAGTGATGATGAGTACCACACCACATATTACTTAGATATAGTACCTATTATTTTATTCCTATATGAGGAATAAAGTAGATATAAAGAGATCGGCCAAGAAGATAAATCATATAAATAGAACACGTACAGTTGTAACGACAAATCGAATAGCCGATAAAATCGATATAAGAATAATTTATAATAATATCGAGTATTCGATGAATAATCGATACTCATTTAACTTACTTATAATATGCTAAAACTTACTCCTATTCTACATAATATTATAAAAAATAACTAATTTAGGGAATATTTTGATTTTATACTTTGATCAAAACGTTTTTGTTGGACACATAACTTAAACAAGTAGTTTATTTTTGGATTTGTGATAATTTTATTTGATGAAGAAATACTACAACTTCTTTATTCGATGCTTTATTTATGAATAAAGCGAACCATTTATTTTTTCCGATTGTTTATACTTAGTATAACATTAATTACATTTATAAATTAAAATAAACTTCCAACCGTATACCTAAGTAATTAAAAACTTAGATAAGACCAAGTAGTACGTGTTATTAGCCAACATAGATGTGCAATTTTCTCCATTTTGATATTACCAATAAAAATAAGATTACAGAAAGTATCGATATAGACTTGACTTGACTTGACTTCTTCGTGAATGGCCTCATGTGAAACGTCACATTATTTTGCCAGTGTCTTGTCGAGGGGCTCGTAATGTCATTAATCAAGAAGTGTCATGATCCATGCTATTAACCAAATAAATGGTAAACCAAAACAAATCACAAACAAATTGTTCAGGATGATTATTTTAAACAGAATAACATAATTATATACACAAAAATAAATAAATAAGATAACTAAATACAAAATTATTAAGCTAAAAGAAAAAAAAACACAAACTTACATAACTATCTACAATTTAATTTTATTAAACGCTTTATATTTACATAAACATAAAGCAATATTAGGACTAAAGATACGGGAAAGGAGACATTTTAAGGAAACAGGACGAGGGATATTAGAAGGGAGAAAGTCGAAGAGGGAAAACCTATAAAGAGGGCAATTAAAAAAGATGTGATCTGCAGACCCTATGTCCAGACCACATTCGCACAATGAATTATCCCTAATCCTAAGTTTGGCCAGGTGGACAGGAGTGCATGAATGACCCAACCGGAGACGACAAATAGTGGACGTAGTTAATTTATTCGCATGTCGAAACTTACAAAACCAAGGAACTGATGGTAACTCCGGTTGGACCTCACCATAGAATCTGCCTTTTGTATGTTTTGAAGAAGCCCAATACTGAGCCCAAGACTTTTGAAGGATGGTTTTAGGAAGGAGGCATAAATCATGGGAATAAATTTTGAAAAGATCAAGGGATCCAATTTGGGACGCAGATTTAGCACAGGAATCAACAGTCTCATTGCCAGGAATACCAACATGGCTAGGGATCCATGCTAGAGCCATGAGAATATTGGAAGAATGACAATCATAATATAAGGATTCTCTAATTTTAAGGATTACAGGTTTGGAAGAGGAATGAAATGGGTTGGATAAGATGGCCTGGAGACAACTTTTAGAATCCGAAAAGATAATTGAGTTATTGAGACCATGAGATTTTATGTACAATATAGCTTCAAGAATAGCTAAAGCTTCCCCAGTAAAAACTGAGGAAAGAGGAGGGCATTTATAGCTTAAAAAAATTCTAGTAAAAGGGATCCATACAGCTACACCGACATTACTATTTACAGATTGTTTCGATGCATCAGTATAAAATGTAAACCAATCTTTAAAATTATTATCTATAATATTAGAGAATGCTGTATTAGGGGAGAGAGACGTTTTATCGACACCAAAGTCTAAAATAATATTTGGCTGATAAATAAGCGCCTCATACGCAATACTAAATAGCGGATTTAAAGGGAATTGAACAATCGAATAAGGAATTTTGGAAAATTTAATATAACTAGTTAGGATAAAAGGGAGTTTGTCAGGGTTTGAATTTTGAAAAAGTTCTAATAGAATATTTAACTTAGGAATAAGAGGGTGACTAGAATTTTGAATAAGTTTAAAAATAAACCTGTCTGCAAGAAACTGTCTACGCAAATTTAAAGGGGGCTCTCCACTTTCAACCTGCATAGCATTAATTGGAGACGAAAGTATCGATATATTGTGTCTATATTTATTCACAGAGAGCTACATCACTAACTGTCAGTTTCTATTCGTTCTTTTCATTTTACGTTTTCTTATAATCTGTGAGTAGGCAATGATCAAAAACATTTTTGTAATCTGCCACCGCTCTAAAATATTTTAAATTAAATACAATTAAACCGTATTAAAACTATACTAAACCATACAATACATTTTTAATTTAAATTATAAGCATTAAATAAAAAACAATTTGCATGTTTTAATGTCAATTACTTGGTCATTTTATGAAGCAGAAAATGAGCTTAGCCAATTTAGCATCCTATATTACGGGACTTCCGTGTGGTGACGGAGTAAGAATACAGTGTATCACCACCCCATCTCATCTTATGGGTCAAAACCGACTAAGGGACTAACCGTAAAAATTATCCTTACGAAATAAAAAGAAGGAAAACTTGAAATTAAGCCCTATACCAATCCGTCTGGCCAGCGTGGTATTAGTAGGCCAAGTATCCCTCCGTCACGGGAGGAGGCCCGTCCCTGCAGTGGGATTATGATGAATGTCAATTACTTAGTCATTTTATGAACCAGAAAATGAGGTAAGCCAATTAGCATCGAATAAAATGTGAAACTGTCATGCTGTGGCCCACTTACAATTCAAGCTATTTGTTCCGTCTGAAGTTAGCATTTAGAGACGTTTGTTACGCGTGTACTGTACAGTACAGTCACTATGAAAACACTCGCCCCCCGACATTTACAAAAATGACAGCAATTCGCCAAGATTAACTGCTTCGCGTGGTGACGGAGTAAGAATACAATATGTCACCACCCCATCTCATCCCATGGGTGTCGTAGAAACCGACTTAGGGACTATTCGTAAAAATTATCTTTGCGAAACATAAAGAAGGAAAACTTAAAATTAAGCCCTATACCAATCCGCCTGGCCAGCGTGGTATTAGTAGACCAAGTATCCCTCCGTCGCGGGAGGAGGCCCGTCCCTGCAGTGGGACATTGATGGGCTGTTATGACGAACTGCTTCGCGGACGCGTATTCGATTTCCATGCAGGACAATGCTTTTGTGTGATCTACTAATTATTGTCCTGACTCTGGATGTTATTTGTGTTGTCCCTCACGACACGGGGCCTAATCCCTAGTAGTAGTTTTTTAAAGAAAAAAATTAAGCCGGCTAACTTAGATAGTGCGTAATATACCTACTTACTTGGTGAAAAGACTTGGACCGAGTTCTGTGGCGTGTATTGGGAGAGACGCTACAAATCAATCAACTAATCTATCGCAGTCCACTGTTGGACACACGCGCCACAGAACACGGTCGTGCGCCTTCCGCATCACAGAACATTTATTCCGCATCCAGTCCGACCCAGAGACCTTTATGAGGTCGTCGGTCCACCTAGCTATGGGGCGTCCTACACTACGTTTGCTGAGTCGCGGTCTCCACTCTAGGATACGCTTGCTTCAACGGCCATCGGTCCTTCGACAGATATGACCAGGCCTATAGGCCTTCCTCTTTACGCGATCCTGTGCCTCCCTCATCCATCGTTATCCCGCCGTCTTGACTAAGTGGTCGGTCCACCGTACATATCTGGTATAGGGTGCTAGCAAATAAAGTCAAAGACAACACACAAAATAAAGAATACTTCTTTTTTTGTTAATTTTATTAAAACCTTATGAAATAAAACTTAAAAGTAACTTAAAATCACTTCCTGCGCGCTTTAAGGCTGACCGCACATTGGAGACTAGACTGTTTCAAGACTGACTTGCCTCATATAGACAAGTCTGTCTTAAAACTAAAACGAAACAGTTTTGACTACGATACGTAGCACACTTAAAACAAAACTGTTTTGTCTCATAAAGGCCTGGGCACACCGGGACGGCATGGCAAGGGATTTTGCTGTGAGTCAGCGCTCGGTCGTGGTAGGCAACGGGATGCCGTTGCCTACCGCGGTATGCTGCGGCGTCCCGCCACGGCAGCCTGTGGCGCGTCTTTTAGCGCCGGAGTCCGTGGCACTCGGTCGCGGTAGGCAACGGGATGCCGTTGCCTACCGCAGTATGCCGCGGCATCCCGCCACGGGAGCCTGTGGCGCGTCTTTTGATGCCGTGCGATAAAATCCCTTTCAATGCCACGGCATCATTTTAAAGCATAGCAATTTATGTCGTATTTCTGTAACATTACGGTTGAATTTCCATTAGTAAAAATTAAAATCCCTTGCCATGCCGTCCCGGTCTGCGTAGGCCTTAATCAGTGATGGGATTATACTCGGCATACATGACCACGTGACGTGTTTACTTTCTGAACGCTCGGACGAGAGTGGGGTGCGTGCGGGGTGTGACGGTAGACAGTTTTGTCTTTAATGTGCGCGCCCGCATTGATACAAAAGGGAAGCCGACAATCGTTAGTCAGACTAGTCGCCGTGCGGTATTAGTCTATCTGAGACAATATTGTCTCTACGACGTTTTGTTCCAAGTGTGCGCATATTCATACATATTGTAAAGCAATAGTCTGTCTTAAGACTGTCGTGTTCCAAGTCTGCGCTCAGCCTAAGACTCCCGTCCCACTAACGCCATCTTCAATGTATAAACTAAACTAAAAATATTCATTCTTTATACTAAATTGTAAAAATAAACTATTTAATTGAATCTTATGGTGCAACTTCCATGAGCTGGGGCGCGTCTGCAAAGAAAAAACAACACAACAATTAGGTATCTTTAATAATTAAAGATTTAATAAATCTTTTAAAATATTTTTCCATTATAACATTTATGAGGAAGGCGCAGGACCGTGTTTTGTGGCGCGTGTTGAGAGAGGCCTATGTCAAGCACTGGACTGCAATAGGCTAGTTGATTGAAACTTATTTTTTAAAAAGCCATCTCTCGCTTTAAGTTTTAAGCCCTGTGTAACATTATAAAACATGAAATCCAAAGTAAATTCAGAGTCCAGACAATACTAATTTGCGGATCGCACAAATAATTTGTCCTGCATGGGAATCGAACCCTCGACCCCGCGACGCTGAGGCAATTCTGTATGTAAAGTAAAAGTTTACCTATGTCGAATCCAAAACCATTTAGATATTTTATTTATTTAATAATGTTAACACGGTTTTACAAACCAATTACATTAACATACACTATTTTACATCAGTAAGGAATAAAATCATATTTTTAGCGCAAAATACCGCAAGATTGTGTTCATTTTTACAATTTACATGAATTACTTATATATTTACTCACCGCCGGAACCATCGTTGAACATAAATTCGTCCTGATACTCTTTAAGGAATTGCTCCGAACGATGCTCGTCCAGGAATAGCGAGTAAACTTTCTTCACATCTTCCATGCTCACCTAAAAGTTAGATAAGATAATGTTTATAAAATAAATAAAATATCTTTATTTCAGACTTAAGTTTGTCTTAATTTACTTTGTGATTAGTATGTTAGTAACAATTTGTATTCTTACCCCCTTACTCATAAACGCCTCTTAAATTTAATCACTGCTTAGCGAGAATTTTATTAGGAAAACCAACCTTATACCAAACAAAACCGTAAGAATTTAAGCTTATCAATTGACTAAAATTTGAGTGGCGTTTATAAATAAGGGGGTTTATGTCTAAGTTAGTATTGTTACAAAAAAAGTATTTAGACTTCCTATACCCGCGCCAATCTACGAGACTATCCGTGAATATTATTTTTATGAAATAATAAGAAGGAAAACTTGAAATTCAACCCTATAGCAATCCGTCTGGCCAGCGTGGTGTTAGTAGGCCAAGTATCCCTCCGTCATGGGAGGAGGCCCGTCCCTGCAGTGGGACATTAATGGGCTTTTATGATATGATGATACCCGCGCCAATCAATAATGTATGTAGTCGGTCCCACAGACCGACACTCGGGTATAGGAAGATTAAGTATGTTTATCCGTTGTCTAGTGCTCTACTTAGTTTGGGACTATGTGTGTGAAATGTTTATATTTACAGCTTGACCAGAAAAATAAAAAAACCTCTCCATATTGCGGAATTTGTAAGAACTAATTTCCGTCATACAATTTGATAGAAGATTGGCATTTAAAAACGAAAGCGCCCTCTTGTCAGGTTTTTTAAATTTCTGGTCAAGCTATAATAATTATTTTACCTCATTAGCTTTCCTTCTCTTAGCGACCAGTGACGCTGTCGTAATCAATTGTATGGCATATCTCAACGAAGTTTCCGTCGCCACTCGTGTCAAAACTGTCAAAGCGTCACTTGACATTTGACAGTCCTCCTCTTCACACCTGTCAAGGAAAGAAATAAGTTGAATTAGGAATAATAAGATTCTTGTTTCGAATGTCGGGGTGGAAAGTTCTAGAAGCGATTGATCTGTCAAAAAAAAAAATTGAGTGTGATTTATTTTTTGACATTTTTCTTTGATTATTTTAATATATTTTATTTTATAATTATACATATTTAAGGTATAGTTTTTTTGTTAATTATAGTATAGTGGGAAGTGGTTTTACTAAAATGGAGGAGGATGATATTCCTCCTCGACCGCCAGACCCTCCGGATCCCGGTAAGGTTTCTATTTCTAATAATAAACGTCGACTTGAGCCTAGCTCTCAAGTGCCTACTAAAAAAGCGTCATCATCTATTGATGATGTTCCTTCTATCGACACTCAATTTACGGATCCAGCGATGGTTGTGGGGGCTTTAAGTTACTCACAATCTGACGCCGGCCCCTTTATTATCCATGTATCAAAAATTGATCAAGATGCAGGCTCTTCCATTAGACCTATTAAGTTTGGCCAGTTTTTAAAATCTAATAAAGTTACTGACATTTGTCGTGATGGCGTTAGGAAGGTTGGAAGAAACAGAATTTCGGTCCAATTTACTACTGCCGATGCGGCCAACAATTTTTTAGCCCTTCCACTTTTGGCTGCATACAAATACGCTGCAATTATTCCTACTTTCAGCATTACACGAATGGGTCTTATTAGACAAGTCCCTACGGACATCTCTATGACTGAATTTGTTCAGTCACTTGTTTTGCCGACAGGTTGTGGCAATATATTAAAGGCGCGACGTCTCAATAGAAAAGTCTGTGACAGTTCTAATAATACTACTTGGGTCCCGACACAGACAGTTGTTGTCACCTTTCGTGGGCAAATGCTGCCTACGAAAGTATATTCCTACTACACAGCGTTACCAGTAGAATTGTATTATTTCCCCACCATTATTTGCCACTCATGTTGCAGATATGGTCACACAAAGGCTCAATGTCGTTCAAAGCCCAGGTGCTTTCGTTGTTCTAAGGAGCACTTTGGTGATACATGTGATATTGAAGAAACAGAATCTACGTGCTTACATTGTTCTGGTCGGCACTTTGCCACTAAAAACTCCTGCCCAGAATTTGCTAGGCAAAAGTCTATAAAAATGACAATGTCACAAAACAATATTTCGTATATTGAGGCTTCTCAACAATTCCCGAGAGTTGATAGGTCGTACGCTGCGGTCACGCAAGAGGTCAGTAGACCTCGATCATTTTTATCACCTTTAACTCCATCTCAGTCCTCGTCTTCCTCTTTTTCTTACAGAAACACTAAAGTCCTTCCACCTAAATCCAGAGCTCCGTTGGGTAAATCTTATGATAGAGTTGCTCTTCAAAATATTGTATCAACACCTCCATCTCAGCTGCACAATGGTTGTGCAATTAATAACAGTTTGCAATCAGAAACAGGTCCCCAATGTGCCAATACGTTGGAATCCCTGATCACTCTTCTTCTCGAATTTATTCTTTCAAATTCTCAATCATTACCGTCCAACGTGGCATCTAAACTTATACATTTAGTTTCTCTTTCTTCCAGTAATGGAACAAACTCATCTCCTGCAATGGAATT
Organism: Schrankia costaestrigalis; assembly: GCA_905475405.1. NCBI lineage: Eukaryota > Metazoa > Arthropoda > Insecta > Lepidoptera > Erebidae > Schrankia > Schrankia costaestrigalis. The sequence continues at coordinate 3,337,213 of FR997855.1, forward strand.
GCCAAAGCATGCGTCGCAAGAAGCATGAACTTTTAGATCTTATTTCTCAATTTAATCCCTCAGTCATTGCTATCTCGGAGACTTGGTTGAAACCTGGTTCCCGATTTCGGGTGCCTGGTTTCTTCTGCCTGCGGGATGACAGGGCTGATGGGTATGCGGGTTGTGCTTTGCTCTTAAAGCGCGCTCTTTCTTATCTTCCTATAACCTTTCCCTCTCACCCTCCTAATATAAATATTGTTGGCGTGAGAACTGTAAATATCTCTTTTATTTCTTTGTATATTTCTCGCCCTCATTCATCCCTTATAGCCGATATCCAGTTGCTTCTTTCATCTGTATCGTCCCCAATGGTTGTGATGGGTGACTTTAACGCCCATCATACTCTTTGGGGTTCCGCGAACTCTGACTTATTTGGTCTTTCTCTTCTAGATTCCTTCTACGAAGTTGGTCTGTGTGTTATGAATAATGGTGCTCCTACGCGCAGGGTATATCCTTCCCAGAATCCTAAAAGTGCGGTCGATCTTACATTATGTTCGTCATCGCTTACCCCTCTTTTTTCATGGAGCATCTTGCCTCTAACTTTTGGTAGTGACCATTTCCCTATTTTGAGCACCCTTACTACCAGTGTAATTCCCTTTTGTAACTCTAATCCCTCTCTAAAATACAAACTATCTTCTGCTGATTGGCCCTCTTATTCGGCTACCCTTGATTCAAATTTACAAACTGTTGTTTTTGATCCCGTCGATGTTGATCCCTTAGAATCATATAACTCTTTCGTTGATGCTATTCTTTCATCTGCTTTGCTTCATATTCCTAAAAAGAAACCTTCCAAGTCTTTTAGGATTTCCCCCCCGTGGTGGGATTCTGAATGTACAGAAGCCGTTCGTGCTCGAAAAGAAGCTGAATTGTTATATAATTCGTGCATGAACGATCAAAATTTTTTCAACTTTCAAAATGCTTCTGCTCGTTTCAAAAGATTAGTTTTATCTAAGAAAAGACTTGGTTGGCAAAAGTTTTGTGAAAATCTATCTCCAAAAACACCATCTACTATAATCTGGAACCAAATTAGGCGCTTTAGAGGAGCAATGAATAGTACGGATGTGCCTTCCATTGACTCTTCATCTTGGCTGGAGGTATTTTCGGACAAACTAGCACCTAGTTTTGTTCCTTCATATGATTTCCTTCCTTCTCCGAGTTCTTTTCTCGTCTCTACTAATACATTCGATCGTTCCTTCTCCTTTGATGAATTGTCTTTGGTCCTAGGTAACTTGTCGGACTCTTCTCCTGGAATAGATGGCATCCCTTACTCATTTATCACTAAATCTTCCGTTCGCACAAAACAAATGTTTCTAAACCTTATTAATTATTTTTTCGATTATGGTATTGTTCCACTACAATGGAAGTCTCAAATAATTATCCCTATCCTTAAGCCTGGTAAAGATCCTACGGATGGCAATAGCTACAGGCCGATTGCACTTTCCTCAGTCTTGTGCAAAATTACTGAACACTTGCTGAGAATCCGCTTAGAGTGGTTTGTAGAAAACAAATCAATTCTGGCGGATTCTCAGTTCGGGTTTAGAAAGGGTCTCAGCACAATGGACAATTTGTCCTTACTAACGGTAGACATTATAACAGCCTTTAAACAAAAAAAATATCTTACGGCTGCTTTCCTTGATGTGGTAGGTGCCTATGACAATGTCCAGCTTCCAATATTAAGAAATAAGCTTTGTCAGCTTGGTGTTGCTCCCAAGCTTATCCGCTTCATCTGCAACATTCTGATGGAACGTTCGGTAGTAGTAAGGTACCAAAACATTCTTCTTCCGCCTAAAACTGTCTGGTGTGGGTTACCCCAAGGTTCGGTCTTGAGTCCTCTGCTGTACAATATTTACACATATGACTTGGAGCAGAGCGTACAATGCTTCTGTTCCATAATTCAGTACGCAGATGATATCTGCCTTTATGTGATCGATGATTCTATTGAGATTGCGTCAAATAAACTAAATTCTGCCTTATGTTACCTTAATTCCTGGATGTTAGATCATGGCCTCTCAGTGTCCTCATCTAAAAGTTCTTCTATGGTTTTTACAAAAAAAAGATTGATTCCTCCTGTTGATCTGTTTATCGGTGAGGATCTAATTCCCCAATCTAATAGCTCAAGATTTTTAGGCGTCGTTCTCGACAATAAATTTTCTGGCTCTTTCCATTTTGATTATGTTTCCAATAAAGCCGAACGCAACCTCAACATTCTCCGAGCTTTGTCAGGAGTATGGTGGGGTTCTCATCCCTATTCTCAAAAACTATTATACAATGCAATAATTCGTAGTCACTTGGATTATGGTTCTTTTCTTTTAAACTTGTGTAACAAATCTTGCCTAAATTCTCTTTCCAAAATTCAATCTAAGTGCCTTCGTATTATTTTAGGAGCAATGAAATCGTCTCCAATTAATGCTATGCAGGTTGAAAGTGGAGAGCCCCCTTTAAATTTGCGTAGACAGTTTCTTGCAGACAGGTTTATTTTTAAACTTATTCAAAATTCTAGTCACCCTCTTGTTCCTAAGTTAAATATTCTATTAGAACTTTTTCAAAATTCAAACCCTGACAAACTCCCTTTTATCCTAACTAGTTATATTAAATTTTCCAAAATTCCTTATTCGATTGTTCAATTCCCTTTAAATCCGCTATTTAGTATTGCGTATGAGGCGCTTATTTATCTGCCAAATATTATTTTAGATTTTGGTGTTGATAAAACGTCTCTCTCCCCTAATACAGAATTCTCTAATATTTTAGATAATAATTTTAAAGATTGGTTTACATTTTATACTGATGCATCAAAACAATCTGTAAATAGTAATGTCGGTGTAGCTGTATGGATCCCTTTTACCAGAATTTTTTTAAGCTATAAATGCCCTCCTCTTTCCTCAGTTTTTACTGGGGAAGCTTTAGCTATTCTCGATGCTATATTGTACATAAAATCCCATGGTCTCAATAACTCAATTATCTTTTCGGATTCTAAAAGTTGTCTCCAGGCCATCTTATCCAACCCATTTCATTCCTCTTCCAAACCTGTAATCCTTAAAATTAGAGAATCCTTATATGATTGTCATTCTTCCAATATTCTCGTGGCTCTAGCATGGATCCCTAGTCATGTTGGTATTCCTGGCAATGAGACTGTTGATTCCTGTGCTAAATCTGCGTCCCAAATTGGATCCCTTGAACTTTTCAAAATTTATTCCCATGATTTATGCCTCCTTCCTAAAACCATCCTTCAAAAGTCTTGGGCTCAGTATTGGGCTTCTTCAAAACATACAAAAGGCAGATTCTATGGTGAGGTCCAACCGGAGTTACCATCAGTTCCTTGGTTTTGTAAGTTTCGACATGCGAATAAATTAACTACGTCCACTATTTGTCGTCTCCGGTTGGGTCATTCATGCACTCCTGTCCACCTGGCCAAACTTAGGATTAGGGATAATTCATTGTGTGAATGTGGTCTAGACATAGGGTCTGCAGATCACATCTTTTTCAATTGCCCTGTTTATAGATTTTCCCTCTTCGACTTTCTCCCTTCTGATATCCCTCGTCCTGTTTCCTTAAAATGTCTCCTTTCCCGTATATTTAGTCCTAATATTGCTTTATGTTTATGTAAATATATAGCGTTTAATAAAATTAAATTGTAGATAGTTATGTAAGTTTGTGTTTTTTTTTAGCTTAATAATTTTGTATTTAGTTATCTTATTTATTTATTTTCGTGTATATAATTATGTTATTCTGTTTAAAATAATCATCCTGAACAATTGTTTCTGATTTGTTTTGGTTTACCATTTATTTGGTTATTAGCATGGATCATGACACTTCTTGATTAATGACATTACGAGCCCCAAGACAAGACACTGGCAAAATATGTGACGTTTCACATGAGGCCATTCACGAAGAAGTCAAGTCTAGGAATAATAAGGCCCCATACGCACGAGCGCTTTTTTAACGCGCGTTAAAAAAGCGTCGGAATAGAACAAATGCATTCCTGTCTGTCAAAATGGTTTGGCATGGTTATTTAGCCGAATGGTTATTTTTCGATTATTATTGTTGTTATTTCTTTTTTTATTTTGAGAGTTTCGGTTAATTGAAATGGTTATAGCTCCTAAATGGATGAGTAATTTTCGACGATTTTTATTTATTTTTCTAATTTTCAAAAAGGTCAATGTTTATTGATTGTGTGAGGACTCTTATAATTGGTTCCTCTGCGAGTTCTTACTCTGTTTGTAGCCATTATGCCAACCGGTGCTGTGTCTCAAGAGTTATCTTATCTACTAAATGGATGGACTGTTTTAGATAAATTGTTTTTGGTATTTTCTAAAGTTTTTTTTGTAGTATTTTTAAATGATATTTTATTGGTATTTTTGGTATATTTCAATAATTGTTTTGGGGTATTTTTTCGATATTTTATTGGGTATTTTTGAAATATTTTTTTTGGGTATTTTTCTTTGTTTTGTTTTTATTTATTTTTTAGATATTTTTTTTGGTTTTTTTAATTTTTATTTTTTTACACTCACCTAATATGTAGTATCTCCTTGAGCTCCTGATGTGAGTACGGCGAGGTTGGTACAATAATCATTCTGTCAAGTAGATCTAGCGGTATACCGTGAGGACTCTTGTAGTTAGTTCCTCTTATACGAGTGATACCTCTGTTTGTGGCCATTATGACAACCGGCGCTGTGTTAGATTCTAGAGCACGGTTGAGGTAGTATCTATCTTTGTACTCTATCTACTAAATGGATGGACTGTTTTTAATGCTTTTTTTTGGATAATATTTTGGCATTTTTGGACTAGTTTTTTTTTTAATATATTTGAATGTTTTTTTTTAATTTTTGTTTTTTTTTCCGATATTTTTTTTTAACTCATGTAGTATCTCCTTTAGTTCCTGATGGGAGTACGACGAGATTTTTTTTTAGATATATATTTTTTTTTAATTTTGTTTTTTTTCAAACTCACCTAATATGCAGTATCTCCTTCAGCTCCTGATGTGAGTACGGCGAGGGTGGTACAATAATCATTCTGTCAAGTAGATCTAGCGGTATACCGTGAGGACTCTTGTAGTTAGTTCCTCTTATACGAGTGATACCTCTGTTTGTGGCCATTATGACAACCGGTGCTGTGTCTGATTCTAGAGCACGGTTGAGGTAGTATCTATCTTTGTACTCTATCTACTAAACGGATGGACATTTTTTTATGCTTTTTTTTGGATAATATTTCGGTATTTTTGGACTAGTTTTTTTTTTTATATTTTTGAATGTTTTTTTTTTACTTTTTGCTATTTTTCGATATTTTTTTTTGTTTTTTTTTCAAACTCACCTAATATGCAGTATCTTCTAAACGGATGGACATTTTTTGATGCTTTTTTTTGAATAATATTTTGATATTTTTTGACTAGTTTTTTTAAAATATTTTTGAATGATTTTTTTTAAATTTTTGGTATTTTTCGATAATTTTTTTTTTGTTTTTTTTTAAATTTTTTTCCAAACTCACCTAATATGAAGTATCTCCTTCAGCTCCTGATGTGAGTACGGCGAGGTTGGTACAATAATCATTCTATCAAGTAGATCTAGCGGTATACCGTGAGGACTCTTGTAGTTAGTTCCTCTTATACGAGTGATACCTCTGTTTGTGGCCATTATGACAACCGGTGCTGTGTCAGATTCTAGAGCACGGTTGAGGTAGGAGAAACATTCGATGTCTAACATGTGGGCCTGTAAAGAGAAAGAAATAATGATTAAATAAAAATAATTATGAAAAAAAAAAGATTAAATTTAACCTCGTTTTTTGTCTATTTCCGATGGACTAATAAGTTTAAAACGGCATTCTTGTAATTTTTAACTTGGAAAGAACATCTACAATAAAAAGTCAGTTTTACGAGTCGAGTCTTTTTGCATTAAGACTTAACAAAAGGACTCAAGACTCATAACTCAGGAATTATTTTAGTCAGAGTCTTAAGAACACTGTCAAAATGAGTCCAGTCCCTAAATTTGGACTAAAAAAACTCGAGTCCCGTCCATTTGCTACAACAGCAAAGGACAACATCTGTAAATTGCTAAAAAACGTCGAATTTTTCTAATATTCCAGTGGTTTCCTTACCTCATCAATGAACAGAACACCAGGTATCATCTCAGCCTTGCCTTCTTCGCGCCACTCAGCAACTTTACTGTTAATTTGCTCTCGTATTTCAGACTTAATTTCACCGGTGTCGCCTAGAAACAAGAAAAACACAATTGTAGCATTAAGAGTTTACTTTTATGTTGCCTAGATGGCGTTGTTAAGTTAAAGTTATATTATTAGAGTTACGTTTTGGATATTAAGGGTCATAGCACATATAACGTAACGTATACGGATCGGCACCGCCTTGCCTTTTTCCTCGGTGTCTAACGTCATAAATCCGATTATGTTACGATTCCGATTAGTGTGCGTTGCAGTAAGGAGTTTCATACAAAGAATACTGAACGGCTCGAGTTGATACGGTGCCGATCCGTTTACGTTACGTCATATGTGCTACGACGCTTAATCTGTACTAATATTATAAAGAGGTAAAGTTTGTGTGTAATCTCTGAATCTACTAAACCGATTTAAAAAATTATTTTAGTATTGAATAGTCCATTTATCGGGGAGTGTCATAGGCTATATAGTATCACGCTATGGCTTATAGGAGTGGAGCAGTAATGAAATATGTTTAAAAAAGGGACGCGTTTTTTTCGCCACCCAACGAAGTGGGCACGGGTCAGCTAGTTATTAAATATAGGTAAATTATCTTATAAAAGAAAAGTAAGTAAGAATACAGTGTGTCACCACCCCATATCATCCCATGGGTGTCGTAAAAACCGACTAAGGGTCTATCCGTGATGTTATCTTTACGTAATAAAAAGAAGGAAAACTTAAAATTAAACCCTATACCAATACCGTTTGGCCAACGTGGTATTGGTAGGCCAAGTATCCCTTCGTCACTGGAGGAGGCTCGTCCCTGCAGTGGGACATTGATGGGCTGTTATGATGAAATTATCTTACCAGAAAACAGAGCAAGGAACCCATGGGTCCTAGAATTGATGACATCAATTTCATGTAACGTCACCGTGTGTACCACTTCTTTTCTCTTCTGCAGTTCTCCTTCGGGACACTGGACGAAACGAGCTTGCTGTCCTGTTTAGTAAAGAAAGGGGGAAAGAAAAACTTATTGTTATTAATGGTAGATAAAAAATAAATTAAAGTCGCCTGAAGTGCAGCATCACTGATGGGTGCACAGATGTCAGCTTTCAAACTAAATGTCGAACTTCAGGCCGACCAAGTGATTAAGCAGTACAGTCACGAGCAATAATATGTACACATTGTTAAATTTTCTAAACTATCTGCATGTTTATCTAAGCATTAGAATACCATAATTAATTCGTAATTTGGAAGAGGTTTCGTACAGTTTTGAACTTATCTTCGAAAATTTTGGACTGGCAGAACTTTAGATAAATGTTTTCTCGCTCGTGGCTGTACTGTATGTCCTACTACAGAGAGGGCTACTATTTGCGAATTATGATTTTTTTTCTATTGTCGGCGCTAGTGAGCGACGTAAAGGCCCTTAAGTCTAACTCACCAGTGGCATCATAGTCTCTTGCGCGTGCGAAGCTACGTCCCAATTTATTTATTTTTCCTGTGGCTTTGTCAATTGTTATAACATCGCCAGCTTGCACCTAAAACAGACGGAAACAGTTGAATATCATGTCGTAAAACGCGACTAATGATAATAGCAGTATAAGGCGATTAAGGGATTTTGTCTTAAAGGAGAATTACCAAAACAGTTGCAATAGGATACTAACGTTAATTGCTGTAAGCTAACTAAATAATCATAAAAACGAACTGTCAAGTGTCGTAATATGTGACTAACGTGTACTGTCGTAAAAGAGGACTAAATAATGAACGATGTCGTAAAAGTGGACTAAATAAAAACGATGCAAAAGGGGACGAAATAGAAAATATGTAGTAAAAGTGGACTAAATCACAACAATGTCGTAAAAATGGACTAAATAAAAAATGTCATAAAAATTACTTAAAAGTTTCACCTTTTCTTTAAGCAGTGAGTCAATCATCTTGGCTCCCATATCGTAGTTAGTCTCCATGTCTGTGGTCTTCAAGGTAAGACGACCGACCCTCGCGCCACCACCACCCGCGGCTCTTTCCACCACCACTTCTACCACTTCACCTTCTATTATTTCCGACTCTTCTCTGTAATTAGATAAAAAAAAAAGATTAGAAAATAGTTTTAAAAGACTAAAAACCACGCTTTTACTGAAAATTACATTTTTGCCATATTGGATGTGCCGTGGAAATTAAAATATGTGTGAACAATGGATTTTATACATTTTAGACATAATGTACCCCGTGTGGTGACGAAGTAAGAATACAATATGTCACCACCCCATCTCATCCCATGGGTGTCGTAAAACCCGACTAAGAGACTAACCGTAAATATTAACTTTACGAAGTAAAAAGAAGGAAAACTTAAAAATAAAACAATATACCAATCCGTCTGGCCAGCGTGGTATTAGTAGGCCAAGTATCCCTCTGTCACGGGAGGAGGCCCGTCCCTGCAGTGGGACATTAATGGGCTGTTATGAAGTATCACAAAGAAATTTACTGCTTCCTACAGAATCGATATTTAAATAAAAAAAACTATAAGTTTATTTTTGCAAAACAACCGGGTTCGATTCCACCGGCTGGGTACATTATCTTCTTCAAATGTATGAATGCAGTTTTTCTTTTTATCAAAATCGGTGACATGGTTCCTAAGAACAAAACATTGTATGACTTATAGTTTAAGACTTTCCCATACTGATCGATTTGAATGAGCCACCCTGTATAGGTAATATACCAATCCTAGTGTGAAATCATTTTACAGACACACTTCGTGAATTGACTTTGACTTTCAACAAATATATCAACATTTGAATGAGTATCTTATTATAATATAATAATAATAATCCTCACACATTCACACAACGTCATCTAGTCCCAAACTAAGCAGAGCTTGTACTATGGGTACTAGACTTATGATAAACATACTTAAATACTTTTTTTTTTGTAAATACATACATATTATACATAGAAAACACTCAGACCAATGCAAACAATCATGTTCATGCACACAAAGATTTGCATTGAGCGGGAATCGAACCCGAGACCTCTGCGTAGCAGTCATGTAATATACCGACTAGGCGACTGCGTCATAGAGGTTGTATTATTGTCTACACATTCGAAAAATTAGGTTGTTTTGGGATACATTATTATTGGATGTTGGTATGACAAACAGTATGGAGAGTAAGTTGTTCTACAGGTTACTTACTTAATTCTTATTCCAATAGATTTTCTTATGGCTTGTGTAAGAGCCTCCGTCTTGCTCATCTCCAATGAGAAAATTTCAGAACCTGCAACCATAAATATATTTTGTATAAAACCTAACAAAGTATACTAATATTATAAAGAGGTAAAGTTTGTGTTTGTGACGTTGTAGGGAGTAATCTCTGGATCTACTGAACCGATTTTTAAAATTCTTTCTGTGTTGAATAGTTCATTTAACCGGGAGTGTCATAGAGTATCACGCTGTGACTAATAGGGGCGGAGCACTAATGAAATATGTTTAAAAAAGTGACGCGTTTTAACTCAGGTCTCTGAGCTAATGAAAATATAACCGATAAATATTAAAATTGTGTAACACATTTACCAACCTGCCATGCTAGTAAAAGGTGTATCAGGGCCGAGAGCCTGTGCTAATCCCATAGCTATAGCAGTCTTTCCTGTTCCCGGCTGTCCGGCTAGCAGTACTGCGCGACCGGCTATCTTGCCTGAAAAATAGGTAAATATTTATAAAACTCCTTGGGACATTCAACAATCAAAACATGTGCAATCACGATGTTTATCTAGTTTGGGATTTAAATCTAGTTTATAAACAACAAGTGTCAATTAGTCACTTTTTGGTATATGCTGCTATGCAGCATACAGTAAGTGGAGGTAGTTGAAGGGATGGAGATATGTGTCCAGGAAAGAGGAACAGTGCTACCCTGAATTTAATGCGAGCAAAGCCCCGGGCAAAAGCTAGTTAATAATGGGTAAATTACTGATTTCCCAATTACTGAACCTAGAATAACGTTACCACGAAAACATGCAATCACAATTTTCGTTTTGACATCTTTACACACATTGTCGAAAGATTAGTTTAGGTTAGGACGATGACAATGCCAGAATGAAAATTCGTGATTGCAGGTTTTCGTGGTAACGTTATTCATGATTACATGCTTACGTGGTAACGTTATTCTGGGTTTAGTAATTCGGAAATAAGTATGAGAGCCGTAAATAATAAATAAAAAGTTGGACCCGCAATCTTGTAGAGGTTGAATGCAATTGATTGATAAGGGAGGCTCATCCTAGAGTAAGGTGTACATTTATTGCAGGCATACATTCAGCAGTAGATGTTTTTAGTTAAAATGAAACTATTATGACAGCTATGTTTCCTCATGCCGCTGTATAGAGATGTTCGTGAATATTATTTACTTTTATTATTGGTAAAATAAAAGCATTAAGTTGATAATTTTATCAAGTTTCTTTAAAACCTTTGTAATAAAAACTCTTTATTAAATCCATAAGGTATAGTAACCATAGCAACCACACTCTATTATTAATAGTTTAATCAATAATACCTTCTCGAATCATCTGTAAGATGACTCCAGCAGCTTTACGGGCCATTTTCTGCCCCACCATGCCCTGGGAAACGGCTCTTGGTTCCAAGGAATCATCTAATCCAAGGCCTCTTATATGCGAATGAGCGCCTATACGCTCTATGCGCGTAATAGAACGCACCTCCTGTACTTGTGCTGCTGCTATTGACTAGAAAAACATAAAAATATCAAGCATTAATCACTTTTAATATTAAATTCTATCATTTTTACATAAAACATGGGTTTCTGTGTTTAAAGTTAGGTTATGTTAGCACCGGTTATATTATTACTAACGTTTTCATGCACGAAATATCACGTCTTTAATACTTACAGCCATTTTGAAGATGAATGCTTGAAGATCTTTTGTTTAAACAGTTTTCTAATGTGGAAATTTAGGAGCTATTTTGCTCCGTAAATCCTCGCTTTTCACACACAAGGCCACCAAACAAATTTTGACATAAACAGAATGGTTGTTAACGACACTGACAGGCACATGTCACAGCATAAGCACGATTGTCAAATGTTCTATGTTCTGCCAGGAAATTCTTGGTGATGCGATCTGAATGATTAGTGTAATCGATTAAAAACGCATTTTTGTTTTCAAATAATATGCATATCCTATTATAATATGAAGACTAATAAAAGTCTTTACAATAATGCGATGGGGTCTCAATACGCTTCACACAATTATAAAACAGCGCTGATTGTGTAGTAAGTCGACTATTTATTAAAGAAGGTATTCCGTAAGTTCGTAATAATAACGTTCCTCATGTATGTACCTACGAACGAGACTATGTACGACCTTTGAGCTCTTTAGATGCCGTTCTTCTACCTTTGACATCGTTAAGTGGAGTGTAGGAGTTTCGAAAACAGTCGTTCGTTTTACCCGATTAAAAATCCACGATATTCCCCTCATCTTAAGACCAGGAAGTCGAGTATGAATAGAGCTACTTTAGCGAGTGCTCGATCGCGTATTCGCGATTCTAGACCCTTACGATTTAGTGATGTTCACTTTTTTACGTGGATGATTCACAGAAATTAAATATTTATTAAAACAAATACCTACTTAGTAAGTACTTGTAGCTGCCGTGGCCTGCTACAGATTAATCCATAGAAATAGTGATTAGCTCTGAAAAGAGCTGTTTTTAAATATGACTTTAATACAGATTAAGTCAATAGAAACAGTGAGTAGCTCTGATAAGAGCTGTTTTGATAATGACTTTTCAATCACTTCTTAATATAGAAAAGTGAAGTAGTTCTGAAAAGAACTGTTTGATAATGACTTTCAGATTATTATAACATAGAAATAATAATCAGTTCTAATAAGAACCGTTGTGTACGACTTCTGCACACGTAACAACGTTTTTCATTATTCAAGCTAATATTTATCTTCACGCACGTCGTCGCCCAAACATACGCAGCCAACCAGAATGATCTTCAACAATAATTCAAGACTTCAAGTTGATAACAATCTTCACACACGCCGCACGCGCCGAACCATACGCGAGATCGACGTCCGTCCCTCTTCAACGCCGCGCCCGAGTGAAAGAACGAGTACTTTTTTTTTTTTTTTTTTGTGAGGACGAGTAGTCGGTCTCAGACGACCATTACTACTTTACGCGGGCTGTGGTGGGGCGGATGGCCCTCAACCAAAGACATTTAAGTGACGTGCCACAGGGGCACCCCCTTTGGGGTACGAACCTCGGCCTGGACCGTCACTGACTAACAGGACGTGCGGAAGGCACGCCCTCTAGGAGCGAACGCGGCGCGTATTCCGGCCTCGACGGCGAGGACGGAACCGCGGACGTTTTGTTGTGGCTTCGCGAGCCGTGTGAGCTCTACGTTGAGCGATCGTGATCCTATCGTCCGGCTCTTCGAGAGCATGCCTAGGTCTACGAATTTTGCTAATCTTGGAGGGGATGTACCCGGACGCCCCGACCACTAGTTGGTTGGGGTGAGTGGCAGCCGAATCAAAGTAGCGGCGGGAACAGAGTTTCATGTGTTGCTGGATAGTAGGCAACCCGAGGTCTATGTGAAGATCCTTGTTACGCATGAACCACGGTGCTCCCGTCGCTTTGCGCATGAACCTATTCTGAACTGTTTGTAACCTATGCCCAAGTAACACAAACATGCTGAATAAAAGTTGAGTATGAGCAATCATTAAGAATATAAGCTGAATACTAAGCTGACTAACGTCTGAGTACCATCTATTCAGATGTTATTCAAACAAAATAGGCCCCAAATAAAATGCATAAAACTTAGTAACATCTGAGAAGAAGCTTAGTAATGAGACAATGATCTTAGTAACTTCTGAATAACAGCTGATATTGTTTTTATTAAGCCTGTACACATAATATATTCAGTTATACTTCGAATTGGTCATTGGATTCAGAATTTACTCAGCTTTATACTCTCTTGTTTACAATATTACATATTTCTTTCTTACAAATCGTGAAAATAATTAGATGCAAATGGCAATCAGTTTTAATGTCAGTCAAATAATTGAGAATCTTCATTATAACAAAATATAAGTTTTTTACTTTAGTTATAAGTTTTCTACATGTTAATTCTTAGTGCGGAATTTATTTTGTCGTAAATAGTTTATGATTTCTACGATTATTTTTGATGCGCTGCGTGTATAATCAAGATAAGCAATTGTAAATATTATTTTTATATATGCATGCACGGTCTGACTAAAAACCTTATGGCGGAATTTCTAATTCTGGCAATTCCAATGCAACTTTGATAATAACAATTGAATATAAATAGTTGTTAGATTAAGCGTTCAGATAATCTTTGTGAATTTTCTTGTGTTTATAATTATTCGCACAAAAAATTAATGGCGATCGCTTGTTCTTCTTTTATTGCTGAATAAAAGTGCACAAGTATCTACTTAATAAGTTTTTACTTGAATAAAGTTATTTCAATACGCTAACTTATCTTTCTTTTAATATTACCAGTTCTTTTAAGCTATTTCCACGGTTTTTGCTCCATTTTAATGCAAACAACATCCAAAAACAGCATTCAAATAGATTTCAACAAAGCTGATATTAAGATATTTGCTCAGATAAAACGCACATGTGGCCTTTAATATGAATAATAGTCCCAATAGTGTTAAACAAAGCCTTTATTAAGCTATTTGCGCTGAGAGAATGTACCTGTGGTCTTTAATTTGAATAAGTTAATTTAAAACATACTGTTATGCAGGTGAAAACTTAATAAATGCCTAAATAATCTTCTTTACTCAGCAGTTCAATAACTGGTAAAACATGATATCATATTCAGTTAAACCATAAAATAATTAGCTCACTTTACATTTATTCAGTACCTACTAAGCTGTATAAAAGCATTATTTTGTAGCTTTATTCAGATAGTTATACGTTATTCAGCAATTAGCTCATTCAAACGCTACTAGCTTAGTAATTATTGAATAATAGGAATACCGATTAGGATTATTCAGATGAATGCTTCCATAGAGCCCTTTTTTCAGCTTTAAGATACCTAGAAAGCGAAACGCTTTATAAAGTTTGTGTAAAAGTCTAAAAATTATTGCTTATTAAGTTTAAAGAAATAAAGTACAACGACACAGAACTTATTAAGCATTAAGTATTATAAGAGCTTAAACTCAAATTTATTCAGCATTTAGTAATTTCTAAGGCTCTTATACCAACGATATTCATCTTTGAACTGTTAAGTTGTCTAAACGTGTACTATTATCTTGCTTGTGTGTTACTTGGGTGGATCCTGTGTGGCCTAAGGTGGGCAAAAACTACGCACGCATACGTCATTATTGGTCTGATACAAGTAGTGTATAACCTAACTTTGTTTCGGATCGACATCTTAGACTCCTTCCGGAGGAGCATGTGCAGCCGTCCCAACACAAACGTGGCCCGCTTGCGAACCATGTTTATGTGGGGACGGAAAGAGAGCTTATCGTCGAGCAAAACGCCAAGATATTTGGCTTCCTTAGCCCAAGGGATCGGGGAGCCAAACATCCTGACCCTTTGTGTCGCTGCCGAGAGAGGCGAGTGGTTCCGTTTCTTGTGAAACATCACCGATTGACTCTTTTCGGGGTTGACTGTTATCCTCAATATCTGGAACCAATCGCTGAGGGCGTTGGACGCAGATTGGAGTCGCCTAACTATCGAGGGAGGGGAGGTGCCAGAGGCGTAAATCACTGTATCGTCTGCAAAAAGGGCTGTTTGCACACCCGCAGGCCGAGGGATATCTCGTGTGTACAGAGAGTACAGAAGGGGGGCGAGGACGGAGCCCTGAGGGACTCCGGCCTGGATGGGGTGAGCAGAGGACAGAGTCCCTTCAACTTTGTAGCGAAAGGAACGATTCGACAGAAAGTCTCGTAAGATGAGCACGAGTCTGTGTGGCACTCCCATCATGAAAAGCTTGTATGTTAAGCCAGCGTGCCACACCTTGTCAAATGCCTTTGCCACATCGAAGAAGAGAGCTCCGGTCATTTGACCTTTCATGAGCCGAGCGCTGACATGTTCAACGACACGGTGAACTTGGTGGGTGGACGAGTGCTTGGCCCGAAAGCCAAACTGCTCGTTTGGAATAAGATTGTTGGCCTCCACGTGTGCTAACAGCCTCCTATACAAAAGCCGCTCGTAAATTTTCCCTAAACCTTTAAGCAGACTAATCGGTCTATAACTAGCCGGTTCGGACTTCTTTTTGCCGGGTTTCGGTATTCCGATAACCACGGCGTCTTTCCACTGCTGTGGGAAGACACAGTTTGATAGTGCGGCATTAAATATGCATGTCATAAGGACCAAAAGACGTTCGGGGAATAGTTTGATTACCCTATTCGTTATTCCGTCCGAGCCGGGTGCCTTTTTAGGGGCGAGAGATTTTATGACGGTTTGCACCTCGTCTAGTGTAACTAACGGTATAACGTCGCTATCTGCCTCGAGCGGAGGGGCCGGGAGAGAAGCTCGCCGTTCCACTTCGCTTTCGACATCTATTTGAAATTTCCCATGAGTGTTTCCCTGAGGAGGACTGCTCACGCATTGGGCCTCGAGGCTGTCGGCCAGGCATTCGGCCTTGTCAGCCTCAAACATCCTTAAACGCTAGTGTCCTATCAGGCTTGACCAAAGGAGGCATAGAAGAGTAGACGTCCTTCGTTAACGATCGGGATAGTTGCCAGAAAGCGAGATGAAAAGGCTCGATCTCGCTCAATTTCGCATCCCATCGTGACTGACGAAACTCATTTATGCGTACTTTGACCTGCCGCTGCAGGTATCTAAGGGTGACCCTATTTTCCTCACTAGGGGCTCTGTCATAGGCACGTGTGGCAGCGTTCTTGCGCCTCAACAGATCACGCACGTCTGCGGGCAGTTGCCAGCGCCGGTCTTCCGGCACAGGCACTGTCCGAGAACAATCGTTAATTAACGATTGAACGTGCTCTGTTAGGGCGCTGATCGCCGCCTCGGTGTCCTCTACAGTCTCTAGTCGGTCGGGAATGGACTCTAGGTGAGCGGATTCGACAGACGCGAGTTTCTCCTCGAGCCTCTTCCAATCCGTGATCACTTTAGTAGGGGTATGGCCTGTGTCGGAGTCGGGGGGACCTAATCGTGGGGCGAACCCTATGACAACAGGTCGGAGGTCAGAGCTAAGCTCGTGAAGCACTTCTACAGAACATAGACGTAATGTGTTTATGTTCTTTAGGAGGGCCACATCAAGAACGTCAGGTCTGTGAGTCACATTAGCCGGGTAGTGTGTCGGCTCTAACGGGGTAATGATGTCAAAATTAAGGGACTCCCCTAGTGAATGAAGATGCCTACCTCTCTGTGACGTCGTGTGACATCCCCAGAGTTGATTCTTTGCGTTTAGGTCGCCCGCTATAATAACGGAGCCACCGAGATCTAATAACGCTTCTAGGTCGCTACGAACTAATTCCCTACTCGGGGAGAGATAAGCTGATACTAGCGTGATCGATTGATGACCGGTCATAGCCAACCGACAGACCGACGCTTCAATACGCGACAGCGCGGGCGGATCCATAGGTATGCAGTGTAATGAACGCTTGTAGTAGATGAGAGTACCTCCTAGACGGGAGTCCACCCTGTCGTTGCGAACCACACAGTAGTTTGCAATTCTAGGGTCCCGATCAGATGGTTTTAGGAAGGTCTCCTGCACCAGTAGAATGTCTAGCTGGTGGTCCCTCAGGAAAATGCCGATTTCCTGTTTCTGTGTGCCTAATCCGTTGGCATTGAAGTAACCTACAGTGAGTGATCGTGGTTTGAGACGGCTTGGTGTAGTGCGTATATCCATTATGGATTTCTAAAGCGCAACGCCGCGAGCCTATCCTTAATCTCTAGAACCCTAAGGGTGAGACTCCAGAGGGCATCCCCGTCCCCCTGTGAGGCCCTTGCGAGACGTTCGAGATCCCTAAGTTCCCTAAATTCAGCTTCGTTCGCGGTGACGTACGAAAGGAAACTATCGACGGGGGCCTGGGCAGATCCAGAACCCACGTGGGGGTTTACAGAACCTACTCCTACGGTGGACCTAACAGGTTTAGGTAGCGGGTTAGGTTGGCCGGTAAGCGGCTTTTGCCAAGCGTTTGGCTTAGTCGATTCCTTGACGGACTGCTGCGTACGTGAGACGCCCAGAGCAGGGAACGCGGCCTCAGAGTTCAACGACGGGACGGGACCCGCTGCTGGCTTCTTAGCCGACTGTGAAGGCGCTGGATTGCGCGGTCTGGTAGGTTGGCGTGGAGTACGAGTGCATCCGCGATAGTTGGCGGGATGACCGCTTTCCCCGCAAAGGACACACGCCGGTGGCTCTGTGCAAAGCGACCTATCCTTAGGCCTCTCGCACTCGGCTGTGGCGTGGTCGCCCAGGCACTTGACGCACCTAGGACGGGCAAAGCAGTTGCGCTGTGAATGCCCGTACAACTGGCATCGGTGGCATTGAGCGATGCCTCCTCTGTTATGAGGTAGCTCTACCCGGATACCGGATAGGCCACAGAGGGTGCTGATCTTAAAGATCTTCTTGCCTGCTTCGCTCAGATCTAACACCACGAGTACCATATCGTACACGATATTACTGCGCCCGCGAACCATGCGGTGCACTTCGTGTACTGGAAGATCCTGACTAATAAGAGATCCCTTGATCTCCTCTACAGGGAACTCCTTTGGGACGTTTTTGACGACGACCCGGAGTAGACGGTCCTCCCTCAGGGTATAAGTGTGGAACGACACGTTGCGTTCACGGAGGATCCGTGCAGCGAACGGTGATCGGCGGAAGAGGCCACCGTTACACGTATACCCTGAGGTGTAGAGCGTGCGTTGGTATAACGAATGTGGTGTGGTCATTGCACCAAGTGGACACCATGTTCCATTTGGATTTCTCCTGCAGGAACAGTGGTGGGGGAGGGGGCTCTTTGCGAGCGGGCTTTGGCTGCGGTGAGGCAGCGCTGGCGGATGTGGAGGGCAGGGGTGAGGACCGTTCCTGCCGTGAAGCGGCGGCGCTGGACTGCGCGGACTCTGGTGCACCGGAGATGGCGGTGCTTAGGGTGACCTTGGCCTTGGGCCCGTCCTTTAAAGAAGCCTTTCGGCTGCGTTTCCTGCTCTGAGATTCCACCAGAGTGAAATCCTTGTCGGAGTCCGTCTCGGAGGACGACTGAGAGGAAATGTACTCAAGTTCGATGTCTTCGACTTCGGAGCGGCTGCCGCGCTCCTCTAAGTCTCGACGACGAGACACCACGTCTACATCCATCACGCTTGATGGCCTATGAGCCTCCGGCGAGGCGGTCCTAACCTCCTCCGTTGAGGCGTTCCTATCTGCCTCCGTTGAGGCGTTCCTAACTGCCTTCGGCGAGGCAGTCCTGCTCCTAGCGGCCCCCGTGGCGGGAGTGGAACCTATTTTCGTTTTATTCGCGCCGTATTTGACGCGGTACGCGTCAATTGACTTTTTAGAAAAATCTGCAGCTCGTCGCCTGAATGCTTATTTGCTCAACCGACCATTTTGACGAATTTCACTTTTTAATGCAATTTTATTAAGGATCAAATTGCGGTTCGATTGGTATATAATACTTGCTGTTTGGACTTGAAGTACATTATTTATAAGGAATTTAAGTTTTTGAAAACTAACACAAGAGAATTAAAACTTCATGCTTAATTGCTCAAAGTCCATAGAGAAACACCAAACGTGCATCCGAGCATCGATTGCGTGCTTAAGTATTCAATCTCCTCACAGGTAACCAATCACGACATCGCATTTTGATGACGCAATACGCCGCCATTATTAATTTATTTTGTGACGAAGCTGGTGCTCGCACGCATTTGAGTAAAAACTAACGCGAAATATAGAAAAAAGTATTAATTTTAATAGAAAACAGTACCCGAAATGTCCGTGACGAAATATAAATCGGAAAATATAGTCACAACTATAGAAAAGAGTCGTTAACTTGTATTTTTGTTAACATTTCTTTGCAGATTATCACTGCGTATCGTTAACTTATAGTACAGGATGTTTAAATTTAATTGTGAAATTAAAAATTAATTGAAATCGTGACGTATCTATAAAAGAACAGATTGTTCCTACTAGTATAATAATAAAAAATATTGCTTTTGTGCGGTGACTGTCAAAATATACCTGCTACTTGCATGTTTGCTAATTGTTAAATGGGTAAATTTCTTAGCATTAAATGGGTAGTTTTTTGTTTACATATACCTACGCTTTGTGTTCGCAATGATGTTAGATGCTAGATAAGAAGATTAATACTATTTTTTACTCGCCACAGATCCATTGCTCACATTGTTTTATTATGTCCGTTGCTTTGCATTTTCTTCCCTATTTTGGATGAGAAATTCAGAACTAATTACGCCGTTGAGGGATGAATAGCCCATAAACTAAAGAATTCCTTATGAAAACATAAAGAATCGTCAAAAAAGGGTTAATTTTATTTAAAAAAAAATCCATTCTAAATTGTTTAAATAGTCTCAGTATATTAATTATTTTTATACGTATAGTTATGATCTTATCACAGTTTTATTTTCAATTTATGTCGTTTTTATTGTACATATTGAAATGAAGAAGTGGAGTCACGGTAATACCATAGTTCTATTTTATGTTGACATTACGTACGATGAATCAAGAATCCGACGAAAGAAGAATACGACGAATAAGGACTAATTCAAATCAGACACTAACCGAAAAGAAAATAAAATATATTAGAAGTACGAGTACCTACAAATATATGAAAGCTGACGACAAAGCCTGTATGGAATCTCTAATTAAAAAGGTTTTGACAGGATCAGATAACATAAACAATACCAGGCGAAGTAAACGATCTTGTATCGGTACAAAAAAAAATATCTGCTGGTCAAAAAACGTTGGGTTTTTATTTATTTTAGCACTTTTACCAATATGTGTCGTGAATTATTAATAATTACTACTAAAAGTAATAAATTTCGATCGATTAATCATATTTACCGGTAATATTAATATAATAATTTTCAATTAATCACATTTACCGTAACATATATATCAAACAGTGTTTTTTTTTTATTTCTGTGTTTTTTTAATGATAAATAGCCAGTTAACTAGTTATTTTTTTTTACCACGATACCCAAACACACTGTATTTGGTTATAGGGCACTTAAGTACTAAATATATTCGAATGCAAAATGCTCAACCTCCACTCCAGTAGTAGTCTATCTCCAATTGCATAATTTGTTTTGTGTTTATTTGCTCAACCTCCATAAAAGATTGTGAAAATAAACATAACTGTTTGACTTTTTAATGATTATTTGTAATATATCATTTCATAAACACGTTAACTATTTTTTTAATATAAAACTTATATAAAATCATATTATTTGCTTAAACTAATCAATAAAACGTCTCTGGTGTAAAATGTTGCAAATGGAGGTTGGACACTTAAGTATTCGTGCGACGAGCTGTCCTAAGTAAAACGCGGTCACCGTAACGTTTACGGGCCAGGAGGTAGAGTTCCTTATCGCTAAGGAAATCTTCTAAGTCTAATGGCGGAGGCGCCATCCTGAAAACTATAATATCCTAACAATCCTAGAACCCTAGTCTCCGGACGGGATAGCCCGGAGGTGCGTTCACTCTGTATCCCTCCCAACCGGGATAGGTTGGGAGGATGTACTTAAATAATGTGCCCTAAGCTTGTAATCCCGGATGGTAATCTTATTGTCCACCGGGTCCCTATCAGCCCGAGTGCCGGGAATGTATGGGCCCTTGCAGGCCGGCAATTCCAATCTAACACACGGGGATGGATTATAAGGAAAGGAAGGGTGGGAGGGGGGCGATGGCTAGGCTTGACTAGGAGATCCCCCAAGGCCAAGTGATCTAGCCCCGTCCGATGGGTAGCTTTGCCCTGAAGGGGCTCGGCAGGTGAATCGGGTCCTCACCTCACCCGGCTTCGTTAACACCGCTAGGTATCAACCGGGGACCAGTTGGTGTAACCTGGTTTTTCCCTGAAGGGGTTGCAAAACGTAGACGCGACTATAGAAATAGGTGTGAACAAAATGGCGGCCTGGGCTATTCTGACGAACCACCCGTAGCTACCTGTTCACGTGAGGTTGTGACGCGTCCTGAAAAGGACGAACTGAAGTCACGGCTTCACAGACTTTTCGATTAACCGATAGACTGAGCGACTTTTTCGACGCCAAGTAGAGAGGCTTGGCGCCACGCACGGAGCGTCGCGGAAACGTCCGTCGATCTCGACGAACACTCGTTGACTGGCGGCGCGCGGCACTTGCAGCTCTTCTTAACGGCGAACTCGTAGCGTAGACTATCGATGCGACGGACCGTACGGTCGGTTGAGCGGAGAGGGGCGCACAGCGGAAAGCGCGTGCGGATGCGACGGCTGCTCGAGCGCGTCTCTCTCAAGAACGAGTACGAGCGACGGGTCGTATTTATAACTTACGCACGGAGGCCAGACCGTTAGTACATATTCTTATTGGGCCAGACTGGCCGGTAGGACGGAGCTCGGCGCGGCGCGCTTCGACATTTCGCGCCATCGCCGCTACGCGTCGCTTCCATCGCATGGCGTGATTACAATCTGAGTTGTGATTGGTTATACATTTTTTATATTTTGTAAATATTTATTTTTCTTATATTTTATTGGTTTTACATGTTTACACACTTTTGTATATAAGGCGACGATTTTTATTAAACCACACGCATTCTACTTCAAGCAAATCGAGAGTTTTATTATATCCTCAAGATCTCCAAATCCTTACAGGAAGCTCTGACCCAGTATAGGCAGACCATCCTGTAAATACTCGAAATGACTTAAATAATTTGAATAAAATTTCTATGTGGCCAACTTGGAAGTATAATGTGTGTTTACTATTATTATCATTACCATAACTCATATTTTTATCAGCTGACTGATGTCCACGGCTGGGCATAGGCCTCCTCCAAATAATTGTACTTTACACGTCGCTGTGTCGCACAGTGTCGGTCGTCGCGTGCCTTTATCAAAAATTAGATTTTCCATTTTTCTAATTGGTTGACATGACAATACAATCCTTACTAAATGCCATAATGAATGTGGGTAGGTTCAGATTTAACATAAAATAATAATAATAGTTTTTTTACATAATAATAGAAGTGGTGAGTATTCAAAGTTCATGTCATTATTGATGCGTTGAAATTAGTAGCGTACACGAGTAAATTCAAAACCATGTTCAAAACATGTTATAAGCAGTGTATACTATTGCCAAAATACTTTAAATCATTAAACAGCAATTGTAATTGCTAAATTGTCATAAAAAACTAAGTGAATGAAATGTCCGACATTGGTACAATAAGTTAAGGCCTACGCAGACCGGGACGGCATGGCAAGGGATTTTAAATGCCATGCCGTCCCGGTCTGCGTAGGCCTTTATTAAACATATTTCTGTTACTGGAAAATTATAAGTATGTCGAAAGTTTGACTAGAGTTTAAAAAAAAATACATCAAAATACATTTTTAATTTTTTAATATGAGTCAGATAAATTAGTAAACTTTGTATTTGAAAACTGTCAATGTGCTCTTTCTTGCGATTTACGAGATATTTTATTTGCCGATTGATCAGCTCTCTGAAGTTGCTCTAGAAGGAAGGATAAAATTAATATAGGTATATTTAAACGAATGTACAGAGAATCGCATACTCGCAAAACTTCTAGATCACATACTAATAAAGATTTAATAACCATCTTATTGTATACTAGCTGCTGTGCCCGCGACTTCGTTCGCGTGGCGGATGTTACTTACTTCGCAATTCGATTTAATACTGAAAAATCGTTTTTTAAACCTTATAACAAACAGATATACCTACACACGAATTGTAAAATTAACGAACGAACCAAAACCTTTTCAAAAACAGATCTTTACAAAGACAGATCTATGAAGACTGTGTCTAAACTTATACTGAAAGACATGAGCGAACGTCATTCTTTCAAGTAAAATCTTAATACCGCGATACTGAAAATGACGTCACAGGCACAATGCCATCTGTTGTCAAATTTGTAAGTTAAAATAAATGACATCGCTTTTTTCATCATAACAGCCCATTAATGTCCCACTGCAAGGACGCGCCTCCTCCCGTGACGGAGGGATACTTGGCCTACTAATACCACGTTGGCCAGTCGGATTGGTATAGGGTTTAATTTCAAGTTTTCCTTCATTTTTATTTCGTAAAGATAATATTCACCGATAGTCCCTTAGTCGGTTTTACGACACCCATGGGATGAGATGGGGAGGTGACATATTGTATTCTTGCTCCGTCACCACACGGATAATCGCTAATTAATTATGAATGAATACATTTGCACGCCACGTTATGGTGCGGCAGAATTACCTGCCTCGGTGGCGCGGCGGTCGCATTACATGGCTGGCGTGCATGAGGTCGCGGGTTCGAATTCCATGGAGGACAATTGTGATACACAAACTATTGTCCTTAGTCTGGATGTTCTTTGTGTCCGTTAAATTGATATTTTTAAAGGCTAGTGTGAAGACTTATAATAATTGATATTACACATACGATTCATGGTTAATTTTATTAACATTTAAAAGGAATAACTTATTAATAGCACTTAATAATAAAATAGTTATATATTATTTAAAAACTCATTTATTTTATGATTACTACTGGTAACGCCATCTCGTGAACAAAAGAAACGAAATTTAAATTCATTCAACATTGAACCCAATCCATTTTTCATGACCCCTGATTTGTATTGGACTGTTCTAATAAAGAGATCTAGCGATATCTCGAGTATTACTTATCCGATTCCGATTGTTTTATTATAGTATAGATACCCAAGTAGCAAAATCTTGTCATATTAAGGTGTATAAAGCCAAAAAAAATTGACTTATAAAGGTCATATAAACGTCTATAAGCGTGGGTTTAGGCGCAGTTTATAAGAATATAAACCTTATAGTAGCTATATTGTGGTCATATAAAAAGCAAATGTTTCTTGTAGAAGGTTTATAAGAGCATCTTACAAGATCTATTACACTTATATTGATTACATAGAAGACTTTTACAAGATTAATATCCTTATAGCTGCATTATCTAACTCATCTATGGAGAAATTATTCTCTTATCAGTCGCCGTCGCAGCTTTTTGATATTGTTATGTTCAAGTGATTGAACTGGATTTTTAGAAGACATTTTATTTCTATTCGCAATTGAGTTGTCAAAAGTAAGTACTACCATATAATATAATATGCTTGGAGTTGGTGGTTTTAGGTAGTAAGTAGTAAAAAACTAATGGAAATTATTATTTACGGTAAAGTGTGGTATGATATTTGATGTATTTTTAAGGGGCCCATTGAATTATTCGTTTATATGCATTTCAAAATATATAATTATTTGTCATGTCTTGGTTACCGCTGTTACAAGTGTAAAAGCATTTTTTACAACACCTACAAGGGGGTTATAAAACCAATATCATTTTAAAAGTAAATTTATAAAGCTAAAGTCGTCCATATTGAGTAATTTCGGAGTTCCCTAAAGTAGCTGAGAAAACCATAACCACATCTTTCGTTTTTTTCAGTAGAATCGCTGTAAATATGGTTGTTTTCATGGACGTGGATCGTAAAGAGATGATTTTAATCTGCAACAGTCAAAAATAGCCTTGGCTATAAAATTATTTTATTTTAAGAGAGATGCTTTAATTGTGATCATTCTACTTACACAAACATACCATTACATTTCATCATCAATGTTGAAGAAATGGGACTTATATTACATCGAACTTTTTTTGGTCTAAAGACTGTGAGTGAATACACAGTTTATGATCACTACCCTGATGACGAATGTGAATTTTTCTTATATAATATTAATGTAAAGTGATCTTCAATAAATAGATACGTCTGAAAAGTACCCCTCATTGTTAAATAGTTATATTTAAGTTTAAAATAAATACATCTCGATTAAAATTATGTCTTTTATTTAAATCGTGGTTTGGTGGTTGGCATTTTATTTAAAATTATATCTTTTAGAAATCTGTATCTGTGGAAGCTTGTTATTGGCGTTTAGTAACTATTTTTGAATCCATCTTTAATATAGCTGTAAGCCTCCCAAATATTTTTTTGCGTCTTAGTTACTAAATTTATAATAATATAAATATAATATAATAAAAATAAATTTAGTAACTTGTTAAAAGAATAAAAACAGATACTGGTACAATATTTAGTTTAGTTATATTTAGCTTTATAATATAATTTTTCCTGCCATTAGCAGTATCACTTTCATTATTCTCTGCCGTACTGTATTCATGTTCAAGTTTTGGTGTAAAGGAGTATTGTGGTAAACTAAACATTTCTCTTATATTTTAATTTGGTACGGAACCACTAATATTTTCCTCTTTATTAATTTCTATTGTAGAAAAAGCAATGTACGCGTTTTTGTCAAAGCCTTATATTTTTTGTCCACCCTCTTTCTACTTCGCTTAAATTTTTTCCGCCATCCTTGTTTATTATGAATTAATATTATAATTACTAGGTACTTCTAATCTTCCACTTGTTAAAAATGGCGCACATAAGTAATATAAAACATAATAATAAAGTAATTATTAGGGTAATATTCTTATTGCGGCTAGATAATTGATCTTTACATTACTTATGCACTTTTACGGGTCATTTATGTAACAAGTAAGCATTTGTTATATAAAAACTGTACAAACTGCTTTTATGAGACTCCAAACTTTATAATTATCATATAAACCACTGTAATAAGCTTAAAAAGACATCATTTAAACCTTTATATGACTCTGTATATTATATGACCATTTAGCCATATAATAAACAGTTATAAGAGTAACTTCTGTACGAGGCTTTATAGTTGTCATATAATTCAGCTTTATAAACGAGTACATGACTGAGTTATAAGAATGAAAGTAGTATAGCCAAACCCTCTTATAATATGCCTTTACATGGTATATTGTCGTAAATTTTGCTACTATATAACAACTACAAGTATTATAGCTGTATAATCCGTTTGTTATAAGGGTATTTTGCTAGTTGGGTAGATACCTACTTTAAACTTAATACCTAAAAACTACGTATCTATGTATTTTAATATCTAAAGCTCGCTTATTCCGAGAAGAGTCAATAAGAACCACGTCCGTTCGCATTAAGTGTCAATGTGAATGAAATTATATAGATGCACCGGTTGGCCGTTTCGGACGTTAAACAAAAATCAACCGTACTGCCGTACTCATACTGGCGCGGCGACATTTGGAAATTTTCTTTCATCTAAATCTTGTGTGTTTATAAACCGATTTCTATAATTTTTTTTTATGAATAAGGTATTAATGTGTACTTTTGAAATATGGGAGTTTGAAAAAGATATGTCTATGCAAATTACAATATATTTATGTATTTAATACACTTTGAAGAAAACCCTAACGATTAAACAGGTTATTGTGACTAATATATAAAAGATAGATATATACTATTCAGGACTTTTTTGTTCATCGTTTGAAGACCATTATTTTTGTAATACATATTTTTGGCGTATGATCAACGTATGCGATGATAAGAGCTCGAACGCGCTTTTTTTCAACCGACTTGCTTCAAATTTTTTGCCACTGCTCAGCTCCTATGTGTCTTAGCGTTATGTTATACAGCCTATAACCTGCCCGGGAGTATGGACTACAATTGTACCAAGTTTGGTTAAAATGCCTTCAGTAGTTTTTGACCCATGCTTGCACATACAGACAGACAGACAGACAGACAGACAGACAGACAGACAGACAGACAAAAAATTTATTGATTGCATTTTTGGCATTAGTATCGATCACCATTCATCCTCCAATATTAATTTTTAACATATATTCAATGTACAGAATTGATCTCTCTACAGTTTTATTATAAGTATAGATAATCCAATGATTTTAACAATAAGATTTAGAGAATTAGAATATTTTCGGATTAAATTACATAGAATTTTTACCTATAAAGCTTAGGTATAACTAGAAAAATCCGAAAAGAAGAAAGACAATGGAAAAATTGGTACTCGATGCGGGAACTCGATGTTCGAGTCCCGCATCGAGTACCAATTTTTTCCATTGTCTTTCTTCTTTTCGGATTTCCAATTATCGGAATTGAAAATTTAGGTGAACTTTGGCGCACCCATTTTATTATTGTACATTTAGAGATTGTAATACAGTAGCATTATTTTCCAAACGAGAATGTTACCAATACTTTTATTTCCCTCCATAAAAATATCAATAAAAAACGAAATTTTGATTTGCACCAATTGCTACGAATAACATAACGGCCCATAAAAAAAATTGATTAAAAAAATGTTGTTTATTTTTTATTTTTTTATGTCTCCCATATAACGAGGCGTTTATGTATTTTGTATAATGTTAAAAATATTTAAATTAATATTGTTATTTTATAAAATTGTAACGATATGGGCCCAAGACATATCGGACGAACTAAATACGAAAGGCAAGTCTTTTAATTACTTTTTAATACTTTGCTAGTCCGTGTGGTAACGGAGTCCGTGTGGTGACGGAGTCCGTGTGGTGATGGAGTCCGTGTTGTGACGGAGTAAGAATACAATATGTCACTACCCCATCTCATCCCATGGGTTTCGTAGACACCGACTAAGGCCCCATTCGCACGAGCGCTTATTTAACGCGCTTTTTTAAAAGTGTCGGAATAGAACAAATGCTTTTTTATCGCTCGGCGTTGGAAATTGTGTTCTATTTCAGGAACATAAAAATGGAATTAGTAGGCCAAGTATCCCTCCGTCACGGGAGGAGGCCCGTCGCTGCAGTGGGACTTTAATGGCCTGTTATGATGATACGGACAGACAGACAGCGACTTTGTTTTATACGAAATAGAGTTGGTGGCACTGATATTGAATAGAAATCGGCCAAACTGAAGTGGGACTGGACAGGCCACATTTTCCGTAAGCCTGACTAGCTGTGGGCCAGAATTACCACGGAAAGGTGCCCAGAATTAAATAGTCGTCGCGGCAGGCCACGTAAGAGGTGGCGAGATGAGCTGGACAGGACATAAAACACTATAGGTAACGCGGTATTATCTGAGTCTTATGGCCAGATTCAGAGACCGCACTTTGACTTTACTTTAGCAAAGTCTAGTTATGATCTCTGAATTTGAACAACATTAAAGTAATCTTTTCGCATGAAAAGTTTACTTTGTAGTAATAAATAATGAAAGTAAACTTTTTCATGCGAAAAATTACTTTAATGTTGCTCAAATTCAGAGATAATAACTAGACTTTGCTAAAGTAAAGACAAAGTGCGGTCTCTGAATCTGGCCCTTAGAGCCATATCATTTCTCTGTATCTATCTCGCTTGCACTTACTGGTCTTCTATTCTTGTATGTTATCTTATATCTCTTGTTGGAGTACTCAGATGATAACGCGCTACATATAGCTTTCTTAGGCCTTGTTAGAAGTCAGCATGAGCCCTTTGTCTACCAGTGGGACGATAAAGGCTGACACTAATTTAAGGTAGCAAAAGATTAAAGCAAAACATTTAACGGCCTCGGAGTCGGAGGCAGGCAAGGCGGTACATGTGTACAGTGCACGATATCATGGTTTAGAATCCTACGCAAGATGTGTGATCCACAAATTTTTGTTTGAGTTTGAATGTTTTTGGTGGCTGAAAATTTAATTTCTGTTAAAGTTAGTTAGTAGAGAGTAGTAAGTTAAGAGACACAGGGCGGGAGCAGTAACTTTTAAAAAGAAAAACTTCCCGTCCGCTGAAAAGAGAGTTTTTCTCTTTAGAGCATTGAAAAAAGATGTAGAGCAACGCAAGGAGAACCAACTCTCTTGATTTTAGCAATGGCAAGCTAGCCGAGCACAGCCAAGCTAGCTGGTAAGCTTCATCACACCACATACCATAAACGCTCTTAACAGCGTTTATAAGGCCCGGATTCCTCTGTCGCTGATGCCCGATTTACACATCGACAAGTACAGTAGCGAGTTAAGTAGTATTTTAAGATTAAGTTGATTTAAATAGAGTTCCATCCTATTTTTTGGCGAGTTAAGTACGAAGTAGCCCCCTCTCTCGCGTCTCGCCAACTTAACTTGCCAAAAATAGGATGGAGATCTATTTAAATCAACTTAATCTTAAAATACTACTTAACTCGCTACTGTACTTGTCGATGTGTAAATCAGGCATGACGTCGGTCGCGTACCGTCAGTCGCGTAGCGCGCTGACCATCAGCGCCAATGAAAACATCCGTAGTGCGATACTGACCGCTCCACGGTACAGGCGTCTCCAAGTGGATTTGTGAAGCGGAGTTTGAATTTGGAATATTAATATGAACCCGTTTATATTGTTTAGTTGCTGCAACATACTTATGAAAGCGGAGACGGCTTCAATATAGAAAAAAAAATATCACATTCACATTGTTGCTGATAGGAGGAAAAATGATGAATTTTGCTCTGGCATCGCGATCTTTGTAACGTTAATTCGATAAATCCCACAATGCAGGACGTAGGCGCACCTTGGCAATCACACGTTCGGTATTAATGTTCATGGAGGCGGGCGACTGTACGCGCGCGTGCCGACGGTCAGGAACAGAGTGAGGATGCTCATAGCGTTCTATAGCGCGTCAGTCGACCGACGAACGCGGCGCTGACGAGCGAGACCGACGCGCGCCATCAGCGGCGCGTAGCAACTCGCGCGCCGCTGATGTCAGCGTCACAGTGTAGTGCTTCATAGAACACAACGTATATTCGTACGCGCGACCGACATCAGCGACCGACGTCAGCGACAGAGGAATCCGGGCCTAAGACTCACTAACGCCGTCAATTGAAAAAAATTCATTAGATATTCGGTAGTCTTGAGAAAAGGCAATAAAGTATTTTTATAACACACTCTCAATACTTTAAGGGCCAGATTCAGAGACCGCACTTTGTCTTTACTTTAGCAAAGTCTAGTTATTATCTCTGAATTTGAACAACATTAAAGTAATTTTTCCCATGAAAAAGTTTACTTTCATTATTTATTACTACAAAGTAAACTTTTCATGCGAAAAGATTACTTTAATGTTGTTCAAATTCAGAGATAATAACTAGACTTTGCTAAAGTAAAGTCAAAGTGCGGTCTCTGAATCTGGCCCTAAATGTTTTTCAATTAGATAAATATTGGGGTCCAAATCGAACCTACATTTCTATTTTGCTTGTTTTATGATTTGTCGTTGTGTAATTTTAATAGAACTATAACATTGTTACAGCAATCACAATAAAAAACTATATGGTATGGCCAAATGCCAGTGTACCATTTTACGTGACTCCAGACCATTTTGGTAAGTATTTAAACGTCACAATTTGATTTTTTGCAACTGCCTCAGTAGCTTTTTGGCCGTGCATTAGCAGTGGTTTCGAATCCCACGCTAATCAGTGAGATAATCAGTATGTGATTTACATAAGGCAATCTTGAATCTAGATCTTCTTTGTATCTGTTAAATTGATGTTTGGAAAGTCCTCACGACACAAGGCATGATCCCTAGTAGGGGAATTGTCAAGAATTAAAAAAAAACAGTTAATAACCGACTCCCTTGGTCCAATTCAGTCGCTTCGAAAAAAATATTCAATACTATCATGAACTTGTCAAACAAAAGCAGTTGATAATAGTATTTTTTTTCACTAAAAACTTAATAAACGTAATAAAATCAGTTGAAAACCCGTATAAGCAGGTTGCTTAAAAGCCTTTTGACAATAAAGTATAAGTAAATATGTTTTGAGTTTTGACAAATTTACGTTACTATTCGAAAACTTTTTTCGTATTGACAAACTCGGACTAAGTAAAGCCTGATTTACACATCGACAAGTAGGTACAGTAGCGAGTTAAGTAGTAAGTTATTGATTAAGTTGATTTGAATAGATCTCCATCCTATTTTTTGGCGAGTTAAGTTGGCGAGAACGCGAGAGAGGGGGCTACTTTGTACTTAACTCGCCAAATAATAGGATGGAGATCTATTCAAATCAACTTAATCAACAACTTACTACTTAACTCGCTACTGTACTTGTTCATGTGTAAATCGGGCTTAAGGGTACAGAGCATATATTTCTGTGTTACAGAGGGTACCTAAGTACTCGTAGTACCTAGTAGTTAAAATATGCAATTTCGTTTACCTACACTTGGTGATTTTTACTCCGTAATAAAATAATAAAGTAGTAGTAGGTAGGTGTACTCGTATAATAAGTACATTTATCTATTGTCTTGTACCCATAGCACGACCTCAGCTTGTGTTAGGTATATTAAAACGAATTCTTTTTAAACAGATAAAGAACAGACACTGGCAATTATGACGGCACTCTCTGCCTTCGCATTTAAGACTTGCCTGAAGTTCTCACCAGTCATGGAGCGACCGAAGGAAGGAGATCATGTCCTGGTCTTCGTAAACCCTGATGGTATAAAGAGATGCAAGATAGAAACCTCTGGACATTCGTTCTATGAAACACATGTAAGTTTTTGTCTATGTTTTTATACACTGTAGGGACTGATGTGATTTGTCCTCCCGTGACGGAGGGATACTTGGCCTACTAATAACCACACTGGCTAGACGGATTGGTATAGGCCAAGTATCCCTCCGTCACAGTAGGAGGCCCGTCCCTGCAGTGGGACATTAAAGGGCTGTTATGATTCTAATGATTCTCTTAGGGCTCTTTCCATTTAGCCGCTTCGTGCTGTACGGCTACCGTGCGTTTTTCGAACGGCAAAAGCAACGTTCGTTTTTTTTCATACAAATCTGACCGTACGGTTGCCGTGCGGCTGACACTCGACACTATAAAAACTGTCTACAAAAACGGCACTGTTTAACAAAACCAATTCTACCAATTCACGACGCTACCTTTAATATTGAATAATCCTTGGTTATATATGGTATACAATGGTTGCAGCGCCTAATTACAGTTATCTACAATGTAAAAAAATTATGACGTCAAGAAAATGCATTTGCATTTCAGCATTTGGAGGCGGGTGGTAACATTTTTCTAAACTTTGAAATGTACTAAACATAGATTAAGTAGTAGGTACAAATGACGTCAAAAAATATAAAACGAAAGTTGTATAAGCAATTTTGAAAATATATTTTTGACTTTGACTTTGATTTATTCTTTTCTGATCCATAGAAACTGCTACTGGGATACGAATGTTTAAAATCACCAAAAATGGAGATGATGCTCATGCGGTCTTTGGGATTCCCATTCGAACACAACAGGCTCAGCAGGGATCTGTTCATAGAAGTACTCGATGAAAATATTGAACCTGGTAAGTTCCATAGATATACTTAGTTAAAAGAAAGAAGAAACAAAAACTATTTATTTGCAGCAAAACAAAAACAACAAAACTTTCTTAAAATTACATATAACAATATAGGTATATGTAGGAAAAAACATATACAAATTAAAATGTTGCTGCAAAACAGTTTCAAATCAGCAATGCCAGTTAAAAATAACTAGCGCTGATCTTCCTTTGAGACTAGTTGGCGAGCGACCGATAGTTGCGTTTTTCTAGTTAAGACGGCGGAACGCGCCGATGGGTAAGGGTGGCACACTCGGGCATAATTACCTATCCCCAAGCGCGGCAAATTCTTGTAATTTCATTTAAATATCACAGTACTAGCCAGCGTGGTATTAGTAGACCAACTATCCCTCCGTCATGGGAGGAGGCCCGTCCCTGCAGTAGGGCATTAATGGGGTGTTATGATGATGATGATCACAGTACTATAGGTGCTAAGCTAAGCCTGGTAAGGGTCTAGCTAGAGTCTGCACACGGCCGAGTCTTTCCAGTGGGGGCAAGGCTCATTTCTCTCCAACTAAACAATGATAATATTAATTTGTAATTTGCCATATCTATAAATTTTACGATAACATGCATTTCACAACAAATAAAACGGAATCCGCTTACCAACAAACACTGATACGATCTACAATTAAATAACATAGAAATTTATGATAAGACAATACCGTAAGCTAATAGAGATGATAAGAAACATTAGATTACATAATACTGATAAAAATAATCAGACACGACAACACTTTCATTTAAGTCATACAAGAAAGATGTCGTATCAAGAATTCAAGTTATACGAGAATCTATTTATAGAAACAAATGTTCAATCAAACGATTATGATGCAGTGATCCTAATACTATACCCTGAAGAACTCCAAGTTGAATTACCACGGCAAATTAAAAACTTCATCGGTAACCTTACAAAAATTGACAAGAATGTCACTAAAGTGCCGACAGTTTGGAGCTGTGACTATGTATCGGGTGGAAGAATAATCCTGGCTCCAACGGGCAAAATTACTGGCTATCATGACGTCAGAGTTGTCAAAGAAGCAGCTTTCAAAGGCATGACAAGAGCGATTGAAGCTGGATCCAAAAAACCGTTGTTAGTTGTACAAAACCTCGTCAATTTCCCTGATGGACAGCTGGTCTGTATTTTAGGAGCGCTTGAAGCGCTGTATAATCCTATACAGCAACGCGAAAGGGATAATACCAAAAGTATACTAAGAATCGGCTTCCATTCCGAAGAGAAAAAAACTGAAAGCTTTGAAAAGACAGTCAGAAATGCCATCGCGCTTGAAAAAGCTAGAGGTTTCGCTAGAGATATCGCTGGCGGAGATCCTGAGCGCATGTCTCCGGAAAACATTGTTCAATACGTAAAAACTAAATTCGCTGATCTTAGCAATATCACCATTCAGGTCATCTCTGATGAAGATATTATTGCAAGAGACTATCCTTTATTAAATGCTGTATCGAGAGCTGCATCTCGCATTGAAAGACATAAGCCAAGAGTTGTTGAAATTGTCTACAATCCTTCCGACCCAGCTAGAGTGACAGAGACTTTGATTCTGGTCGGCAAAGGAGTTACTTATGACACTGGCGGTGCTGATTTAAAGATATCAGGAAAGATGGGTGGCATGTCTCGTGATAAAAGTGGTGCTGCAGCAGTGGCTGGCTTCCTTAAAGCCTGTTCTTTATTAAAACCACCTCATCTAAAAGTAGTTGGTGTGTTATGCCTTTGTAGGAATTCAATCGGCGCTGATTCGTATGTGCCTGACGAGTTGCTGGTATCCAAAAGTGGTAAAACAGTTCGTGTAACAAATACCGATGCTGAAGGTAGATTTGCGATGGCTGATGCTCTCTTCAAGGCTGGTGAAGACGCTGTAAAAGAGCTTAATCCCCATCTATACACGATAGCAACTTTAACTGGTCACGCAAGGTTGTGCTACGGTGATCATACTGCAGCGATGGATAACTACAACGCAAAAGGCACCAACCATGCAAGCAGGTTGCAGTTCTCAGGCTCCAGAATGGGAGAAGGTATAGAAGTGTCTACAATCCGTGCAGAAGATTTAGCTGTTAATGTAGGGAAGGCGAAAGGCGATGATTTAGTCCAGGTTGATATGGATGCCAAGAGTCGTAACCATCAGTTAGCTGCTGGCTTTTTGATTAAAGTTGGAGGCTTGGAAGACAAGAATGTTAAGTATACTCATTTGGATATAGCTGGAGCATCCGCCTGGCCTCCTAGTGAACCGAGTGCTGTGCCAATTTTGAGTTTGTGTCATCTACATAAGGTTCTTATTTGAATTTAATGATTTTGGTAATAAAGTTGTTTTGATAATGTGTACTATTTCATTGTTTTTTTACGAAAGAATAGCTTAGGTACTTAGTTCCTATTTTTACAAGCTTAGTGGCATAGTTTGCGGTGGACGCACATGTATGAAGAACTGGCTCAACTATGCGAGCTAAGCTTAACCAACTTAGCCAGCGGTGGATGTTCGGCTTAATTATTCAATTTGATGCTTTATTCGTATACGAGTTTGTGAATTAGTATAAAGTTATTGAATTCTATTATGATCAAATCAATTATTTAAAATATACTAATTTATATTAATCATTATCTATTTCTATTCTCTTTTATTTTTCACTAATGTAATCTGTTAAAAAATAGCTTTTCAACTCATTCTGACCTTATTTTAAAAAGTACTTTTTTTCTTCTGCATCTGTTATGATGGATGTGAAGCTTACACACATAATACCTACATAAACTCACGCCTTATCCCGTCCGGGGTAGGCAGAGACGACAGAACACCACTTGTCACGATCCTGGCAAACAAAATGGGCCTCGTCTACATTCATTAAGCGTCTCATACATGCGCGTCGGTTACGAGTGCACTTTATTTGGCCCTTTGTGAAGCTTACTATTGGGGAAACGTCTTGTTATGCACATCATAATTTATCTGATGTTTATCTACTTATGATTGCGTATAATGCCTTATCAGTACTTAGACGTATTTACTAGAGATATTAAGTAACTATTTATTACTGAATAAAGCAATTAAGGCCATGGTTATATGAACGTTGGTATTTATCATCAGCCCATTAATGTCCCACCAAGTTTTCCTTCTTTTTATTTTGTAAAGATATTATTCACTGATAGTCCCTTACTCGGTTTATACGACACCCATAAGATGAGATGGGGTGGTGACATATTGTATTCTTACTCCGTCACCACACGGAGAGGTTTGCGCATGTACAGAAACAAATATACACCCGCTCTCCGCTCTTTAGTTCCTAAGCTGACATCTGCGCAGACATTTGAAAGAAAAACTTTTGTAACAACAACTTCAAGGCATAGAGAAATAATATGGCTCATGATAACTCGGTAAACGTAGTGTAGGACGCCCCCAGCATGGTGGACCGAGCGACGACCTCAAAAAGGTCTCTGGGTCGGACTGGATGCGGAAGGCGCAGGACAGAGTTCTGTGGCGCGTGTTGGGAGAGGTCTATGCATCCAGCAGTGAACTACGATAGGCTAGTTGATGATGATAGTTACCTACAGTACGAGCCTTCTAAGTAGTGTGCTTGCACTTATGGGTCTTATATGAAGATAAAGATAAAGATCATTTTATTTGTTCAAACTTCAAACTTCAAAATACTTTATTTCATAAAATTTATTACAAATTGTTTGAAATCGTCGTTTACTTAAAATTGAAGCTACATTTAAAATTATAGATCGACACAGACAAACGCTACAGCACTAAGAAAAGCCGCGTTGTATTGTCAAATGTAAATCAAAGGAGAAAAATAAAACCAATCTACTACTCGAATCTACTTGTCTGTCTGTGTTGATCTATAAATTCCAGTTTCCAAATGGTAGGGCCAATGAGAAGAAACCTGGCAAAGAAACTCATGGCAACTCTTTTAAAATTCAGTTGTGTTTACAATTTTTTTTTTACATTAATCATATACCCTATCAAAATATTTGACAGTACCAGACAGGATATTACACCATTTATACATCATAAAAAATAATAATCAAAGAAAAGAAAAGTAGAAGACAAGCATGAGAACAAGGAAGACAGAAAAAAAAAAAGATAGAAAGGATACAATAATACAATTAGAACTTAGAGATAAAACAATACAGTAGCACACATATATAAAAAAAAGTGCATAAACTTGCATTATTTGAAACAGCCTATGCCTATGTTAAAACATGAGTGTGCATACATACAGTGTAGTATACATTATGTTGTTACATGATATAATAGGTACGTCATGTTTTGCCCTTGGGGCATACAAATATTTATTTTGGAAGCATGCATTATTTAATATAATATAAAATCAATAGTTTCAAATTACTTCCATTTAAATTAGTTTCTTACAATCAATCATACAATTCCATTAAATTCAAAAATCTTATCACCCTAATTAATCACATAAAAAATCATTATATTATATTTATTTATTTTATTTATCTTCTATATATTTTTGTAGTACCTACTTAGAAAGTTTAGTGACCACTTTATACCAAACTAGCTGACCCGTGCCCACTTCGTTGGGCGGCAAAAAAACACGCGTCCCTTTTTTAAACATATTTCATTACTGCTCCACTCCTATTAGTCATAGCGTGATACTATATAGCTTATGACACTCCCCGATAAATGGACTATTCAACACAGAAAGAATTTTTAAAATCGGTTTAGTAGATCCAGAGATTACCACCTACAACGTCACAAACATACAAAGTTTACCTTTAAATATTAGTACAGATACCTATTCCAACTATTATACATTCCTATATATCCCTTTAAGCTACAAACTGTCCAAATATTTAAGCTATTTTTTTTTCTCTGGGGTAAAATATGCCTACGCATTTCCTTTCGTTGGGGGACGGGAGGGGTATGTGGGGCTCTTTGGGGGTTACCCCCCAGTGTACCCACTAAAAGTCCCCAGCGGCCTGAGGAACCGGCAGAGCCTTTGCGTGCAGTCCCCCTCCGGCGATCCCCGCCATTAAAGGCGGGCGCTACTCTTCTTGAGAACGGCCGTGAGTGCTCCGGCCGTTCTCACCCACATGATGGTGGTGGCGAGTCGTTCGATGAAAGGTGCCCCCGCACCTGTCACCCCTGCTCACCACCGGGATGCAGAAGGACACGGTACGTCCGCCTTCTCCTGCTCTCTCGCCTCCAACGATGTGGCGGCGCGAGAGGGTCTTGTTCCCGCGCGCGCTCAGCAGCCTCCTTCTTCGATATAACAAGTTCACAGAAGGAGGCAACCGCCTCTTAGGCCTCTTCACTTCCCAGCATAGCTTTAACTAAGCTCGGGAGCGACAGGTCCGCTCCAACTACCGCCACCAGGTTGAGGAAATATAAATAAGGTGGTACAAGTTTTTATTCTTTCCCAGGTGCCGTGGAGCTATTCACCAAAGACGTAGGATTACCAGTTGAAATGAGAAACTTACCATACGACATAAACAGTGTTATGCATTTTGATCCACGAGAATTCAGTAAAAATGGACATAGAACAATTTTGTTCAGGGTAATTATTGTTTTATTATTAATTTTACAGCATGTTTAATACAATTTTAAATGTAGCCTGAACGTGAAATGATAAAATTTAACTTGAATTTAAAATGAAAAAGAGTGACACCAGAATGTCAATTCTCGTACATAAAATTCGGTTAAGTTAACTTTTAGTTGTCATGTTTTTGCTATTGCAATTGTAATCTTTTGTAGTCGTGTTAAAGTTTAATTTAGAGTGTGACAATTTGACAACTAAAAGTTAACTTAACCGAATTTTAGGTACGAGAATTGACATGTAGGTTAAAATAAATGGCGGATTTTTGGCGCCGAATTCAAATGTTTCTAGTTCTGTATTTTAAAGCATGTCGGGTTTTTTTTATAATAGTATTTAACTTACTATTCCTTTTTTTTTATAGTCCCGTGGCTAGGCAAAAGCGTTTACATTGCTTTCTAAGCATCCATGTCTTCCCCGATCTCTGGCCAGCATGTCAATTCTCGTTCTTTAAAATCGTTAAAAATTCGGTTAAGTTAACTTTAATACTATTTTCACGGGTCTTACTCGCGGTATTACTAATTAGCCTAGATACTAGTAATATAAATACCTAGGATTTTTTCCGACGTTTCGGCCGACTTGCAAGGGCCGTGGTCGCGGAGGGACTTGAAAATAGTATTATGTATACAAATCGCGATAATTTAAAATCTATTAAGTTAATTTAGTATTATGTATACAAATCGCGATAATTTAAAATCTATTAAGTTAATTTTAGTAGTCAAATTATCTTACCTATTGTATGACAATCAATTTGACAACTTTAGTTAACTTAACCGAATTTTTACCTTTTTTATGGAAAGAGAATTGTGTAATCTACTAATTATAAATTCAATAATTACAGAGCAGACACATGGTGCAACTACGCAGCACATTAACACAAAACGATTTAAAAAAGATAGACATAGTTTACGGACCTGAATGTAGAAAGAGAGACAGACTAGAAAAAATAGAACTCTGTAAATTTTACCCTGAAACATCAAGAAGAAAACGCGAAGTAGCTATAAACGAAACAGTAACACAAAACTTAAGAGTAAATAGAAATATAACACCCCCACCAGCAGGAGTCGAAGATAAAAACAAAGAACTAACAAACACAGACATAATAAAAGAACTTAACGTAGAAAAAGAAATACAAGATGTTATAGACAATATACATAAAGTATCAGCTAAAGCTTTGCAGGTAGTAAGAGAAAAATACTGCAATAAAACAACTAATGAGACTGTTAAATTTGACACGCCATTAATTTCAAGTGACGCGACTATTTTAGATAACATTTTATACTCACTAACTGACCATGCGGTTACTTTAGTAAAAAATGCTTTAGCAAATTTGACAGTCTTCTGCAACTCTTCAGAAGTGATGGGTTTATATCAAAGAGCTTGCGATTGGCGTTTTAACAACTGTCCGACACCGAGAATATATACTAAAGTTGGTAGACCATGGTATTCGACGAACCATAGGCCTATTTATCAACAACCGACTAAGCATTCTGGTAGTATCCATCATCAATTCGATAAAATCGCTTGGAGAAGTAACACTGACAATGATACAGAAGTTACAGAAGCCACAGAAGTCACGGAAGTCACGGAACCATCAAAAAGCAGAAGAAAAAGGCAAGCAGAAGCTAAGAAAACTTCTGTAGGTAAAGAAAAGTTATTAAAAGAGAAGACTAACATAAAATTGAAAGGTGCAAAAGCTAATACGACGAAGAGCGATGAATCTGTTAAGGCTAAAAAGCGATTTTTTGAAACTCAAAGATATGATAGGTAAGTTAATTATTGACTAAATTCTCAGTATGGTGACGGAGTAAGAATACAATATGTCAACACCCCGTCTCATCCAATGGGTGTCGTAAGAACCGACTAAGGGACTATCCGTGAATATTATCTTTACGAAATAAAAAGAAAGGAAAACTTGAAATTAAACCCTATACCTATCCGTCTGGCCAGCGTGAAATTAGTAGGCTAAGTATCCCTCCGTCACGGGAGAAGGCCCGTCCCTGCAGTGGGACATTAATGGGCTGTTATGATGATGATGATGATGACACAATATTTGTGATAAAGGATAAGGATATTTATATAAGATGAAGAATAGGCCTATGTCCAACAGTGGAAGATCATTGGCTGATATGATGATGGTAAAATGTTTAACTGATTCGGGGGCAAAGCGGGTGTTTATGCGACTGCTGTGCTGTGCGAGAGTTTGAATCTCACGCAAGATAAATTATTTGTGTAATCCACAAATAATTGTCTGTCTGGATGATCTTTGTGTCCTTTAATTTCGTGTCTGTAAAAAGTGTCCGCGATACAGGGCTAAAAAAAAAATTGTATTTTTTAACCCTAGATAGCTAACGTTCGTTAAAATGACGAACATGCCATATTTATCTTTCTAACGTTTTTACCTACTCGTTTGCCAATTTAAACCAACTTAGTGAACGCCGAGGTGCGTCAAAAGCTGCAGATTGTGTTCCTATAAGAAGAGGCGTATAACAAAGAATAATTATAACAGTTGCAAAGCTCCCATTTGTGTTGAACATACAGGTGAAAGGTTTAAAAAGAAAAAAAAGAACATTCTCATAATTTAGTCATTATAATATTTAGAGTGCCTTTTCGATTAAAAAAATATGGGTCATTACAAAAATGTGATTAATACTTAAAAGTTAAATAACATTTACTTTTGTATTAATTATTTTAATTTATACCCTATATTTCCCCTCAGTTTAATAATCTTACTTGAAATATAGTTTTAAGTACATAAAAATCTCATTTTAAAAATTGGTCGTCTAAAAGTCGAATGGTTAGCTTATCATAGCAGTTTAGGAAGGTTAGCTATCTAGGATTAACAAACTAACTAACTCAAAGCTAGGTATCTAGGCTGCACATTTTCATTGTTGCAAATAGCCCCACAGATGTCAGTTTTTGAACTAAGTGGCGCGGAGTGGGTGTTTTATTTGGATTCGTTCTCAGAATATTATTAGGTAACTAGAAAATTCCGAAAAGAAGAAAGACAATGGAAAAACAAAAACTTAAAACCACCGTAAACTTTTCAATTGCAACATTGAAAGTTTACGGCTGTCGCGCCTAGATGGCGTTGTACAGTTGAGTTCTAAGTTGCGGCCGCCCGGCGCCGTATATAAAGGTAGTCAAGACGGATACTCGGGTGGCCTAGTTAGTCATGGCGCTGGACGCGTATCCAGAGACGCGGGATCGAGTCCTGCCTCGAGTACCAATTTTTTCCATTCTCTTTCTTCTTTTAGAATATTACATTCTCAAAACATTACAATCGCGTTCCTGTACATGCGTGAACTTCTCTGAAAACTAACTTCAGGCTGGCTGAGCTATTTGGCGAGTACTTTTTGTGTAACTAGCTGACCTGTGCCCACTTCGTTGGGCGGCGAAAAAATCGCGTCACTTTTTTAAACATATTTTATTACAGCTCCAGTCCTATTAGTCATAGCGTGATACTATATAGACTATGACACTCCCCGATAAATGGTATTAATGGTACGATATTTAACACTGAAAGATTTTTTAAAATCGGTTCAGTAGATCCAGAGATTACCCCCTAAAACGTTACAAACACTAACTTTACCTCTTTGTAATACACTCGAGAGCAAAAGTTCCGGGTCACTAGCATTTACTTCAATATCTTGAAAACGAATAAAGCTATCGTATTGAAATAAATTGAACTTTATAGACAATTTAATAATCTTTCATTAAACATATAAAAACTTATTGATGGAGCAGTCAGCGAGAAACAGCAAGAATAGTCGGTGTATCGTTGTCTACAGTTCAGCGTGTTCGCCAGCGGTTTCTAGAAACTGGTTTGAACCTACGCAGACCAACAACAGGCAGACCCAGGTGTACGACGGCACGGGAAGATCGATATTTAGTGAACTCTATGCTACGAAATCGGTTTCTTACGGGAACAGCACTGACTCATCATTTTTTAGGACTTGGTGGAAGCAGCCCTTCTGCTTGGACTGTGACTTCTGACTGACTGGAAGACGGCGACTTGCTGAAGGTAATTTGAAACCATTTAGACCCGCAAATGGTCCGAAACTCGAGAGACACCATTGTATAGCAAGACGAATTTATGCACGCGAACACTCGAATTGGACGATTGAAAATTGGTCAAATGTCATTTTCTCGGACGAATCAAAATTTATGCTGTATACACACGACGGAAGGGCAAAGGTGTACAGAAGACCAGGAGAAAGATTTATGCAAGCCTGTATTGAAGAAAAGGTTTCATACGGTGGTGGTTCGGTACTCGTGTGGGCTGGAATTTCTGCGGAAAGCCGAACAGAGCCTGTACTGATCGAAAACGGTACTCTTAATGGCGTAAGATACGTGGATGAAATCCTCAACGAGCACGTCGGTCCATTTATGGCAAGACTTGGTGAGAATGCCATCTTTATGCAGGATAACGCCCGTCCCCACACTGCTCGTGTAGTGCAAGACTACCTTGATGAGGTGAATATTCGTCCCATGGTGTGGCCAGCACGTAGCCCCGACGATTGGGTTGAGCCAATCGAGCACGCCTGGAACGAGCTCGGACGACGGGTAAGACAACAAGATCCTCCTTTAATTACGCTTAGTGACTTGAAACATGCATTGGTAGAGGAATGGGAGAACATTCCCCAACAGTGTTTCAGAAACTTGGTGTACAGCATGCCAAATCGCATTGCAGCAGTCCAGACAGCACGTGGGGGTAATACCAAGTACTAAACCGTGTTAAAACTACT
Organism: Schrankia costaestrigalis; assembly: GCA_905475405.1. Classification (NCBI taxonomy): domain Eukaryota; kingdom Metazoa; phylum Arthropoda; class Insecta; order Lepidoptera; family Erebidae; genus Schrankia; species Schrankia costaestrigalis. Next base: position 3,380,032 of record FR997855.1, read on the forward strand.
TGTAAATATAAAAAATTCAATATTTTTAGTTTTGGTTTTACAAGCAAAATGACGCCATTTTTAATTTGTCCTTTTAAACATAATAAAATAAATGGTCAGTAGTAAATGTAATGCATTTTATTTTTGTAACATTAAATTGTCTATAAAGTTCAATTTATTTCAATACGATAGCTTTATTCGTTTTCAAGATATTTAAGTAAATGCTAGTGACCCGGAACTTTTGCTCTCGAGTGTATTAGTATACAAGTTCTTATAGATGAAAATAATTTTTTAAATGTATTTTTAGACGCTCGCACTCCAAGAAATCTGATTGGGCCTCAGATGTTTCCGAAGAAGTTACTACGGAGGCCATTTTAGCTGATGATGAGCAAACATATAAACCGCCTAAAGTTCATCCTAGCAGGATTAAGAGACCCAAGAATTATCAAGTAAGTAAAAAGAGAGAGAAAGGAAAACGATTAGAATACAATGTTCGATTTCCAGCAAACGGAGCGAAACGGAGAACGTTTCAGGTTCATAATAACAGCCCATTAATGTCCCACTGCAGGGACGGGCCTCCTCCTATGACGGAGGGATACTTGGCCTACTAATACCACGCTGGTCAGACGGATTGGTATAGAGTTTAATTTCAAGTTTTCCTTCTTTTTATTTCGTAAAGATAATATTCACGGATAGTCCTTTAGTCGGTTTTTACGAAACCCATGGGATGAGATGGGGTGGTGACATATTGTATTCTTCCTCTGTCACCACACGGAGACGCCACAAAATTAGCAATGTTTAACTGACATTTATTGGACACGGATCAGCTAAAGTCCAACAAATCTAATAGGTACGGTATGACAGTTCTGACAAATTGAATAATAAGGTTGGGATAAAAAAATCGATAACTATAATATCCGAAATTTAAGAGATCGATTACGATAATATCCGATTTTTAAGACACTTTAATAATTAATCTCATTATTAGTAAAGGGTATCTTAGAACCTTTTGTAAAAAAAAACACCACATATTGCAAATTCTCTAATCTGCGAATAAAAAAAAAATCCAAACAGTAGATACTTTTATTTTAATTATAATTAATTAAATAAAAGTAATGTTTAGGATTTTTTTATCCACTAATAAGACCTTAATAAGTTGCCTCCCGTCACCTTCGACCACGTCGAGTAATAGTTAGTTACGTGTCTAACGATAATAACGATTTTTCGTATATGTAAACGATTTTTTTGCATACAAGTGTATCCGAAGAGTCGCAACACTACGAGCAGTAACCTAACTACGTGACTTTGCAATGAGGTCAAGAATAGAACTATAAGATTTTATTTACTATGTAAATATGTGTTATTTTGCTTTGTTTGAAAGTTTTCAATTAAATTTATATATTAAGAATTGTACATTTTTAGATACAATAATAAAATCTTTCTAAATTCATGGTTTTACGAAAAAGGTTTTCGAAACTGAATAATGTACGCATGCACAAAGATGTTTCAGTTTGAAAAATATGAAACGTCATACTGTATCTTTTAGATTTGTTGAACTGTAGTCGTACATAAGAGTAACAAACATCCATCCATAATTTTTACTAACTTTCGCGTTTGTATTAATAATATCATCATCATAACAGCCCATTAATGTCCCACTGCAGGGACGGGCCTCCTCCCGTGTATTATTAATATGATTTCATTTATTTCACAAGGAAGAAGTAGAAGAGACAACAGAAGTAGAAACAAAGACAGAAGAGACAAAGAAGATTGAGAAGAAAAAGAAGAGTAAGAAAGTTATAGACACGTCTAAAATAAAAGACACGTTTGAAGTAACGGATGAAAAAGTGAAAGAGAAAAGTGAAGGGTAGGTGAATATTTTTTTTAAGACAGCTCCCGTATTAGCAATGAACATACCACGTGATATAGGGTGTTTGGATAGTGAGTAGGTGTAGGAAAATGGTGGATAGGGGAGGGTCTTTGCTACTTTTCGCCTAAGGGTCGTAGCACATATAACGTAACGTAAACGGATCGGCACCGTATCAACTCGAGCCGTTCCGTATTATTTGTATGAAACTCCTTACTGCAACGCCCACTGATCGGAATCGTAACGTAATCGGATTTTTGACGTTTGACACCAAGGAAAAAGGCGAGGCGGTGCCGATCCGTTTAGGTTACGTTACATGTGCTACGACCCTAATTCGGTATGTAAAGATTTTTTATGGTATTTTTTTATTTTTTTTATTTTGTATGTAAAAACCGCATCTTTTCTGCATCACAAAATCTTCGGAAAATCAATTTGTAAAATATATAAATGACAGCTCTTGTCATGGCGTTCAGTCAAATTCTCATTTTATTCGTATATTTATAATCTCATCTCAACGTCATGTCAATCAAAATCAAACGTCACTTATGTCAAATTTGACAGTTTATTAACCAGTGAGACAACGCCAAACGCTGATCATAGACAGAGTTGTCACTTGGAGTAAACCGAAATGAAATTTACATTTACGAGAATTAGCCTTTTGGACAGATAAACAGATACTTTAATTTTATTTATATGTATATGTCTGCCGTATTACGCCGCGGCGATAGCTTATGGTGGCACGATCTACGATAGATCAGTCAATTCGAAGTAACACTTTTAATACACACAACACTTTGACTACACTGAACAGTATACCTACTACATTCAAAATAACACTACTCTAACAAAACAGGTAACGGTTCCTAGTAAGGGTCACAGCACATATAACGTAACGTAAGCGGAACGTCATCGTATCAACTCGAGTCGTTCAGTATTCTTTGTATGAAACTCCTTACTGCACCGCACACTAATCGGATACGTAACTTAATCGGATTTTTGACGTTTGACACCGAGGAAAAAGGCGAGGCGATGCCGATCCGTTTACGTTACGTTATATGTGCTATGACCCTAAGGAGCACCGATCATGTCACGACCAAAGTCAAACTGTAACTGACTGGCGTCTCCCTCTGGCGCGCCCCACCTAAGCTCTGTTGTAGCACGAAGCTAGCTATACACTATAGACGTCATTGCGACAGTGTCGCCTCTACCGGCACTCTGCTGTGTGCTGCACTTTGTTCATGAATCAAATTAAGTACTGTTTCCGACATATATATATTTTAATATTAACAAATTTTTGAATAGAAAAGACGAAGAAGCTATTAACCAAAGAGGTCCGAAGCTCCCAGTGACTGTGGCCATGACGAAACTGAATAAGGAGTTCTACCACGAAAGGAGGTGGCAGGAAGGGGTGGTGAGATACGTCATAGCACCTTTAGAAGGATGTGAGTATAAAAAAAACTTTTTTTAAATATAGTTACCCCCTTACTCATAAACGCCTCTTAAATTTTAGTCAATTGATTAATTAGCTTGAACTCTTACATTGTTTGGTATAAGGTTGGTTTTCGTAATAAAAATCTAAAAATAAATAAATAGACGACAACATGCTATAGTATGCTCGTCATCATCTGAGTACTCCAAAAAGAGAAAGAAGATATTACATAAATAGAGAAGACCCGTAAGTTTAAGCGAAATAGATACAGTGAAATGATGTGGCCGTAAGATGACTCAGTTAGGATAACGCAATATCTATAGTCCTTCCAATTTTAATATAATAATAGTTTATTTCTTCTCACAAAAATTTTAAGCATATAACTAGTGACATTTTTATTGTGTGTAGTGTGTAGTACAATATTAGTGTGAGAAGCTGGTGTCTGTGATAGGTATGAGATGCCTGTGTTACAAATCACCAGGTCCCCACCCCACGTTATAGATGGTGTACATATTTTTAGTAATGTCGATATTTTAATTAGTTAAGGTAATTTAATTAATTTAATACATAAAAGAACATTATTCAGGATAATTATTTGTGTATCGCTTAAATATAATTTGCTGGTATTCGAACCCGTAACTTGTAGAATGCAGCCATTTACGCGACTTTGCCTGTATTTCTAAAAACATCCAGGCTTAAGCCGCTTAAGATAATAATAGGTACTTTCTGTTTTAGACAACCTAGAGAATATGAGAAGTCGTTTGGAAGAAGTGGCATCAATTTTAAAGGAAAGAACTTGCGTTGCGTTGGAAGAAGTTACTCAAGAAGAAGCAGATAATTATGAAGACTATTTAGTGTTGGATGCCAGTCCTGACTATGTCACTGGCAGAGTAGGGGGGCAGCAGGTTAGTAGTAAATACTTATTGGGTTTTTATTCGACGAAAGAAGGAGGTATCTTAATTATACCGTACTTTTTTTATCTATGTTCGTTGGGCGGCGAAAATCACGCTCCCGTTTTTTAAACATATTTTATTACTGCTCCACTCCTATAAGTCATAGCGTGATACTACTTATATATAGCCTATGACACACCCCGATAAATGGACTATTCAACACAGAAATATTTTTTTAAATCGGTTCATTAGATCCAGAGATTACCCCCTACAACGTAACAAACACACAAACTTTTACCTCTTTGTAATATTAGTATAGAAGTAAGTATAGAAGTAAGTATAGATTAAACTAGACTAAATCGTCGTATTATTATTTTAGTAGTCGCCATTTTATATTTCTATAGGTACTAATATTATAAAGAGGTAAAGTTTGTGTGTTTGTGACGTTGTAGGGGTAATCTCTGGATCTACTAAACCGATTTAAAAAATTCTTTCTGTGTTGAATAGTCCAATTATTGGGGAGTGTCATAGGCTATACAGTATCACGCTATAACTAATAGGAGTAGAACAGAAATGAAATATGTTTAACAAGGGACGCATTTTTTTCGCCATCCAACGAAGTGGGCACGGGTCAGCTAGTATTTAATAAAAGATAAGGGAGGCACAGGACCGCGCAAGGTATTTGGAGGAGTCCTATGCCAGAGGTCCAGCCGTGGACGTCCATAGGCTAATGCATAGATGAATTATTTACCTAAGTTCGACGACATTTGTGGCGCAGTCGCTGTATTAAATGGCTGCTACGCAGAGGTCTCGGGTTTGATTCCCGCTCAATGCAAATCTTTGTGTGCATGAACATGATTGTTTGCATTGGTCTGAGTGTTTTGTATGTATACTTAATATGTATGTATTTACAAAAAAAAAGTATTTGAGTATGTTTATCCTTTGTCTAGTATCCATAGTACAAGCTTTGCTTAGTTTGGGACTAGATGGCGTTGTGTGAATGTGTGAGAAATATTTTAATATTAAGTAAAAAAACTGTACTGTACTGTGCCCGTCCCTGCAGTGGGACAATAATGGGCTGTTATGATGATGATGATGATGAAGTATATTTAAATTGAAATAAATTTTTTTTTCCACAGCACTTCGGCTGCCTGGAACTCTTCGAAGGAGGTCAACATAAGCAACATGCCGCCATGATGGTTATGGCAATGTTAGGCTTCTACTTCGAAGTGGCAAGACATGACAGAGATAAATACATCAGGGTTCATAATAGACATATTAGACCAGGTATGTAAGAGGATTTTTATTCATACATAAATACAATATCCGAAAAGAATAAAGACAATGGAAAAAATTGATACTCGAGGCGGGACTCTGGACTATACGCGTCCATCGCCATGACCAACTAGGCCACCTGAGTATCCGTCTCGACTACCAAATTTAACGCTTTATACGATCCCGGTCCGCAACTTAGAACTCAACTGTACAACGCCATCTAGGCGCGACAGCTTGTTTTCGGATTTTTCTAGTTAAGTATACATAAGCTTTATAGATAAAAAAATAAAATAAAAATATAATATGTAGGTAAGTAATAAATGCAATATTTCAACAAAATATGTAAGTGTCTTATGTGTATGTGTCCTAGGTATATCTATTGGGACTTTCTACAATACAGTACAGTCACGAGCAATAATATGTACACATTTTCAAATTTTCTAAACTATCTGCACGTTTATCTAGACATTACAATATCAAAATGAATTCGTAATTTAGAAGAGGTTCCGTACAGTTTTAAATTAATCTTCGAATTTTCAATTTTGGATTGGCAGAACTTTAGATAACTGGTTTACAAAATGCGAAAATGTGTACATATTATTGCTCGTGACTGTACATCAGTTAATAGTAAGAAAAAGTGTTCTAAAAATGACTAGAAACTTATTGACGGCAATTTAACTTTACATATTATGTGGATAAAGTTTGTTAAAACTTTACCACCACTTCTAAAACGTTAGTAGAAAAGAAGCGCCGCAACAAACTGCGCTGCGGCATTAAAATAAGAATTGAGACTCAGGACAAGTTTTTTTTTTTAATACTAAACACGGCAATATGACTATATCGAACCTGATGGAAAGCGCGAGTACAGTCCACAAATAAAGCCAACGGATAGAAAGAAGTCCAAAAACAACTTCAATCCGCCGTCATCGGGTGCGCCAAAGTTCACCTAAAATTTCAACTCCTATAATTGGAAGTCCGAAAATGTTCTTCCTAACATTTTTCATCCTAACAATCGCAATTCCTAATTTTTTTGTCCCTAATGTTAATAATCCGAAGCATTCAACTTCATAATTTCAGTAGCCATAAACATCTATTATACTATTATTTGTTTTCCTATATTTTCTCAACATAACCATCGTTTATACTATAATTTAAAGTCATATCTTTTTTGTTTAGATTTCTTTTTATTCATAATAATTAATATTATTATACATTAATTTTGCGTAACTTTGTTGACAACATGTTATAACATAATATACCAAAGACCAGAGCAAAACCAGAGTCCCTCTCCAATCATTCAGTCAAGATCCTGAAAAGAAATGGGTCCTATTTATAATTATTGGTTTAGGTTATGGTAGAACTGTGACCCCAATGCACAAGCCGAGCGAGCGCAGCGAGCGTGCCGCGGCAGCGGCCGGCGAAGTGCCTGAACCGAATTGGTCCTTTACTTATTGGTTTAGTTACGGTTACGGTAAACTCTCAGGGGGTCCATATTGGCTCACCTAAAGTTCTTCTTCCGAAAATGTTCTTCCTAACGATTTGTAATCCGAATGATCACTCTTCCTAAAATTTTTAATCCTAAAGTTTTCATTCATACTATTTGTATTGCTACCGGCGATGTTCATAACACTCATGTTTCCGAAAGTCGTTATTAATAATATCGTTATGTAAATATATTTAAACTCCTAATGTTTTTTATCATAACGCTTTTATCCCTAAACATTTTCACCATAATATTTTCTCTCATATTTAGATAGAAATATTTACCAAGTGAAAGTAATCAAAAGTTTTGTTTTTATTACTTTCACTTGGTAAATATTTCTATTTTTTTTTATTATTATTTTTTATTTTATATATTTTTTTTAATTTATTTATTATTTTTTTTTTTTTACTTTTTCTTGTGATTACAAAACAACTTTTTACATTTTTACATTAAACCATTTTTTTTTAAATTATTGTTTATTAAAATTGTTAGAATATTTTTGTCTTAAATGAATGAAATCCATAAAACAAAACTCGTTCACGGTTATGCTTATGGCCTGAGAGTTTACCGTAACCGTAACTAAACCAATAAGTAAAGGACCAATTCGGTTCTGGCACTTCGCTGGCCGCTGCCGCGGCACGCTCGCTGCGCTCGCTCGGCTTGTGCATTGGGGTCACAGTTCTACCATAACCTAAACCAATAATTATAAATAGGACCCATTTCTTTTCAGGATCTTGACTGAATGATTGGAGAGGGACTCTGGTTTTGCTCTGGTCTTTGGTATATTATGTTATACCTACATGTTGTCAACAAAGTTACGCAAAATTAATGTATAATAATATTAATTATTATGAATAAAAAGAAATCTAAACAAAAAAGATATGACTTTAAATTATAGTATAAACGATGGTTATGTTGAGAAAATATAGGAAAACAAATAATAGTATAATAGATGTTTATGGCTACTGAAATTATGAAGTTGAATGCTTCGGATTATTAACATTAGGGACAAAAAAATTAGGAATTGCGATTGTTAGGATGAAAAATGTTAGGAAGAACATTTTCGGACTTCCAATTATAGGAGTTGAAATTTTAGGTGAACTTTGGCGCACCCACTCTCAGGCCATAAGCATAACCGTGAACGAGTTTTGTTTTATGGATTTCATTCATTTAAGACAAAAATATTCTAACAATTTTAATAAACAATAATTTAAAAAAAAATGGTTAAATGTAAAAAGTTGTTTTGTAATCACAAGAAAAAGTAAAAAAAAAAATAATAAATAAATTTAAAAAAAATATATAATATATAAAAAAAAAAAAAAAAAAATAGAAATATTTACCAAGTGAAAGTAATAAAAACAAAACTTTTGATTACTTTCACTTGGTAAATATTTCTATCTAAATATGAGAGAAAATATTATGGTAAAAATGTTTAGGGATAAAAGCGTTATGATAAAAAACATTAGGAGTTTAAATTTATTTACATAACGATATTATTAATAACGACTTTCGGAAACATGAGTGTTATGAACATCGCCGGTAGCAATACAAATAGTATGAATGAAAACTTTAGGATTAAAAATTTTAGGAAGAGTGATCATTCGGATTACAAATCGTTAGGAAGAACATTTTCGGAAGAAGAACTTTAGGTGAGCCAATATGGACCCGTCGTCATCATCTTGCCGGTTTGGCCAAGTGTTTCTTTACACTGCGTTTGAAGGACCCAAAACAATTAAATTAAATTTGTAGAATAAAGAAAGAATTTTCTTTGTAGATTCAAATCCGCGACCACGTGCACGTTTTGCCAACGAGACAGTTTAATTAACATTCTCTGGCACTAATTCTTACCAGTCGTCCAGACGTCCACGGCTGGAGATAGAAAACCCCCGAAAATATATAATATACTTTATTCGGTTCTATCCCTCCCTCATCCGGTTTCGACCCTAACTAGGTCGACCATCCACGTTTGAGGGGTCTACCCACCTGAGTCGTCGTCCATCAGTTCAGCGGAGCAATAGGCCTAGTTAATAAACACAAACACAGGTTACTCCGTCACAACACTCTCTGTATGGTGACGGAGTAAGAATAGAATATGTCACCACCCCATCTCATATCATGGGTGTCGTAAGAACCGACTAAGGGACTATCAATATTATCATTACGAAATAAAAATATAAAGAAGGAAAACTTGAAATTAAACCCTGTACAAATCCGTCTGGCCAGCGTGGTATTAGTAGGCCAAGTATCCCTCCATCACGGGAGGAGGTCCGTCCCTGCAGATATTAATGGGCTGGTATGATGACTAAACAAAGCCCGTACTTGCAGAAGGACATAAATAATATGACAAATTTGATCTCCACAGACAAACTTCACCATTTTGAAAAGATCCGCGAAGAAGCCACGTTTAACCTGCCATATGACTATGAGAGCGCCATGCACCCAGCTTGGCAATTCTGGAGGAAGATCGGCAAAACTGGCATATCGACTGTCGCTACATTTAAGGCTCAGGTAAGGAAGTTTCAGAAAATGAGTTCAAAATAAAGAGGAATTGGGTATGACAACCAACGGAAAAGTCATCGCGACGGAGTGACCATAAAAATAGTCTTAACAACGCTAAAACGTCATTCAAAAAAGCATCTCGACAAATATGGTTAAGCAAATCCCTAGTGACTTGGAAACGAAAACTGCATATTTGTATAACTAAGTATTAGTTTGGTTGAAATACAAGTACCTATGTACAGTTTGCGTTTGCGACTTTAACGAAGTCATTTGGGTCTGTTCCGCTTGCGGTGGAAACCGGACTTTTCTACCCCCTGTCCACCGAAGCGGAGCGAAAAAATGAAAAACTATTGGAATCTAGGCGCATATTTCGCGCAATCCTAAAAGTTAATGCACTTTTAGGATTGCGCGAAATATGCGCCTCCAAATTATTTTACAGTTTCTCTAGTTCACTGTGACTCGCCACTCCTTTTCCATACAACTACCGTGTATGCCCGCGGGAACATTACAAACATCAATTTAACGGACACAAAGAACATCCAGACTCAGGACAATAAATTGTGGATCACGATAACCGGCATGGGATGCGATCCGCGTTTGTTAGGATCTTAGTAGGTACTTAGAGCTCAGTCAGCAGAGTTAGACTCTGCCTAAACCCATGCGAATAAGGCGTAATTTATGTAGGTATGTATGAATATGCAATGAAATGAAAATCTGTTTATTACCATCAATCAAAAAAAAATTACAATGCAACAAAAGCGAAAAATTGTGGCAAAATATGGTAAAAATTAAATAATGTTTGTTTTTTATTTGCCAGGATCCAGACGGCTCTATAATGAGGAAGCTAGGCCAGCATCACCATTTACTTTCAGACAATGATATTATAAAAATAAATACTGTTTACGGCGTAGACTGCTTCGATAAGCCATCAACTTAATTAAGTATTTAATTATTATTAATAAATGTACTTAAATATATTTGTGTCTTTTATTAATTGGTTCTCAAAAAATGTCCTTAAGCAGATAATATCAAAACGTAAACGGATCGGCACCGAATCAACTCGAGCCGTTCAGTACTAGGTATTTGTATGAAACTCCTTACTGCAACGCACACTAATCGGAATCGTAACGTAATCGGATTTTTAACGCTTGACACCGAGGAAAAAGACGAGACGGTGGTGATCCCTTACATCATAACAGCCCATTATTGTCCCACTGCAGGGACGGGCCTCCTCCCGTGACGGAGGGATACTTGGCCTACTATAAAATACCACGCTGGCCAGAGGGATTGGTACAGGATTTTGTTTCAAGTTTTTCTTCTTTTTATTACGTAAAGATTCACGGATAGTCCTCTGTTTTTACGACACCCATGGTATTACCTAGATGGGGTGGTGACATATTGTATTTTTAGTCCGTCACCACACGGAGAATCTCACGATCCGTTTACATTACTACAGTAGGCGCCAACTAACTTAGGCTTGAAGTTGCTACAGAATATGGCTGCGCAGATGTCAGTTTTGGAACTAAAGCCCGATTTTACACATCGACAAGTACAGTAGCGAGTTAAGTTGGCGAGACGCGAGAGAGGTACTTCGTACTTGACTGCCAAAAAATAGGATGAAGATCTATTCAAATCAACTTAATCAACAACTTACTACTTAACTCGCTACTTGTCGATGTGTAAATCGGGCTTTAATGTCTGTGAGTGAGAGTTTTATTTGTTCCTGTACATGAGCTAACTGCAGATCGGCCGAGTTAGGTGGCATGGCACGGACTGTAAGTATCTACGTACGGTTATGGTGTTATCATATCAGCCAACTAGCTAACCCGTGCCCACTTCGTTAGGCGGCGAAAAAAACGAGTCTCTTTTTTAAACATATATTTCATTACTGCTCCACTCCTATTAGTCATAGCGTGACACTATATAGCCTATGACACTCCCCGATAAATGGACTATTCAACACAGAAAGAATTTTTAAAGTCGGTTCTCTAGATCCAGAGATTACCCTCTACAACGTCACAAACACACAAACTTTACCTCTTTATAATATTAGTATAGATGACAACTGCTGGGCATAGGCCTCCTTCAAATATTTCCTCACGCAGTCCTGCTATGCGATTCCGTAACGTCTCACTTTCGGTATTCCGTAACACAGGTGAAAACTATAGTGGCGCCACAAGTGAAAACGTAAGTGAAACGAACTAAATTCAAGTGAGAACCCTTCTCATTTATCGTTTTTGTCGTTGTAGAATGTTGCCAATAAAGAGCTTGGAATAAAAATATATTATACCTATTTACTGCTAACAGTTACCTACAAGAAAAGTCTAATCTCTGATTGTGGCGGTATTGGAACCTTTCTTTAGTATTCCATCTTATCACATTTGATCACAATGTCTACAACGTAAAATGACTTTGAAGGATTACATATAAAATGCATATTGACTAAGTAGCAAAATAACTCACTTTTAAAATGGCTACGAAGCAAAATGCCTCAAATCAATATCTCTAAAGTGTTTTGCCTAATTTGCAATACACCTGCATTGTTTCTTGTCTATGCAGCATAATGGTTCAAAAATTAAAACGACTATAAAGGATAATACACAATACACTATAGGACTAATGCCCGAATACTCAAACGTCACTTAAATCGTCTAACAATAAACGCCTTCCTAAACGTTTGGATCCTTAATTTTTTTCGGTATACACAAACGCTACCTAAGTCATTCATATCTTTGATTAGATAAACAGCCGATAAATGTTTGCGTACTGGTAACATTCACCTCTTATAGTATGTTTTCAATTACAAATTTAATTACCCTGTGTTGTGTTTTCGTTTTACGCAGAAAAATTGAAAACAATAATCAGTTGTGTGCTGCATACTACCATTGTAATTGAATATTAACTTGGAAATTTTTAGACATATTACAATTTTAATAAACAAACTGAATTACACCATTCTTTATTTTTAAATATCCCTATAATTGGTTATTATATTTATCTATGATTGATACGATCATATGCACAAAGAACGAAACGTTTACTCAGTGACACTGACACAACACGACAAAGCGCGAGTTTTCATCAGCTTGAAAATTTTTATGAAGAATCTTTTACTTTCGAAAAGACATGAAATCATTTATGGCCAAAACCAATGTAGAATGTTTAATGACAAACAGTTGCCTAGCAACAATGTCATTCCGTTGCTAAGCAGGAGTTGACAACATAAATTTATTGAGAATATTTTTTCACAATCTTTCCACGCGGTTTTACCCGTGTCAAATTTTGTTTTGCAAAGTAGGCCAGCTTTATATACTTGTCCATCATAACAGTCCGTTAATATCCCACTGCAAGGACGGCTCTCCTCCGGATAGAGATATTGGTCTTCTATACCGCTGTCCAGAGAGATTGGTACAGGCTTTTATTTCGAGTTGTTCTTCCCTCACAGCAGAACTGGCTCCGATACCGGCTAGATATTTCTAAGTCACTTTGTTACCCACGAGATGAGATGGGGTGGAGAAAACATTTATGTGTACAGGTGTAAGTAGCACTACATGGACCTTGTGGTACTACCTACCCATCACACATAATTTAATGTCCAAATATAAAAATAAACAGTATGCTTATTACGAGTGGTCAAACAATTCGTAAATAGAGTTTCATCTAGCTAGACAAAGTAACATATACCTCGTTACGATGAAACTGACAGCTTACCAATACATTCATAACTCGTAGCTTGTATTGTGGATGCTTAATAACAGATAATACTTTGTTTATATGATATACTTACAATTTACTAGAGTATTGTCCTGGTGTGGGAATCGAACCCACAACCTAATGGATACTACAACATTCAGGAATCACATACTATAACCATTATACCAACAAGGCTTTAATGTAATAAAAAAAGAAGGGGGTTTATTTTGCACTTCATTAAATAAGGTATTATAAAACAAACCGCATATTTATAATCGACACCCATTTATTTTTGAACCAAAAAGTAAGTACATCTTAGTCATCATCAGACGAAGTAGATGAATTTGAAGAAGAATCATTTGTATTAATAATAAAGGGCTCAACCATTTGATCCCACATGTTGTCTGTAAGACCGTCAAGGTCGGCCATCCTTCTCTCCTCTTTAACCACATGCTCAATGCACCTTTGCCATGCTGTAGGGGTAATATCATCCATGGCAGTTTTAAGTAAAATTTTTATGTCTGCCATTTTAAAAGTTGTATTCTTTCCTGCAACATGGCCTTTTACTTGCCCCCAGATCATTTCAATTGGATTTAATTCACAATGATATGGAGGCAATCTAAGAAGGTCAATACCATGATCCCTGGCAAGTTTATCTATTACATATTCATTATACTTTTCTCTTTCTGGTTTAACTAAATCAATTAAATCTCGTTTAATCATCGTGGCTTCAAAAGCAATGTTTTTTTCTGTTAACCAGCTTTGTATGTTTATTTTTGTCCATGCCATTGTGGGTATCTTTTCGGAGCGACGTGAATGATAAGGTGCATTGTCCATTACGATCACAGAGTTACGCTCAATTTTTTCAATTATTTGACTGAACCATTCTTCAAACATTTTCGAATTCATCTCTCTATGATAATCTCCATCTTTTTTGCTTTCAAAAATCAGATCCCCACCTTCCAGGAATCCATCTTCACTACCTTCAAAAAAGAGACATAATGTATAGTAATTACACCATTATAGTAATTAATTTATGAGCTGGTAAACTAAACTAAACGATTAAAAATTATAATTTTCATTTAATATTCTTAAGTTAATATTTGACAAAATTTTTTTTTATTTTTTATTTATTGTTTTCTTCTATCTGCAATCAGCCTTCAGCTTTAATCAGATTATTTGTATTGAAGCAGTTAGGAGTATTTTCGTATCCAATGATACGTCATCTCATTTTTATAAGTAATGGTCACTTTGGTTAGATAATTGACGCTATTGGTTTTCTTTTAAGCCTGTGCATTGAGTTCCTTGACTCTAGTAAATCAACTGCTAATTGGTTCTTATGATTTTGTAGTTTTAGCTTATATGCTTCACAGGATCGCTGGACATCCTCTTTTATCTTGGGAATGTTGAGGTATTCGTGTATCTCACAGTTTTTAGTAAACCAGGGCGCACAACTCAGCATCTTTAACGCACTATTTTGGAATCGCTGTATTGTTTCTATATTAGAATGGCTAGCTGAACCCCACAGTTCTATGCCATAAGTCCATATAGGTTTTATTATGGCTTTGTATATAAGAATTTTGTTTTCTAGACTAAGTGATGACTGTCTCCCTACTAGCCAGTTTATTCCCTTTAATTTTAAATTAGCTTGTTGTCTTTTGGCTTTTAAATGATCGTGCCAGGTAAGCCTTCTGTCTAGATGCATGCCTAGATATTTGACTACTGTTTGGTGGGGTAAGAAGGTTCCATTGAGTTGTACTGGTGGACAGTCACCTTTTCTATTAGTAAATGTAATGTGGGTTGACTTTGCAGCACTGGTTTTAATTCGCCACTTTTTGAACCATAATCCAATATCGTCTAGGTGCTCCTGTAATTTTGATGATGCTTTTATTTTGTCTTTTTCACACGATAGGCTTGCCGTATCATCAGCATAAGTCGCCGTGATTATTTGTTCAGAGGTTGGCATGTCAGATGTATATATAGTATACAGGATGGGACCTAGTACAGAACCCTGAGGCACTCCAGCTTTTATGTCAAATAATGACGAGAAACAGTCTTCACATCTTACTTGGAACAATCGATCCTGCAAATATGATTTCAGGACCATGTATGCTGGGTGAGGTAGACATGTTTTTAGTTTACATAAGAGGCCCTTATGCCAAACTCGGTCAAACGCCTGTTGAACATCCAGAAATACAGCCGAGCAGTATTCTTTTCTTTCCATTGCTTGTCGGATTGTGTGGGCTACTCTGTGTATTTGCTCTGTTGTTCCGTGTTGAGCTCGGAAACCAAATTGGTGGTCAGGTATTATTTTTTGTTCTTCAAGGATAGGAAGCAAATGCTGTAGTAATATTTTCTCAAATAACTTGGACAGAACAGGCAAGAGGCTTATGGGTCTATACGACGATACCTCGGTTGGTGGCTTTCCAGGTTTACAAGTCATATTTATAACTGAAATTTTCCAGGCCAATGGAAAGTAATGCAGTCTAAACACTGCATTAAAGATAATCGTCAATAAGACAATTCCCTTTTTCGGGAGTTGGTTTAAGATTTCTGATGTGATCAGGTCGAATCCAGGTGCCTTCTTTTTCTTTAAATATCTTATGGTTTTCCTGACTTCAGCTGGAGTACACAACTTTAATGGTAAAGACATTTGCTGAGCACTATTGAGAACTTTATCAACTTCCTCCTCTGGAAACATGTCATCAGGTTCATTTGGTTTAAAAACTTCATTTAAGAATTTAGCAAAGTGTTCGGCTTTATCAGCAGGCTTCCTTATCCAATTGCCATTTGATTCTTTCAACGGAGGCAATTGTTCTTTGGGTCTTTTTAACTTTTTAGTGATTTTCCATAGAGAATAGTTTTCTGCCTTATATGGTGATAGGGTTTTTAGTTTGTCCTGAAGTGTGGTGTTTGTATTGTCTAGGAGCATTCTCTTTAGTTCTTTTTGTGCTGTGTTAAGTGCCCTCTTATCTTGTGTATTTCTGCTTGTGTGCCATTGACGTCTCAATTTTCTTTTTTTAGCTATCATTTTCCGAATTTCCGAAGTATAATCCTGATTTTTCTTGATATTTGACAAAATAGTTCAAAAATAGTGTCCTAATAAGTATACAAATCATTATAAGTATTAAATTTTATTTCCTTTATAAAAAAATGAAATAAAATTCTTTCTTTCAAGCAATTATACCCGTACATTGAAAAAACATTGTAATTAAATATATATCACATACACACAATAAATGACAAATTAATTTATTTCTTATTGAAATGGTTACACTAAATTAAATTAAATAGAAACATTATATTTATTAATCCAATGAATTTATTAAATGAAATTATTGGTCATGTCAAACTAAATTATTAAATTAAATTGCAATATTATTATTATATACCTACTAACGAATTTATAATACAACAATAAAATTCATTACAAAATCTCTACAGTTAAATTAAAAATAGAAAATAATAATATGTTATTATTACATTACTCTTTTCACTTCAAGTGGTTTTGCCCTATTATAAAACCACTTAACATTTAAATCCATTTCTGGGGCTATTGTATTAGTAAAGATTTCAGCATATATATAAATAAATATGTATATTAGAATAGATCATTACTAATTTGTAACGCTTAAAATACTTACCAATATGGAGTATTATTAGGCGTTTTCCTTTACCGCTTGGTGCTTTTAATCCAGTTGAAAGGCCTTGTCTGTGTGCCTCTCGAGATGATACTATGGAGCCGTCCTGCCACACTTTGGACTTGGTGTGACCTAAAAATAAAAAATAAAAGTCATACATTTTATTATAAGTAGCATCTTTATGGAAATTATAGAATACTAACAAGGAACTGTGAAGCCTAAACAAATAAAGTATGGAGTTGTGTGTGGGTCACAGAATTTTGGTTTTTCATAACAATTTTTTAACCTTAATTTAACACAAATATTTAAATTTATACAATTTGTTGATGGTTGTTTATAACATTATTAAATTTGGCTGAAGTTAAAAAAGTAGTAAGTAAAGTTGAATATAATATATACTATTAATATCTTACCTTCATTAAGCCAGGTTTCATCAAGATAAAATATTTTTCTATTTTCCTGTCGATAGTTTTGTATTTTCGACAAATAACGACGGCGCCATCTCACAATGTCACCTCTCTCTATTAAAGTGCTCTGTCTGGACCGTTTAACATATTTTATGTTTAACTGTTTTATTACCTTTTGAAAAGTAGTTCTTTTAAAGTTTGGTAAACTTTCGTCTTCATTTACCGCTGCTAAAACCTTAGCAACTGTGGGTGGTTCATTACGAAAAAAGAATTCGTGAAATTTTCTGCGAATGCCACCAAGATCGATATCATCAAGACGGTCGATTATTTTCGTTTTCTTCTGTGTTGGTGTTGGAGAATCCACGCGTTTTTTCTCTTTATACTCTTTAAGAGTGTTATAAACGGTAGCCAGACTAACACCTACCGTTTCTGCCGTCTTTTTAGTGATTTCTTTGCGGTATATATATTCTTTTCTGTCCATTGCAGACTCTTCAAGAAGCTTGTATATATTAACAATGACAGTTTTTTCCGTCGAGCTTAAGGAACTTTGCTTAGCACGTTTCTTCTTTGGAGAAGAAAATTTCTGCAGGTTTTGTAAGCCACTGGGACCTGGCGTTTCCCGGTCACTCATTGTAATAAGTGACAAAACAAAACGAAATAACAAAAACTTAACAAATAACTATAACAAAACTTAACAAAATGGAAGAATAACAGTGAAAACAGGGATATTAACTACAAAAACTCAGGCGCACCTTGTAAGCAAAACAAACAAGTAATGGCGGACGTAATTGCTACCGCATTATGTTGCTGCGTTCCATTTCACATTATTGTCGTACAGAAAAATTTAATAACAAAAAATAAAACTTATACGCCATAAAAGTGCTACATAACATTTTAAGTAAAAATATTTTGTAAAAAAACTTCAATTCCAATTGAAATAAATTGGATTTTCATTGAAATAATTTTTTTTTTGTAATTTTTATGTAAAATGAAATTTTGTAGTAGCGGAACGCAATCATTCGTATCATGGCGGGATATGGTGTTGTATAATGCAGTAAAAATGAAATGTTAGTTGTTGCCTTATGTTGAAGAACAAACTTAAGTCTTCTTTATTAGTCGCTTTATATAAAAACTTACAAAATGTTGATATTCACTGAAAATATCTTGTCAGTACCAAATAATAGGGTTGTAAGTAGTATACAAAAATTTCTGAATTGTTTACGATAGAAAAAGTGCTATTTTATACCAAGTTACGTTAATTTTATAGGTTATATAGTTACTATATAAAAAACCAAGTACTTGAAATGTAAAATATTGACATAATAACGTATAGTACCCAAAGTTTGATTTTTTCATATGCGATGAAATTGTGGCAGCCCTATGACAGGTGATTTGTGGTTTGTTATTATACATTCTACATTGAGTTTGGCCAGAAATAATTATAAAGTGAGTGAAATGTGAACGTAATACGAAAATGAGACAATTTAATGTGAACACATTTCAACATACTTCTTTTTAAATCGCAAGTTTGTGATTCAATTCAATCAACAATGACTTTCCAGATATCAAAATATTGTAGAAAATAAGGAAATAAACGGCTACATGATAAGAAGCGAGAGACCTGGGAATTTGTGTGTCAGCACTGTAATGCCGTTGCTGTGAGTGGCTTCAGATCATGGCAACAACTGCGACACTTTTACGAGAAACACAAACAGAAGTCAAAAAATAATAA
Organism: Schrankia costaestrigalis; assembly: GCA_905475405.1. Lineage (NCBI taxonomy): Eukaryota > Metazoa > Arthropoda > Insecta > Lepidoptera > Erebidae > Schrankia > Schrankia costaestrigalis. The sequence goes on from FR997855.1 coordinate 3,398,930, forward strand.
AAACAGAATGGAAATCAATAAGTACAGAATAGAAATGGAAATGGAAAAATTGAAAATAATAATCTTGTATAATTATGTTGTATATAAATAAAACTACTTATAATTAAAAAAGTGTGTATTTATTAAAGTAGTCCTTGTTAAAAATGTTGATTAGTATAAAGGCTTCTAGGCTGTGGTACCTACAGGTTTTTCTTCTACGGTAGAAAGTGAATCCTCTTCTAAGATCCCATTTTGCCTACGCAGCGCTATGTTGTGTAACAAAGCGCATCCCACAATAACTAGTGGAATAATATTAATTTTTAAACCCATTCTATGTTGAAGACAGGGAAATCTCCTTTTTAGTACACCAAAAAGCCTCTATAGGATTTCTGGTGCTTATTTGGGCTCTATTGTAAGCTTATTCTGTTGGTGTCCGTGGATTTTATAATGGGGTTAGCAGGTATGGTCGACACAGATAACCGCTATAACCAAGTAGAGTCTCATGGCTTGAAAATCTCCACGCTCTAACTGTGCACATAGAGGAAAGTCATTTAATATTGTGCTATCATGTTCGGAACCTAGCCATCTTGCAATAACATTTGTAATGCAAAGTTTTGGCTGTCATTTAATATACAATTCGGTGAATGAATACACTTCTTTGATTATTAAAGCGATAATCGTCAGCTGTAGGGACGAGAGGGGTTGTTAAGTCCATTAAATTAGAGTGGAAATAATTATATAACGCCTGATGATTTTTTTATAGCAATATTAGATTGTAAACATCATGACCTATTTTTAGGCGTAAAATACTTTTCTCAATCGAATCCGATTGACGTTGAAGCCGCCTTAACTGCATATTGCTGACGATTATTTTATTTATAAATGTGTTTAAAACTGAGGTTTTCCAGAGATTTTTTAATGACTTTAACAGCCTGTATACTTTTACTCTACCGCTAGTGCGGCAACTGACGCTTACTTTACTGATTTCCAGACATTGAACCACTGTTTGAATCATCATAATCACTTGTTTATTAACTTTTTGGAGATTTAAGAGACGTTGCGACCACTCTCAAGTTTTTAAGCTACTTTAATCAATTTGGCAGGTCATTTGACAGCTAAATAAGTTAAGTAACGTTTGAGTATACGAATTTATTACTAAGTCGGCGTTTAAGTACAAATAAATTTAAGATAAGTCGTTGCTTAAAATTGTGGTTTGTGTATAGGATAAGAGCTACTTTGTAGCTAAGAAGCCGATAAATATTTAACTAGCGTTTGAGTATTCGGGCATAAGAATCATAATTCATCGCTATCAAAAACGACAATAAATCAAATTGCCTCAAATTAATAATCAACGTAGTTTTTAATGTATGGTTTGTATACAATTACTTCTATTTGTGAATAATAAATGAAATTAATGTTACTTTAATTATTATTGTTTATTTATTTCTTAAAGCAGACGAGTATCAGGTTTCTTCAAATAAATTAAATAGTAGATAAACTCCGTTTTTAAAATAGTTATGGGCCGGTGTGTTATCATCATCATCATAACAGCCCATTAATGTCTCATTGCAGAGTCAGGCCTCCTCCTGTGACGGAGGGATACTTGGCCTACGGACGGATTGGTATAGGGTTTAAATTCAAGTTTTCCTTCTTTTTATTTTGTGAAGATAATATGCACGGATAGTCCCTCAGTCGGTTTTTACGACACCCATGGGATGAGATGGGGTGGTGACATATTGTATTCTTACTCCGTCACCATACGGAATTTACTCCGTCACCACACGGAATGTACTATCCAGAAATTCTGTCTTTCTGTCGTTACAGAAGGACAAGATTTCTACGCCCTAGATAATATGTCTTCACAATTAAATATACTATACCGATAATCCTTTGCTTCCTTTTGCTACCTGAAGAATTATGTTGTAAATAATTGTTAACATTCGTGAATTGGACCATTGCTTGTACTTTTATTTGATGTAATTTGGAGCATTTTAGAGTTCTGGTCATAAAACTACTAAGATGTTTTGCATTTTAGGTATTTTGGATTTCAAGTCATCTTCACATAAAAGGTATTTTACTACAAAGACGTTTGCCTTTAAAGTCGCGTTACTTCGTAGTCATTGTGATGTTCAACTATTTTACTACAAAGTCATTTTCATTTAAAGGTGTATTAGTATTACGTCGTTATGATTTGAGGCATTTTGCTTCGTAGCCATTTTAAAAGTGAGTTATTTTGCTACTTAGTCAATATGCATTTTATGTGTACTCCTTCAAAGTCATTTTACGTTGTAGACATTGTGATCAAAAAGGTTTTACTACGAGGAAACCTACATACCTAACTCCTCATAGTCAAACCAGGCAAAACAGTTTGACCACGAGGCAGAACCGTCGATAACTATAAGGTTCTAACGGCCGAACGTTTTTTAAAAGTAAAGCGGCACTTAAACTAGACATTTGTATGAGAATTTCTAGTTTAAGCGCCGCTTTACTTTTAAAAGACGTTAGAGTATTCGGCCGTAAGACTCTACATGAGTAGGTACTTACAGATTAGGTCTACTTAACTAAACTTTATACGAAAAAAAACAGTCACATAGCAAAATAAAACCATTTATTACAAAGGAAATACATCGAAAAACGCATAAATTCCTTAAAAAAAACTTAGTAAATATTTTTTTTTAAATATTTTCTGCTGAGTCTAAAGGCACACTGTCAGTCTTATCAATTATATCGTAAACAGATAATTTATTTTCAACCTCGAGCTCATAAACCCTCTTTCTTACGAAGCATTTGTCTGTGCTAATCATTGCACTACATGCTGAAATTTTTAAAAAAAAATTACCTTTTAGCTTTTTAAAAAAGACTATTCCCGCCCTTAGGCCCGAGTTATACTCAAGTGGCGTGGCGCAGACATATGGCGGTGGCGGCGTTTAGTCAAGAAAACATAATATAAATCTTAACTGCCATAATATAGAGTCGTATTTGACATAAAGATAATACGCGTCCGCTCGGCGATGATGTCCCCAGCCTCCGCCATGGTGCGCCACCGCCATGTGCCATACGCTTCTTCAGTAAGTATAAACCGCGCCTTATGCCCGATTTACACATCGACAAGTACAGTAGCGAGTTAAGTAGTAAGTTGTTGATGAAGTTCATTTAAATAGATCTCCATCCTATTTTTTGACGAGTTAAGTTGGCGAGACGCGAGAGAGGGGGTACTTCGTACTTAACTCGCCCAAATATAGAATGGAGATCTATTCAAATCAACTTAATCAACAACTTACTACTTAACTCGCTACTGTACTTATCACATCGACAAGAATTGAGATCTGTGTTGAGGAGACTTTCATGGACATTAAATTAACTTACACGAAGAACATCCAGACTAAAGACAATAATTTATGGATATAGAACAACTCGTAATCTTGTACACCTAAGAATTGCCACCGAGGCCGTTTAAAATGGCCATAAGGGATATAGCAAGCAAGCAGAACCGATAGCTAATTTGCAATGCTCTCTAAGTATATCTATGGCAGCATAGCGGTTTTTTTTTTAAGTAAAAAAAAATTAAAAAGTGTTGTGTACAAAAAAGAAATAAAACAAATTCTACAGTATCCTTTGACCCCACACTAGGCAAGCCTATCCTGTTGGTACCATAACAATAAAAGTTGACTGTTACGTAGAAGTTTGGAGTTCAATTCCTATTCCATGCTAATCTTTGTGTGCATAAGCATGAATGTTTGCATTAGTCTAAGTGTTTTCTATGTTAAATGTCGATGAATTTACAAAAAAAATATCTGTAGTTTAATACACATAGCACAAGCTTTGCTTATTTTAGCTCTAGACGGCGTATAATAGAAGAATTTTTAAACGTACATGTACTTACCAGGTTTAAGAACAGCTATAGGATTATTTATCTGTATTTCATTTTTATGCTCTTCCTTCCAACGAAAAAACATTTTTTTAATTATGGCTACAACTATAGCTATCATAAATAAACTGACACCAAGTAGTACTAGATAAAGAACCATTTAAATATAATAATAATACAATTAAATTCATTTTGTAGTAAATGCAAAAATAAATAGTCTCAACGGTCGCATCTGTCATTTGATTTTGACAAGTATGATGAATATCCAAAAAGTTTACGTACGTTACGTTTTCCACCACGGAAACGACATAAAAAGGTTTGATATAGAGAAGTTACAACCCCGTTCATCCTAAGGTTCGGTAATAAATGAAAAATATAATAAATAAAATAATATAAGAAATATTTACATATAATTATAAAAACACTTTCTTTACATTTTAAAACGCCTCATTAATAAGTTTACTAAGTACATTTTATTTGTCACATTGTAATTATAAGTATAGCGTTATTCTCTGAATTTATAATAAAAATAATGTTTTTATTAGCTTTTGAAATAAGTAAATACCTACAGCATACCAAGGATATACGTATACGACATTATTAAGAGTAATGATTAAGTACATAATTATAATATAAAAAACAGATTTATTTTTTCTTTTTAGATCAGGCAGTATGACATACCTAGGTAAAACAACAAAAAAAAAACAAAGAAAAAAAAAGCCGCCAAAAAGGGTGTTTCGATAAAAACTTTTCAAGTGACAGTGAAAAGTGTGAATTAATTAAATAAATAAAATATTTACTAATTTAATATCAATAATAATAATTTATTCGAATAACTAAGTATAGTTATTAAAAATGAATAAATTAATAATTTTCCATCAGTGATTTTAGTACGGCATAATGAGTTTTGAAGATTATGGTAAGTTTGCACGAATTCTTTACAATGCAATTTTGTTTTCAAGTAATTGTTTTGCGGCAGGTATGGGTTATTTGAATATTATTATCATATGAATACAGCTACTGTATTAAAAAAATGTAATTAATTATTTAAATATCAGCTAGTTAATTCATTTAAAAATAAGTAGGTACCTACACATCGGCTACTTTAAAGATTAGTTTTGATTAGAAATGATGGAGTTAATTTTGTCCCTTAAACTGGTAGTGTTTTAAAATTATGGAAAAACATTTACTTTTAAATCAGTTTTGATAGAATAATAGCTTTTTATTTCAGAATTTTGCAATAAAAACCGTATTATTACTACTTTTATACTTTTACATATTAAGTATGAGCATTTTTTTTAAACCGATTCTAAAAAGTAAAGGAGTTTCTTGTTAAAATGTTTTTTTTGCATAAACCTAAAGTTAACGACCTTGAGGTGTCGGAATAACAATACAATATGTCACCACCCCAACTCATCCCATGGGTTTCGTAAAAACCGACTAAGGGACTATCCGTGAATATTATCTATCTTTACGAGATAAAAAGAAGGAAAACTTGAAATTATACCCTATACCAATCCATCTGGCTAGCGTGGTGTTAGTAGGCAAAGTATCCCTCCGTCACGGTAGGAGGCCCGTCCCTGCAGTGGGACATTAATGGGCTGTTATGATGATGAAAGTTAACAACCATGGAGAGAACTCTCGAGATTTATTTCCGCTGAATGCAAATCTTTCTATACATAACATAATAATCCCCACACATTCACACAACGCCATCTAGTCCCAAACTAAGCAAAGCTCTTACTATGGGTACTAGACAACGGATAAACATACCTACTTAAATACTTTTTTTTTGTAATTACATACATATTATATAGAAAACACTCAGACCAATGCAAACAATCATGTTCATGCACACAAAGATTTGCATTGAGCGGGAAGCGACTACGCCACAGAGGTCGTCAAATGTATGAACATGAATGTTTGTTTGTTTTGTTTTTTTGTACGCTACATCGACAGTACACTAAATCGAGAGTACGCTGCATCGACTACGGTAGCGTACCATCGATTTGGGGTACTGTCGATGTAGCGTATTGTCGATTTAGGCTAATGTCGATACATTAACCCGTCTATGGAACGTTTGCGATACAGCGACCATCGATGTAGTGACTGTCGATATTATGAACTAGATCCAGGTTTAAATACAGTACCCGGCCGTTTATATTATACATCGACCTGTGGAAAGAGACAATCGGTCAATTTCGGCTTCGTAGAGCGTCATCTCTGTTTGTTTTAAGGGTACGCATGCCGGTCGCAAATACGGCTCAAGCGGCAAAGCTCCTTTATTTATTAAAATTTATTATCAAATAGTATATCTACTATATAAAAATAAGTCGGGTTTTCCTTCCTTACGCTATAACTCCAGAACGCACGAACAGATTTCCACGGCTTTACATTCGTTGGAAGAAAGGTATCGGGCTCCGTGAGGTTTATAGCGAAGAAAATTCAGAAAAATGTCAATAGAAAAGCGAGATTTTTTTTAAATGTTACATAATTAGTGAAAGTTTAATTTGTTTTAAGAAAAAATCGTTGCAATTACTTGCATCATCTTAATTGTTATGTTTATATATTTTAAATAGTTGTATCTTGTTATATCATATCGTCACCTTAAAGGTAAAACCAACTAAATGAGCAAATCTTCAAAATGAGATATCGCATTTTGAAGATTGCATAAAGAAAATGTCCTATCAAAAGTACATTGGTGTAAATTTTATCAACAATGATATGTAGACTACTTACTTGACTTTCTTTATCACTAATTGTTGTGTTTCTCGAGGCTATAATAACATCACACGAAAGAAAAAATGTCGTGTAACCCCCCCATTTAGTTGGTTTTACCTGTATATACTTAAATCATCAATACTGCATAAAATCTGGCTGCTATCAAAGCATTATCCATCGTGCATAATGAGTTGAAGTAACTATTTTATGGTTCATATTGAGTTACACCTGTAAAACCTACATAAATCAAATGAATTGAAAAAAACTAAAATTTTAGTTGGTTTTACCCGTACATTAATTAGTCATAGTTCAAATGATGTTGCTAATTACTTAACAAACCTTTAAATTTACAACTATTTCGGCAATGGTCGCTGCTAGTGTTTTGGTATTTAAAATGTCCTACCTACTAAAATTTATTGTAACTACTAAAAGAAATAAAAAAAACGGGATTAAAATTTAAAAAAAAGGATAAGTCCTGATCTTAGCATTCCATGGATTCTCCGTGCGGGTGCCGGGTCCATCGCGTGATAGAGGACGGAGCACTTACATAGCAGCGTCGGGAACTTACGACCCAGATGTAGGTTTAAGGAGGCTTCCTTACAACGCGTTAGGGGTCACCTTCACTGTCCGCTATGTTCCGTCTTCTATCTATCCAAATTTGGTAGGAACCTAACAATGCCGTTTTGGAAATTCGTAATAGTAGAGAGCTTACTGAAGTTCTCGGCAGTCCTAGTTCTTTTAATAGGTTGTAGAGGGATTTAGCTGGTATACCCCTCGCACCTATTTTCACGGCTTATAGAGCCGTTCAAATAGGTGCACACCCTATAGCCATTTCTGGTTATCTCATTTGTCAAGTCAAAGTATTTGTTTGTCTTAATTGCGTAGTTTTCAGGGATGTTAGTTTCCCACGGTACCGTGAGCTCAATAAGTACTACACGCTTTTTCAATTTTAAGTTGAGGAATATGTCTGGTCTCAACGGCAACACGCAGATATCCTCCGGGATTTTGCAGTGTGTTTCATACGTGTCAACCAGTAGTGTACAATCGTCTGCCGAACTCAGAACTTAAAAAGGCTTGTAGGTGGTCTTTTTAGTAGTGCCTTCCTTAACAAATTGAATGTTTTTTTGTTTCTTACATTTGTAGTCAGTCCTTTTCTAGCTCTAGCAATCGACAGACTCACTGATCCCTAGTACTTTGTCGTGACGTTGCGAATATTGACCCCTATCCAAAAGCAGTTTGCAGCCTACCAATAAGTGTCTTGCCGCACCAATTTCTTTGCCCCATTCCGTGCATTTTTGTCCGTGGCTTTTCCCCATCTTACAAGTTTGCTTTGATCGGGGAGAGTCAATTGAAAGGCGTTGAGGTAGAATTTAAGTAATCCTGGTGACAGATGAATTTTTATCAGTTGGGATGGATATAAGACGAAATTGTAAACAATTTTGTCTTTAGATGTTGATAAGACTTGCATTTTAGTGACTATTAGATGTTTGTAGAGTTCTGATGTTTTTTTTAGTTTCATCCCAAAGTTACTTGTGTCTCGATACAGAGCGGAAGAGTCTGCTTGAAGATTGAACTAATCCTAGCCACGATTTCAATGTTTTCGTCACTTTAGCATCTAGTTCTTTCAAGAGGTTCTGGTTTAAATCATACACGAGGAAAGGCCAATTGAGACGTGATGTTAAATAGTTGTCGTATATCCAGACTTTTTTTACGTCATTTATCGGTTGATTGTCTACCTTTTCAATGTCGTTTATGAAACTATTGACGTGAGTGATCGTCTAGTACTGGAGAGCGACCTTTATCGTTTATCTTTCTCCCAAGAAATTTAAAAGGCACGGCTTCTGATGTTATTGAAACGTTTTCCCCGCCTATAGCGAGCCCGGGGTCATATGAAGTATATCTCGTATCCCCCCTACCTAAACACAAACAATGCTGATTGTTATTTTATCTATAAGTATATTTAGTACTGTGTTAAATACTATGGAACAGGCCCACGTTGTAGTTAAAGGGCTTTATATGTCCGTCCTTCGTTGCAATTTGCAATTACAAATTTGAGTTTGTTATAGTACCTACTTAGCTATAATTTCTGAAACTATTGGCGGAAAGTTATACCATTGCAAAGCAATAACATAAGCTCGTGCTGTACTGAGCCGATTGCGTTTTCTAAATCTATCCAACAAACTGTTATTTGCCTTTCATTTGCTCTAGCATCTTTTAGACTCTCTGCTACTAAAGAATTATGCTCTAGACATCCAGATATTCCGGGAATAAATCCCTTCTGGTGTCTTGGTCTGAAATAATTGTTAGTCTTATTCTTTGTTGTCTTTGCAGATCTTGCCCTACGAAAAATGTTAAGCCATTGTGTCATAGAATATACTGCTGTATGTTCCGTAAAAGACTGTAAAAAAACGACTGCGTATGTGTACGCGACGAATTAAATATTGCAATTAACGAATAGATAGTGTTAGTTGGTTTTTCAACTAGATTATTTCGTACATAAAAATTACTCAATACTTATGGAAAAAACTGATAACATAGGTTAATGTAAATTGCTATTCTATTATTATTAAAGCTTAATTTTAATAATTGTCGAGTAAAAAGTACTACACTGGTAAAGTAGGTATTAGTTCTATATTCGAGTTTTGTTTACAAATTGTCACCAAAGTCAATACTAACTAAATTTAGATAGTATCTTTTACTTGTAGATTAATAAAATTAGAACTAAAGAAACTTTAAGAATAAAAAAGAGATATATTAGAATAATATGTTTTATTCGAAGATGTAAAATAAAAGTCGTCGAATATGTTGCAATAATTGCTTTTTGGTATCAATTTTTATGAAAAGTCCTATTTTAGTGGTTATTTCCACTCACTATCTTTTTATCTACGTATTATATTGCAAATTGGGTTTTACCATTAGAAAGAGCACGATTTTCTAAGAAAAATGGTATATTTAACTCTATTTTGCAAAAATCGGCATTTAGTCGGTTTTACCTTTAAGCTGACGATATGGATATAGGTAGGTAAACGTGTTTGTATGTGTATAATATTGCATTACAATATTTAAGTATTACATTGGTATGCGTATGTACGTACCTATAGGTATGTATATATGTGTGTATGTAATGTTTTAATTGTTTAGTTTCCATAATTTTGTATAAATTTTTGAGAAAACTCATTATTTATTCCATATAAGTGCCTTAGATAGGAAACTATAGGTCTAAAACTAAGTTTTATTATAGTATTAAGCATTTTTGTATATGACTGTTTGTTTCTGAATACCATAAATAAATAAAAAAATAAATAATACGAAGCCATCTGGTGGCGAAACTGATTTTGCCGGATTTGCTAGTTTATATAAAATATGTTAATATTATTAGTGCGTAAACCCTTTCCCCAAAAAGGCTTATTACAGTACCCGATTTCAAGGGACCCTTACCCTAACTTGTGGTGACGGAGTAAGAACACAATATGTCACCACCCCATCTAAGCACACACGAAATGAAGCAAACTTCTGTTTGAGATTGCGACCACAGATTATTCTAAACAGCTGTTTATTTTGGTGTACTTAAATCAGTTCGGAATCTATCGAATGAAGTCCAACAGACAATTTTAACAGCAGATTTCAAGCGGCAGAACCGTATTTTATAAATTTAGGCGCGTATCCGAACGAATTTTTTTTGGTACTGTCGTACCCACTATCGTAAGTCCCGCGTTTTGTCAGTACAGTACTACTAACAAAAAGATGATGCAGATAAGATGAAGACAAAATGAAGATACGATGCAGATTAGATGCAGATAAGATGGCTGGGCTGCGCTGAGCTGAGCTTCTAAGCAATAATTTATATATACAAGCACTTATTAGTACCTAAAGGATTGACTTTATAATTATTTAAACCATGCATTTTTTAGAATAATTTAGTAATACGTCTGTTTTGCCACAGAGTTTATTATAATTGTCTATTAGCCATAGCTATTATTAAACACAAACATTTGCATTGAGTGGGAATCGATTCCGAGCCCTATGCGTAGCAACCATGAACTATAACAACTAAGCCACAGATCATTACAATATGTTGAAAATTAAAAAATCTAATTTCAGCTAAACATATTTATCAAAAACACTGCATTGGCGTAGCCATAGCAGTACTCAAAAGCAAACCGCCAAATCTTACATCAATAGAGTACTTAGAACAATTGAAATCCAAGATGGTCGACCAAACGGCTGCCAATATGGCGGACGATGACGTCACCAGTGATGATTTTTTAATGGATTACGATGATAGTGATGATGAAAGAGGTATTGGTGATGTTAATAATCAAATGGCTGGTGAAGAAGGAAGTATAGGTGGCGTGGATGGACAGGTATTTATTTTGGATGTAAGTTTTAAGTTATTTAGAGATAAGGTTAATTAAAAGACAAAACACCCAAACAAAACTTTTTGCATTTTGGATACTTCCTTGCCTAACCCAATTAGAAATGATGATTTTTTCTAGAAATCCCCTTAGATGATCCCCTGCGAAAGGGGATTTGTGGAATATTTATCAGAAATTAGAGAACATTCTAGTATTTCTTTCTATATAATTGTATTTTTGTTTAGTTAATTTAGTTTTTTAACTTTTCTTTTTCAGTCATCACTTCAAATACCTGTAAATCTATCTCAAATTACATATTATGACTCGCAATCACAAGTTATTGACAGTAATACTCAATCTACAATCGGCTATGCCACTAATGATGAAAATAATATAACTATTGATTTAACTAACTGTGAAAATATAACTGAAAATACTTTTAAAACTAAGAAAGTAGATATGGTTATTGAAAAATCAAATACTAACAATACTATACTAAATACTAATAAACTCTCTAAAGCTATAAATGAAATAAATACACAAAATACTAATTACGATTCTCAAAATACTATCATTTATGATGTAGATGCTTTTCCTAAGAAACAACATTTTACACACTATAGCCAAAGTCAAAATGAAATCACAGTACCTAATAAACATTTATATGGCACTAAAATGGACCCTGAACAATCCAAAATCAATGAAGATAGTAATTTAGTTAAACACAATGAAATTACAATAGCAAATAAGCATCTATACGCTACAGAAAATGAAGCTGTAATGACCAAATTAAATGAAAAAGATAATTTAAATAAACAAAATGATATAATTTTGAATAAAATTGATGTAACTGCGAAAGCTAATGAAGGAGAACAAATTTGTCTTAGCGTTTATCAAGATGAAAGTAAAATTAACGCAATAGATAAATATAATGATCATTTAATGTTTTCTCAGAGTCAGGATTTCATTGTCGATCCAAATATTGACATTGGGGCAAATAGCGTGCTACAAACACAAAATAATAGCAATATTTCTAAAGAAGTATCTCAAAATTTAGATTATTTCTTTGATGAAATTCAAAAACTTGATGAAAATTGCAGACAAACTGTAATTAACCACAACTTTAGTAAAAATATATCTACAACCGATAACAACAATAAATTTGAAACCAATATTATAACTGCTAGTAATAAAAATGCCGACAATCAAATGGAAATGTATACTATTGATGATATTACTACAAAAGATAATACAAATTTTGAAAATTCTTATCAATTTTCTGAGCAAAACAATTCCAAAGAAACCGATAAGCATATTACTTCTAACGTAAATATTTCAAAAGACATTAAGCTAGGAGCTACTAAGTCTTCAGATAATTACGAAAATAGTCAGCCTTATGAAGAAAATGATACAATTTGCGAAGATTTCGACATGACTGAAGAAGAATCTAATTCGGAAACGATACCTTATAAAGTATTAGAAGAATTAAATAAAATTAAAATATATTTAAAGGGAAGAGATAGAAGGATGTCTTGCGATGGATATTCTACTGACTCTGGTTATAGGAGCGAATCGCAAACTAGGAGTTCGAGTAGAGGTGGTAAGTGAAACTATTTTGATTGCTATGACTAGCGACCCGCCCCGGCTTCATCATCATAACAGCCCATTAATGCCCCACTGCAGGGACGGACCTTCTCACGTGACGGTGGGATACTTGGCCTACTAATACCACGCTGGCCAGACGGATTGGTATAGGGTTTATTTTAAGTTTTCTTTCTTTTTATTACGTAAAGATAATATTGACATATTGCATAGTTTTAAAAATTTAAGCATACAACATAGAGTCCGTGTGGTGACGAAGTAAGAATACAATACGTCACCACACCATCTCATCCCATGGGTGTCGTACAAACCGACTAAGGGACTATCCGTGAATATAATCTTTACGAAATAAAAAGAAGGAAAACTTGAAATTAAACCCTATACCAATCCGTCTGGCCAGCGTGGTATTAGTAGGCCAAGTATCCCTCCGTCATGAGAGGAGGCCCGTCCCTGCAGTGGGACATTGACAGACTGTTTAGATGAATTTATTAGATAGGTCATTTAAGACTAATTTTACTACAAGGCAGGCATTTTTTTTATTTAACCAATAACTTTTTCAGGACTTAATCTATCAGCTATTGCTATTAACCAATCGGCTTATTGCCTATTTAATTACCTAATAAGATGTGATTTAATATCGGCGACTAGAGATATTATATCGGAAATTGCACTGGTAAGAATTTTAATACTGATATTATAAACACGATAGCTTAATATAAGTAGTGATAAGCTATTACTCTTGAGTAAGGGTCATAGCACTTAAAACATAACGTAAATGGATCGGCACCTCATCGCCTTTTTCCTCGGTGTCAAACGTCAAAAATCCGATTACGTTACGATTCCGAATAGTGTGCGTTGCAGTAAGAAGTTTCATACAAATAATACTGAACGGCTCGAGTTCATACGGTGCCGATCCGTTTATGTTACGTTATATTATGTGCTACGACCTTAATGATACTTCCTTTGCTTGCCTACTATAAAGGTATTAGGCCGCTGCCTCGAATTCAGCTCATTTTATTTGTCACAAAAAAGAACTTATACAATCATTCCAAACAGTATAGGGTTTTGTAGCGATGTCATTCTGTTGATCCCAGCCCACAGTAACCCCAAAAGAGGACTTGAATTTGTAATTTCGTAGTTATTTAAGAAATTGGTATTTATTTATAGAATTTAAGCGGTTTAATAGACAAATTACATGAAGAAGAGAATTATCCTTCGTTTTTAGAAGAATTATTGGATACCATAGACATATTATTACGACAAGTGGTCAAGGGGCAGGTAGACAGCGAGGTAAGTCTTATACATCATACATTCACACAACGCCATCTAGTCGCAAACTAAGTGAAAATACACACATGACATAGAAAACACTCAGACCAATGCAAATATTCTAGTTTATACACACAAATAATTGCACTGAACGGGAATCGAACCTGAGGCCACTGCGTAGCGGTCATGAACTGTACCGTCTACGCCACAGTGATGTTTCAGCATTCCTAACGCGTAAACATAGACATACTGTAGGCTAAGTATCCCTCCGTCAAGGGAGAAGGCCCTTCTCTGCAGTGGGACATTAATGGGCTGTTATGATGATGATGAATAATTATATTTCGTGGGAATCAAAGCCCCGACCTCGAACACAGACACGACTGCTTTCCAAACAAAGCTTGCTAAATTGTACATAGATGTAGGTGAGGTAGTGACTAACTTATACCTACTTAATATATCTTTTTAATATTTACAGTTCATAAAAAAAGAAGAATACATCCAAAGAATATTACTTCTAAACGAAAGTGTACACATACAAAAAAATACAATAGAAAAAATAATTAAAATAATAAAATCATTTCACGAAAATATAACCGATCAAAACACATCGTACGAATTAAAAAATATAAACGAAATGGAAAATTCATCTTACATATTTCACATTTTAGAAATAATAATAAAAAAATATATAAATAACAAAAATATTTCAAGTCAAAATTCCACACAGATTTCGCAGAACGAAGATAAAATACTCAAAAAAAGTCAAATAACAGATATTTGGAGGAAAAAATGGAATCCAAATTTGAAAGCGGATGACGGTATCCGTGAAAACCGTTGCGTTTTAAAAGAATGCAGCGAAATTTTGAATAAAATTGTAGTCGATTGTGTTAACTCGTACAGTTTGGTCGCGTTCGCAGCTTTAAAATGTTTTAATTTAATACAATCTTAGCTTAAAAATTAAGAAAAATGCCTTTATATATATTCCTACAAACATAAATAGAGTCGTAGCACATATAACGTAACGTAAACGGATCGGCACCGTATCAACTTGAGCCGTTCAGTATTTATGAAACTCCTTACTGCAACGCACACTAATCGGAATCGTAACGTAATCGGATTTCTGACGTTTGACACCAAGGAATAAGGCGAGGCGTTGCCTATCCGTTTACGTAACGTTATAATATGTGCTACGGCCCAAATTCTCTCGCTCTTATAGTAGACAGATAAAAAAGAGCGCTTTGTAAAAAAATTGTAAAATACCCACCAATAAGTTTAAAAATATTAAATAATTCTTTCAATATTGTACTTCAATTTGAGATGAGCTAGAACTAAGTAACTACACTATGCCCTATACACCGGCCCTAATAGGCCATAGGCTGGCACATGGGGAAGTCAACAAACAAGCGTACTCCCTTTTTAAAGGTCGGCAACGCATCTGTGATTCCTCTGGTGTTGCGGGTGTCCATGGGCGATCACTTACCATCAGGTGACCTGCTGGCTCGTTTGCCTCCCATTATAGAAAAGTCATTGAAGAGCCCTTTGCCCAACTGTGGGATAACGGAAACTAACATTTTTAGTTTAGAATTACAATTTATCATGACTGTATATAAAATTTGTATATAAATGTATATCATATTGTAAAAATGTAGTTAGTAATATAAGTGAAATAAATTAAAATAAGTATATGTTTGTTTAAAATTATCTTCACTATTGTTGTAATATTGTCCTACACGAAAATATCCTAATTGATGTCTACCCATCTTCTTCTTTGCGTGTCGATGACAATCAAACTGTGTCAGTGGCACGCATGAGATCTTCCATTGTGCATGTGTGCGGTCCCAGAGGACAAGATAGTAGATGTTCCATTGTTCGTGAAACAGCACCACACACACATTTCTGGTCCTCCCTAAACCCCCACCTGAATAAGTTCTCATTCTACCAACCTGAGTCCGGAGTCTGTTACGTGATTTCCAGATAGGCCAAGGAAGCAGGTGTAATGTTGGTGGGTTTTTGGAAAGCGGGACAAAAGGTGTTGGTAGGGTACCTCTATCTCGCCACCCTGTCTACCCTTTAATCACTACCTGAGCTAGTGGATTCGAACCTCAGTCAAGACAATTATATTGGTGTTTCGATCATAATCTTAAGTGTGTACTTTGTATCATGAAAAGTTCGAATCAACTATTGATTTCTGAGCGTACCTGTTTTGCATCAATAAGGTTAACTAAAAAAAACATTAAAAATACTAAATAATATTTATTTTATCATACATGTAAATTAAACTATTTTACTTTCAGGTAATCCTAACAACTTTCTAACCGCTTCACCATAATTTTTCACCGCTTCTTCAGATTCTCCATCATTAAACCAACTTGACACCGAATTCTTATATTCTTCTCCATTAGGAATAGCTGATATATCAAAATTTCTATACTCCTCATCGGTTAATTCCTTACTATCATTATTAATAGCTAAAAACCAATTAACAACGCTTTTCTTTGAAGCATTATTATCCCAATTGTAGTACTCCATATCTTCCTCGGTCTTCTCTCGTTCCCAATTTTCAACGTTCCAAGCTTCATGGTAGCAAGCGGTTAATAAATAGTTAACATAATCCAAATTTTGTGTTCTTGTCGGACAACGGTCAGCTGTAATAGTGACTAGATCCGTTTCCTTCTCATAACGGTTACCTACTAACCGAATAAATTTATCTCTAGCATGTTGGTCAAGTTTTAACGATGAAAGTTTGATACGTAAGGTGACAATACGGCTTGCAGGATTTCTTATTGATGGACTCGCGTGGCAATAGTCTGAAGTTATAACTTCTACTGGATAATGTTTTTCAATAGCTTCTTCGCTATTCAATAAATTTGGCCATTCGGTACAAAACTGTTTTATTGCCTCGCATTGGCTTTTAATAACTGGAGGTGTAAGGTGTAGAAAATTTGGTATTTTCATTAGTTCCGCATTAGCTTTTCTGCCTGGTGGTGCCTGCCCTTTGGGTACGTAGCCTTGCCGAAGTGGGAGTGGTACTGATGATGGGTGGAACGTCTTTGGGCCTGGCCATACATTTCCCCAGACCTGAAAATGTTTAAAACAATTTAGTAATGTGTAAAACAACTATTAAATTCTATAATAGGTAACTTTTATTTATTGGGAAACCAGGCAGTATATTGACTCATGAAGCAAAGATCAATTCTTGCACTAATACAACAAGTGTGTATTGTGTATTTACATCTCATCCCATGGGTGTTGTAAAAACCGACTAACGGACTATTCATAAAATATTGCCTTTATGAAATAAAAAAGAAGGAAAACTTGAAATCAAACCCTATACCAATGCATCTGGCCAGCGTGGTTATAGTAGGCCAAGTATCCCTCTGTCACAGGAGGAGGCCTGTCCCTGCAGTGGGACATTAATGGGCTGTTATGATGATGATGATGATGTGTATTTACAAACCAATATGAATGTAAAACTTCACAGACATTAAATTGGTTAAAATATTATTCTTCTTTTGTTTTCATAAATACAATAGAAAGTTACTTTAGTCAGCGTTTACAGTTGCCTATAATATTCTTATTCAGACTCTGCATACTGTGTTTAAATAAATAAGATACATCGAATGTGCACAGAATTTCAATTTTGTAAGTAATACAAATTCCTAAGTGCTAATAACTTTATGCTGTATGATACCTGGTTTTCTGCCATCCTATCGGCTCTATCAGGCTGCACGTCAGTCCTACGAACTACTTTTCTTTGAATTCTCTCTCGCTTCTTCAAAATATCAAGCACCCTAAATTCCTCTTCCTCATCATCCTTTTTCAAGGAACTTTCCGCTATCGTGGAGTTTAATCTCCATATTTGTGAATTGTAAACTGTTGACAAGCTACTAGGTTTGTAATTTCTGATGAATAAACTCATTGTTTACGTTTTTATTACGAAAATTGATTCTTAAGAATTAGCAGGCCATTTTTTAGGTTATACCATAGCTAGCACAGATGAAAAATAAATTGATATAATTAGACAACTGTTGTCACTTGTCAGTGGTCAGCATCACAAAATTTACTTTTAATGTTATTAGACAGAATGCCTTCCGTACGCGTTTGCCATTACATGAATTTATTTCGGTCAGTCGGGAGTAGGGTTTTTATTATTAGAAAATTATATTAATAACGAATAAAAGCTTTCTTCCTCTGTTCTACTACTATGCTGTGTCTACAGAGTCCTTGATCTTAGATAATTATATGATTATTTACCATCTGATAAACAAGAAACAATTGAGTATTGAAGAAATAAAAGGTTTCAAATTACATTGGCATTCAGTCACTGTGTCGCGGGGACTTTTACAGACATGAAATTAACAGAGACAAAGTAACTCCAGGCTCAAGATTATAATTTGTGGATCACACAAATTATTTTATTGCGTGGGATTCGAACCCAAGACCTCGTGCACGCCAGCCGCTTGTCATAAATCATTCTTATTGTATGTTACAAGAATTACCTGCAGGGCTGGCAATGTGGCCTAGGCCCTAGCCTTGCGACATAGTCTTGCTAATGAATAACATGCTAAGCGAGCGAATAAACCATTCATATATTTGCTTGGGTACTTGTTGTGACTCGCAAGTCTACCCATTCTATTCTTCAGTAAGTATATCAATGATGTGATGTAAAGTGTCGTTCATCATTAAGTCATCATAACAGCCTATTAATGTCCCACTGCAGGGACGGGCCTCCTCCCGTGACGGAGGGATACTTGGCCTACCAATACCACGCTGACCAGACGGATTGGTATAGCCTATACCGTATAGGGTTTAATTTCAAGTTTTCCTTATTTGTATTTCGTAGAGATAATATTCACGGATAGTCCCTTAGTCGGTTTTTACGACACCCATAGGATGAAATGGGGTAGTGACATATTGTATTCTTAGTCCGTTACCACACGGACGTCATTATTAAGTAAATGCTGTCATTTACTAGAAATCGCTATCCATTTCTTCTGAAATCATGATAACTAGGAACAGCACATGCAGGTTAAATATCCAGTCTTGGCCCACTTTAACCAGCTTATATATTTCGCGGACGCAATCTAGAAAGGAACGTCTCGCTTCCTGTAAATTTTAACACGCGTGTTCTGAACGAAAAAGCGCTGGCCATCAAGGAAACAGTGGGAAAAGACAGCGGAGATAGGTACTTGGGCATGCCTCTTCCAAACGTTTTCACCCTGCGCGGTCTTGTGCCACCCTCATCCATCCTAACTAGTTCGTCGGTCCACTGGTGAGGGGTCTTCCGGTGCGCGCTCGCCATTTTAGTGGAAGAAAACTTATGGAAGAACAACTTAAATGCAGAGCTCAATGCAAGAACACCACAATTGACGCAATACCACAGGAAAAAGGGATAGCAGGAACACATGGTATAGCCCCGACATTGCGCGGGTGGATAACCAATATGCTCAAGCAGAGGGCCATTCAGGTGACGGTAAATGACACAACGAAAGCTATCGTAGCAAAAGGATGCCCACAATTATGCTAGGGCTGCCCACCTTTGCAACTAGTTGTACAGTAGGAGGCAGCGCTAGCGATATTTAGACTCCAAAATGCGGACACACTGTGTAATGACTCTAGAATTAAATCTGTAGCTTGTGCAATAAGCGATTTCTATTCTATTTTCTATGTTATTGAATAACATGCGAAGCGAGCGAGTAAGCTAATTATTAGTGACTCACAAGTCTACTCAACTCACTCTATTCTTCTGCATATCAATGATTTGATGTAAAGTGTCGTTCATTATTAAGTCATCATAGCAGCCTATTTATGTCCCACTGCAGGGACGGGCCTCCTCCCGTGACGAAGGGATACTTGGCCTACTAATACCAAGCTGCTGGCCAGACAGATTGGTATAGGGTTTAACTTCAAGTTTTCCTTAAAAACTTTGAATAGGTACCTATAAAATCACTTAAACTTTGAAATGTTGTATGTACCACATACTTTAATAACAGACATTTGAGTTTGAGTTGAGTTTGAATCAAAACTACTATGTATTTTTGACTACAACAAAAACTAAAGACACCATTTCAAGCGTTGGCCTCATTGGCGTACAAATTCTCCACAGAAATTGTCGTCTTAAGCGCCGATTACACTAGACTGCATATAGTCAACTACATCTTGTAGGACACTACATGTAGTCTTTCCATTTCCATGTACTTGTTTTGGAAATGGAAAGACTACATGTAGTGTCCTACAAGATGTAGTTGACTCTACAATGTAGTCTAAGTAGTAGTAATGTAGACTACAGTGTAGACATGTCATGTAGTCTAGTGTAATCGGCGCTTTACCTTACTAAGATGGCCGCTAAGGTTTTTCTCTAAATTCTTTTTTAGGATAAATAAAACAAACATTAAAAGAAAAAAAAACACTTTTATTCATGGTAATTATAATTTACAACAATAGTTAATTAAACCATGATAAGTTTAAATGATTGCTTACTTTCGGTTAAAATATGTTTTTTTTATATTTAATTATAACTAATTAATAAAACACTCGACTTTCCATACTCACAAAAAAAAAACATTTTACTGTGCTATCTGTATTCTTGATATTTCGTTATTCAATTAAGTTTTCCTTGACATTTTTGACAGATAGTGATGATTTACAATCCCGCCATTTTATTACATAGACCATAGACCAGAGCGCTATAGATACTGTTGTTACAATTTTTTTGTCTATAAATAGATACGTACCTGCATTTTCTGAGAGTACACCTCAAAATACTGCTAGGCCACCAGCGCCCTCATTGACCAGATTAGTCCAGTCCAAGAGTCATTAACTTTCGTAATTTTTATTCAACTGTTTCAACGCCATCTAGGCATGATAGCGGTAAACATTGCAATTCTAAACCTTCTGTACATACTATTTCTCTCAATCAGAATATGTCTTAATATTAGACTAAAGATAAATTAAAACTAATAGTGTTGAATGTTGGGTTGGTTTAGTCACATTGAGAGAACGAATGATGAGCGTTTGACGAAACAAGTATACAAGGCTAGTGTGAAAGGACTAGTCGTTGTTTCTGAATCAGTGATTGCAATTCGCTGTGCGCGTCTCAATGACACAACGCCATCTAGGCTATGTAGTAGCAAACAGTTGACATAAGTATTGCTTATATTTGTAAAACTTAACACCCTTACTCATAAACGCCTCTTAAATTTAATCACTGTTTAGCCAGATTTTTATTACCAAAACTAACCTTATACCAAACAAAATGGTAACAATTTAAGCTAATCAATTGACTAATATTTAAGAGGCGTTTATGAGTAAGGGGGTAATAGTCTAAAATATTAAGACATATTCTCAAACATAGTAGGTATAGACAAGTAAAAAATCTCTTTCAAATTTTTCAAAATAAACAAAGAAAAAAATATGCCATATTTTATTTATTTCATTATATATATAAAACATCCAACCCAGACTATTGATCTAAAAAAATAGTAGTTTGAAAAAAAAAAAATTTTTCAGTTTTAATACATTACACATCTTTGTGCAATCGGTAAAGTCAACAATACACTATTTACTCGCATTATTTCAGATCAAGCGAAATTACAAAAAAAAAATATTTTTGGATGAAAAAAGGGAGATGAATGGATGATAAAACGTTTTTTTTTAATTATAATTACAACGCTGTCCATTTTTGTCTTCACATAGTGTTTCTGAAAATAAAAAAGGACCGACTTTATTTTACATTTCTATCATAATATTATCTACTATATAAAAATAAGTCGGGTTTTCCTTCCTGACGCTATAACTCCAGAACGCACGAACCGATTTCCACGGTTTTGCATTCATTGGAAAGGTCTCGGGCTCCGTGAGGTTTATAGCAAAGAAAATTCAAGAAAATTTTCAACAGAAAAGCGGGAAAGTAATGCCCGTGCGAAGCCGGGACAGGCCGTTAGTTATTACTAAAAACTATTTTTATTTTATCTGTTTGCCAGGATCGTGACAAGTGGCGTTCTGTCGTCTCTGCCTACCCCGGACGGGATAAGGCGTGAGTTTATGTGTGTATGTATTTTAATTGGGCAAGTGGGTAGTTCCGAAACTGCATAAGTTAATGTATGAAAGGATGTTTGAAAGGATCGTAGCACATGAGGGTTAGTATTCTGTCTACCCACATGTGTTTAAGGGCCTTTACGTAGCTCACTAGCGCCGCCAATAGAAAAAAAAATTATAATTCGCAAATATGCATTTGAAAAAAAAACACCCGTTTTTGTTTATAATGCAATATTTATTTAATTGAAAAACATTAAAAGTGTTGAGAGTGTGTTATACAAATACTTTATTGCCTTTTCTCAAGACTTTGTTATCAACATTTTACATTATTTATCCTTTTTGCGAATTATGATTTTTTTTTCTATTGGCGGCGCTAGTGACGCGCTAAAAAACGGCCGTTTTTGTTTATAATGCAATATTTATTTTTGGCGGCGCTAGTGAGCTTCATAAACGCTCTTAATATAAATGTGCCATTATCTTGTACACCCTTGGATATATATTTTTTTAAAAGATCAAAAAATGATACAATTTAGAGATCAGAAACAAACGTACGAATAAAAAAGTCACCCGTTTTTAGAGTTAAAAAAGGGCTTTAAAACATCATATACAGGAAAAAATTACAAAAAAAAAACAAAATTACACTACTACAGTACGCGCAATCTAAGTGGTACGGCTTGAAGTTGTCGCTGTCTGCGCAGATTTAATGGTTGTAACTAAATGTAGTGGAGTAATTTTACTATCTCACCAACTGACCCACCTAGCTCTACGCAGCCGAAATTGACCGATTGTCTCTTTACAAAGGTCGATGTGTAATTTTTACCGCCGGGTACTGTACATAGATGGTTAAGTAAACTACAGTGCGCAAACTAACACTGCCGCTGAAGTTGTTGCAAATGGATGCGCAGATATCATTGTTGGAAGAAAATGGGCTTGTGATTTCTTTGTTCCTTTACTTAATGAAGTAAGTTGGTTCAATGTCTTAACTTCAAGCCAGACGACTAGATTGCGCGCGTATGGTACTTAAGTAACAAAATCATACCCTAAATACTTTTTATTTTTTCTTCTAACTCTCGACGCTTTTTTGTCATCGAACTCTTCATCCTGTTCAAAAACTAGGTTATTTTCAATAACCCAATCGGGTTCTTCCTTGACAACGGGTACAGCGGATAACCTTTTTTTCTTTTTCTTTCCTTCCTCCTTAATTCTCTTCTTGGGTCTCTCGTCTAGGACCAAATGCTGGTATTCTTCAACGATATAGTTCTCCGGTTCATAGCTTGTTGTTATTTCTACACCGACTGAAGGATCCACATCGGGTAATATGTAATAGTTCTCAAAATCTCCTTGTAAAGTTATCTCATTCATTTCTGATGTAAAATGTCTTTTCTTCTTACCGGACGAGCAGTGTTTTATATATGCATATTTTGGTTTTGTATCGTCCGGTAGTATATTAACCGTCCATTCCTGATTTTCTGTAGTGGATGGTATTTCTTTTACTTCTTCCATAGTTATTTCTTGTTCTTCAGCTATTTCGTATATAAAATTGTCTGCTATTGGATTATCTTCCATGATTTGCATAACTTCAGAACTTTGATTTTCTGATGTAGACGTTTGAGGTATTATCTGGGGATGAATAGATATATTAAACGAGTTATCCGTGTGGTGACGGAGTAAGAATACAATATGTCACCACCCCATCTCATCTCATGCGTGTCGTGAAAACCGACTAAGGGAATAACCGTAACTACTATCTTTACGAAATAAAAAGAAGGAAAACTTTAACCCTACACCAATCCGTCTGGCCAGCGTGGTATTAGCAGGTCAAGTATCCCTTCGTTACAGGAGGAGGCCCATCCCTGCAGTGGGAAATTAATGGGCTGTTATGATGATTATGACTAGCTCGTGCACGAGGTCCCGGGTACGAGTTCCACACAGGACAACTATTTATGCCATCCACAAATTATTGTCTGAAGTCTGGATGTTCTTTGTGTCTGTTTATGTTTGTAAAATGTCGACACAAAGCTCGATAGCCAGTATCGAATTAGGCTTTAAAAACATTTATTAACTTAAGTCCAATAGCAATGTAATAATCCATAAATGATTATTATAAGCACGGAAGAAAGAATCAAGTGGAAGTACTAAGTAGGTGTAGTGCGCGTGTTGGATCTAATGAAAACTAGCTATCTGCAGATCGAACTTTTAGTTCTACGGATGAGTCGATACATGTGCATGCATCATAACAGCCCGTAATAAGTGCAGTAAATAGTGAGCTCACCTCAATAATCTGCCTCGGATCGGGCATCTTGGTGATGACCTGTTCAGATTGTGTGATGGAAGCCTCCGCTTTGTCAGTCTCCACTTTCACCACCCACAGCTGTTTCCGCTGAAGGTTTTTGAGAGATCTGGAATAATTAGAAATTATTATTTAGTCTCCGAGTGGTGACGAAGTAAGAATACAATATGTCACCACCCCATCTCATCTCATGGGTGTCGTATAAACCGACTGAGGGACTATCCGTCAATATTATCTTTACATAGAAAGAAGAATAACTTGAAATAAAACCCTATACCAATCCGTCTGGACAGCGTGGTATTAGTAGGCCAACTATCCCTCCGTCACTGGAGGACGCTCGTCCCTACAGTGGGCCAGTAATGGGCTGTTATGATGATTTGCTCAGATGGTCCTCTGAGTGGTCACCTATCTAAGTAATTGCCTCGCCGACGGTGCTTAACCATTGCATTGTTTATGTATCAGGGATTGAAACTGACTGTGGGCGCCTTAATATCAATAGCGGTCACCCATCTATTTCCTGACCTTGGCAACGATACTAACGGCCTTTACGTGGCTCACTAGCGCCGCCAATAGAAAAAAAACGGTCTTTAATGTTTATAATGCAATATTTATTTAATTGAAAAACATTTAAAGTGTTGAGAGTTTGTTATACAAATACTTTATTGCCTTTTCTCAAGACTTTGTTATCAACATTTTACATTATTTATCCTATTTGCGAATTACGATTTTTTTTCAATTGGCGGCGCTAGTGAGGCCTATAAACGCTCTTAACCAGCAACTGGTTCTGAGCTACACAAGGCTAGTGTGAAAGGGCTAGTCGGTGCCGGTAGGCCCCGGAAAACATATGGTGACCAGATAGGTTGCATATTGGAGAAGGGCCAAATAAAGAGCACTCGTAACCGATGCGCATGTATGACTCGCTTAATGAATGTGGACGAGGCCCAATCTGTTTGGCAGGATCGTGACAAGTGGCGTTCTGGAGTCTCTGCCTACTCTGGACGGGATAAGGCGTGAGTTTATGTATGTATATAATGTATGTATGGTTCTGAGATACTTACAGATATCCAAGAGTATCAACCAGCTGTCTGACGTTTAATCTGGATACGCTCTCTTGCACTTCGTTCGCTGGTTCGACGCTGTAGTTGTGCTCCATGCGTATTATTTCAACCTCTGTCGACAAAAACATATTTATATCATACTAATATTATAATAATAAATCTATGTGGTGACGGAGTAAGAATACAATATGTCACCACTACATCTCACATGGGTGTCGTAAAAACCGAACTAAAGGACTATCCCTGAATATTAACTATACGATGGTATAAAAAAAAGGAAATCTGGAAATAAAACCCTATACCAATCCATCTGACCAGGAGGTGTGGAGGACGCGGTGACGTAACAGCACCTCGCCTGCAACTAAAAGGAGAGGATCCTCCGACCAGGCGAGGGTGATCGTGCCTGGCGTGCCAACTGCCCAACGGTTGTTCCTTGGACGTTGTATATATGTGGAATCGCTGTGCGAATCTTGCTATCGCGATTCAGGACGTAGTGGTGACATCTGTTGATTGTGGGAGGTACTGAGATAGTGTAGGTGTTCGCTTGAGTAAGTCGCTAGATGACGCTAAAGAGACCCGTCCCTGCAGTGGGACATGAATGGGCTGTTATGATGGCCGCTTGGCCTCCCGAGACCCTGTCCCGTTAACCAAATTAAATCATTGCTTTCTACGCAGCCTTTAGTCTCGTAGTTTAAATTCAACTGTAACAATTTAGGCGCACAATCGACGACCTCTGTGGCGCAGTCGGTATATTACATGACTGCTACGCAGAGGTCTCGGGTTCGATTCTTGCTCAATGCAAATCTTTGTGTGCATGAACATGGTTGTTTGGATTGGTCTGAGTGTTTTCTATGTATGAATTTACAAAAAAAAAAGTATTTAAGTATGATTATCCGTTGTCTAGTACCCATGGTACAAGCTTTGCTTAGTTTGGGACTAGGTGGCGCTATGTGATTGTGTGAGGATTATTTATTTATTTATAATCTTATTTTCAAAATTAATCATTAAGGTATTTAAATATCAACATTTTTTAAAGAATTAACAATGTTTTTGTTTGTAAGAATATCAAGATTATTGATTAAATAATAAGATTTATAAATATGTATAAATAATAACATTTTCTGACAAAAAACAAGTACTTATTGTACAAATAAAGGCCAACGCAGACCGGGACGGCATGGCAAGGGATTTTAATTTTTACTAATGGAAATTCAACCGTACTGTTACAGATTTAGCAATTTAAGTATGTCGTATTTCTGTAACAGTACGGTTGAATTTCCATTAGTAA
This sequence comes from Schrankia costaestrigalis, assembly GCA_905475405.1. Lineage (NCBI taxonomy): Eukaryota > Metazoa > Arthropoda > Insecta > Lepidoptera > Erebidae > Schrankia > Schrankia costaestrigalis. The sequence goes on from FR997855.1 coordinate 3,425,397, forward strand.
AAATTAAAATCCCTTGCCATGCCGTCCGGGTCTGCGTAGGCCTTAACTGGATTTTTTCTAGAAATAATGAAACTTTGTTGTAAGTATAATTTTTTTTTACATTATTACTATTATTTTTTACCGGACGTGAGTTTATGTATGTATGTAGGTACTTAAAAAACTTTAACATTTATGCTAAACGACTTTCAATCTTTTACATTTCTACCAAACGTTTTCCGAACTTCCACATGTATAGCATAAGTTTTTTGAACTTGTACATTTATACCAAGCGTTTTTCGAACTTTTACATTTATACCAAACGTTTTACGAACTTCTACCAAACGTTTTTCGAACTTCTACGTTTATAACTAAAGTTTTTCGAATTACTACATTTATACCAAACTGATATATTTTAACTGGCGTATATCCAACTTTTACATTAAAAGGTTTATTTGAACGTTGTTACGAATGGAATTTCATATAAACATAATAATTACTGCTCAGTTTCCGGTCCGGACGCATAAGCGAGTACACGTACATACATCTAGCTCTGTTCAAATACAAGTTTTTTTGCCATCTTAAGTGCTTAGCAGATAGTAAACAAAGTGGAAACGGAACCTCAGTACCTCAGTTTGGCAAGTCCTCTCAATAATTTTGTTTATAAACGTTGTTTTGCTGCATAAGCCGCTAAATTTCAATAACCGACAGTAGCCGTTATTATTTGAAATTGTTTTTCTTCTAACACTAGAAGGGTGTTTATAAAAAAATTGCCGGAAACATCAGTATATTTACACATTGTTTCATTATATACATACAACATGTGTGATTAATGTCACTTGTCACTAAAACAACAAAACTGACAGCGTTGAAGCGTTTAGTTAGCTCTCGCAGACTTAACTTAACAGTTCAGAATTAGGCTAAGGATTTAACCTATACCACCACCCCAGATATCTGATTTAATTAATACAGTGGTAAACAAAATTGAATAGAAATACAGAAAGGCCTAACTTCGTGGTAGTGTTTTATTAACAGAGCTTATTCAAACCAAAAGCCAGAGCTCTAACGCACGTACGACATTTGATCGCCTAGTTGAATTGAACTGAGCTACATCCTCACAATGTCACTCCACCGCTCACCGCCAACCAATATACCCGGCTCGAAGCAAACTACAGCAACTTTTACAGCACCTGAGATGTACGAATCGGATACCGCATCCGAGAGAAGTGGTAGCGGCAACGCCAATCTAAGACAAAAACGTCGACGTGAAGACGACGATATCAAGGAATTGAAGAGTCTAATCTCCTCTTTATCGTCTAAAGTTGATCAGAATTTTCTCGATTTAAAAAAACATAACGAAGAACTCAAAGACAGCTTACAGTTTATTTCCGACAGATATGATGCACTGTTTAAAAATCTTGAAAACCTGCAACTAGATCGAGCGGAAGACAAAAAGGTAATTCGTAAGCTGGAAGACAAGATCGAAATCCTGGAGCGCAAGAATAGGTCTGCTAGTATCGAGATACGTAACGTGCCTATTCACCTTCAGGAGGGTAGGAAACATGAAACAAAAGACGATTGTTTTTTATTGCTTAAAACCTTGTCAAAGGCTGTGAAAGTAGATATACAGGAATGTGATATCAAGGACATATATCGGATCCCAACACTAAAAGAAGGCAGTAAACCAATAATGGTCGAGCTCAATAGCGTGCCCAAAAAGGAACTGATAATACAGAGTATTAAACAGTTTAATAAGAACTCAAGAGATGGCAGATTAAGTACTAGTCACCTCAGTATACCGGGACCCGCCAAGCCAGTCTACGTCTCCGAAGCCTTAACTCCAATGACGCAAAAGCTGTTTTTTGTCGCACGACAGTTCGCACGAGATAATGGCTACAGGTTTTGCTGGACATCAAGAGGATTAATATACCTACGTAAGGCTGAAGGTGAACCTCAAATTCGCATTGAATCTGAAACGAGCCTTAAACAACTTATCAAACAATGACTAAAATGTGCAGATTTATCTGGGCTAGGTCCCTATTGTTTTGATGCTGATATTGTTTTGGGATTTTCATATATTATGATTATCGATTTATTTACTTATACTTTTTTGATTGGTGTTAAATTTTATCTGATATTTAAAGTTTACTCTATTATCATAATTCACAGAGTTGCAATTACTATTACGCATAGTTACTATTTTGAACTACTAATATATGTGGTACTAGTACTTAATCATTTTAAATTGTATTGCAACAGGCAAGGCAACTGTATACTCTACTATAATACACTGAAACATACACATATATACACTCAAACAATATTCATTATTATCACTATGACAAAATTACAGTCTCTACAATTCAACTTACACTACAAAATATTTTATGTTAACAATATGCAACTGCGTTCTAACATTTCTTTACACAATGGCACTATAAAAGCGTACGTAGCTATCGTGACTGTGTTCGTGGTGTTGGTTCTCTGGTTGAATGGAGTGACGAGGATGTCATTTTCCAATGGGCTTTTCTTATTAGGCACGCGCCTTCTGGTTATACGTCCAATGTATGATGGATGGCTTATTGCTCGTTACTTTGGATTTAAAAGCACTTTTGGCCACCAAGAATGTATACATATTATATCACTATATATTATTAAAGCACTGCATAATGATCTCTTAATTTTTAACATGTCACATTCGATAGTGTAAACCTATTCATGGAATCTGTAGAATCATTTAACGTGTCGCGATCTTTTGTATGTCAACCAGACCAATGTTTGAAGCACTTAAATACCACGCATCCAACCCTAAGCGTACTACATATTAATATTCGGAGCTTGAATAAAAACTTTGATAGTCTCAACATCCTTTTGCACTCCATGGACATCCAGTGCGATATCATAGTCCTCTCAGAATGTTGGTTGAGCAAGGTCTCATACATCCCCGTGATAAACGGTTTTACATCGGTGAAGTCTTCATATAATAACCAAAATGATGGTGTAGTTATTTATATCAGTTCTAGGTTGAGTCAAAAGGTAGTCGAACCAGTTTTCTACGATGCTAACTGCCTCGTATTAAGAATAGACAGTGACATGGCCGTGGTTGCAATATATCGTACCCTGTCGGTAAGAAATCTTGAAATGTTCCTTATATCTCTTAATGAGGTGTTGGAATCTCTTACGTCAATACCAACCGTGGTGGTTATTGGAGATCTTAACATCAATATTCGGCCAGATAATAACGACCCAAACACCGAAGATTACCTAAATACAATGGCTTTTCATGGACTCCTACCTGCGCATGTATTTCCCACCCGAGTCAATAATTGCTTGGATCATGTCATGGTCAAAACCAATAAACCCTGCACAACCTTGGTTCTTGAGTCCTACATTACTGACCACGCTCCTGTCTTATTTTGCGCTGAACACAGAACTCATGTCACAAAGCCAAAAAGTTTGATTCGACACATCAACTTACCAGATGTTGTAAGCAGTTTGGAGGAGTCAGACTTTGGACCTGTATTGACTAGCACAGATCCTAACCAAAGTGCAGAGAGACTAATTTCCATCCTGTCCGATACTATTAACAAACATAGCACCATGAAGAAAATACCCCATCGCAAAAAAATAGTTAAGCCGTGGGTAACGCCTGGTTTGTTAAAGTGTGTACGAAACCGGGACCAACTACATAAAAAAGCCATGCAGAACCCCAATGACCCAGTAGCTAAGGTAATATATACTAGGTACAGAAACTACTGCAATAACCTACTAAAGGCCATTAGAAATAATTATCATAAAAAGGAACTAATCAGGGCAGACGGTAATCCAAGGGCAACCTGGGAAATAATTAAAAACATTAGCTATAAGAATAACTCACCCACAAACGATTCTGTCGAACTTCTAAGCGTGTGCAGTGACCCAATTTCCTCAGTAAATGCAATAAACGACTATTTTGCAAACGTAGGAGTGAATCTAGCTCAGCAAGTTTCGCAAGGGCGGAAAAGGGATAATTTGGATTTCGCTTATGACAGTTTGGTCAGCTCTGGGTAATTCTTTCGTGATACTTGAAACAGACAACGGGGAAGTAGATCGAATAATAACACAATTAAAAAATAAGAGTGCTGAAGGCTATGACGGCATCCCGGCATCAGTCATTAAATCTGCGAGGCACGTACTGATTCCCTCAATTACCCACATCTGCAATTTAAGTATAGCAAAGGGTATCTTCCCTGATGCCTTTAAAAAGGCATTGGTAACCCCCGTGTACAAGGGTGGCGAGGCGGGCCGTCTTGAAAATTATAGACCTATATCTGTGCTAACCTCATTATCCAAAATTTTGGAGAAAATTCTTAACAAAAGACTGCTGGATTACCTTGAACTCAATGATGTTTTATCCCCAAACCAATTCGGTTTCAGGCGTGGTGTTTCCACTGAGGATGCTGTGCTTCAACTTACTAGTCATGTCACTAAAAACCTTGATACTAGAGCTAAAACTATTGGCATATTCCTAGATCTGGCTAAAGCTTTTGACACGGTGTATGCCCCCATCCTTCTGCAAGGCCTGGACGACATAGGAGTTAGAGATAAACCTTTACATCTTTTCCGTGACTACCTCACAAATCGTAGCCAACGAGTTAAAGTGAAGGGTTATGTAAGTGACGATGTGAACCTTACTTATGGCGTACCTCAGGGAAGCGTGTTGGGTCCCACTCTATTCTTGTGCTATATTAACAGACTGTGTCAGCTCAAAATACCAGACTGTAGGATCTATGTCTATGCTGATGACACTGCACTTGTTATAAGCGGGAAAACCTGGGACGCGGCTTATCACTCAGCTGAACGTGCGCTTGGGATTGTGATGGATTGGCTCTCAACAAATATGCTGACCCTGAATGTTAATAAAACGTCCTACATCCCCTTCTCACTCAAATTATCTGCTCAACCAGTTAATTATGACATTACGGCCCACATCTGCCACTCTGGACTTGCTTCGTGCAGTTGCCCCAAGATACAAAAGAATGTATGCGTTAAGTATCTGGGAGTGCACATCGATAGTACACTTGGTTGGCGGAAGCATATCGATGTCACAGCTTCACGTGTTCGAAAAATAATGTTTCCCATCAAAAAAATTAGAAACGTAGTTGAGGGATCATTGCTTAAAACCATTTATTATGCTTTAGCTCAGTCACTTCTCACATACTGCATTACAGTCTGGGGAGGCACATTTAAAACCTATTTGTTACGACTTGAGAGAGCACAGAGATCTGTCTTGAAAGTTATGCTCTGCAAACCATATCGGTACTCAACAACTCAGTTATACAAAGATATACCTGTACTAACTGTCCGACAGCTTTGCGCACTCAACATTGTTTTACGCAAGCATTCGTTGCTTCCCTTTAAGCTGGATGTACTAGAGAGCAAACGCCGGAAGTATCTTGTGTGCCAGCCTGTAACTAATAAAACTCAACTGGGGACCCGTGGTTTCCAAAGTCTCAGTGCCCACCTCTATAACGCAATTAACAGGATCTGCAATATATATCGATTCACAAAGTCTAAATGTAAAAACGTGGTTAAAAACTATCTACAACAATTAACTTATGATGACACCGAGCTTCTTTTTGCCAAAAAACCTTGTTAATTCACACACACACACACACACACACTTCCTACACACTGCACTCCACTACATACATAATCACTCTCACTTTTATCTCGTCACAAAACAAACGTACTCTTTCACAATATTATTTTATTGCTCTGTGCCTTAGTTTAAAGTTATTTTAAAATTGTAAATTAATTTCGTATGTTCTCTAACACAGTCTAACCTGTAGGAGGAAGGCGCCAGTGTCTGTAACACAGTTAATACTAGCGCAGACACTGATGTTCACTCTATCTCATAAACACTGTCTTTTGTACTATAAATTGTTCCTACGTGAATGTATAATGTGAGATGGAAAATTGTATATAGCTTTCTGTGAATAAACATTATTCTATTCATTATTCTATTCTAGTTTAATATTATATTAATTACAGTACAAAAGAGGATAAATAAATAAAACAAAAAGTATAATCTATACTAATATTATAAAGAGGTAAAGTTTGTGTGTTTGTGACGTTGTAGGCGGTAATCTCTGAATCTACTGAACCGATTTTAAAAAACTTTCTGTGTCCATTTATCGGGGAGTGTCATAGACTATATAGTATCACGCTATGACTAATAGTAGTGGAGCAGTAATGAATTATGGTTAACAAGGTTTTTTATCATAAATGAGAAAGTGTGTCTGTCTGTTTGTCTTTCTTTCACGGAAAAACGGAGCGACTAATGACGTGATGTTTTGAATTATCTCGACTTAAAAAATGGCAGCAGACACACTTTCGTTGAAGGGATGGAGAGTAACATGGGCTACTTTTTGCTACCCCGAATTATAATATTATGTACGTATTTACAAAAAAAAAAGTATCTAAGTATATTTATCCGTTGTCTAGTATCAATAGTACAAGCTCTGCTTAGTTTGGGACTAGATGGGGTAGTGTAAGAGATTTGTATTTAATTAAAAAAAAGAACAGCTTTGTAAGAAAATCTTATAACATGGCACCAAATAAGCTTTAGAGGACGGCGGGAAGCCGATGGATGAGGGAGGCACAAGACCGCGCAGGGTTGAAACGTTTGGAGGAGGCCTATGTCCAGCAGTGGACGTCCATAGGTTGATATGATAATGATGATGAAATAATCTTCGCCTACCCACATGGGAAAAAAAATCTAGATTTTTTATATTTCTTTTCCTAAACTTTTTCCTAAATAAATAAACTTATTTAAGTAGGTACCTGTGGGGGCTCCTTTTATGAACTTTTCGAAAAGGCCTTGATAGGATATGTTCTTGCCTGGTCCTGCAATACAGGATAACGTCATCAGAAAACTAATCTCTTTTTTACTTTTAAAATACGAGGAGGGTATTTGAGATAAGGGACTCTCATACTGATTTCCGAATTACTAAACCCAAAATAACGTTACCACGAAAACACGCAATCACGAATAACGTTACCACGCAAAACTTACAATCACAAATTTTCATTCTGGCAATCGCCGGCTTCTGCCGCAGCTCGCTCGCTTCGCTCGCTCGGCTCGTGCATCGCATTGTCATCGTTCTACCCTAACCTAATCTTTTGACAATGTGTGAAACGATGTCAAAATGTAAATTCGTGATAGCAGGTTTTCGTGGTCACGTTATTCGTGATTGCATGTTTTCGTGGTAACGTTATTCTGGGTTCAGTAATTCGGAAATCAGTAATTCACCCGAGAAAAAGTACAGCTATTTTACTACTATCGATTTAGTTTAAATTTTGTAGTAATATAGCCCTCGTTCATTAATAGACTGGATCTAAAGCTACCTCAAAATCGGCCTAGAAAATAGGCTTCTACTGTGCGTAAAATGAGTACTGTTTATCTATACTAATATTATAAAGAGGTAAAGTTTGTGTGTTTGTGACGTTGTAGGGGGTAATCTCTGGATCTAATGAACTGATTTTAAAAATTATTTTTGTGTTGAATAGTCCATTTATCGGGGAGTGTCATAGGCTATGTAGTATCACGCTATGACTAATAGGAGTGGAGAAGTAATGAAATATGTATAAAAAAGGGACGCGTTTTTTTTCGCCGCCCAACGAAGTGGGCACGGGTCAGTTAGTTTTTAATAAAACAGTAATTAAATGAAAATTTTTAAAAACCCTTGATCGATGATAAGAAACTTAAAGAGAACTACGATACGATGTCTTTACTAAAAGGCAGTCTAGGGTTACGTCTTCCCTAGATTTTACTTTGGGTCACATGGCCCACGCGACAACGGATAAACATACATATTTATGTTATTGAATAAAATTTGCCACCACCCCATCTCATCCCATGGGTGTCGTAAAAACTGACTAAGGGACTATCCGTGAATATTATCTTTACGAAGTAAAAAGAAGCAAAACTTGAAATTAAACTCTATACCAATCCGTCTGGGCAGCGTGGTAATAGTAGGCCAAGTATCCCTCCGTCGCGGAAGAAGGCCCGTCCCTGCTGTGGGACATTAATGGGCTGTTATGATATACAGTGTGTACATGACAATGGCGCATAAATTTTAACACGAAATAATTTAAGAGGCAGAAAGAAAAAGATCTTCGAAAAATGTCTATCCGTTTAGGACATAAAACCATTTCAATTTAAAAAATATAAATATTCACGGACATCTGTACACAGCGCCATCTGTTCCCAAAGTAAGCTAGGCTTAACCTGCTTGTGTATGGGTAACAGAACAACGGATATTAGTACTGATATACCTTTTCTTTGTAAATACATTGTTAAATCAAAGTGATTTACGTGTTATCTATTGCATAAACGTTTAATGCTACTTTCCAGAAGTTTTCATCCATATCAAAGTGTGTAATTGATGTAAAAACTAGTGAATTTGGAATAAGTGATGTTTGTTTACAAAGTTAATCAAGTAAGGAACAATACTCTATACAGTAGCAAATAAAACAACCGCTCCACTACATTTGGTTCCAAAACTGACATCTGCGCAACCAGTCGCAACAACTTGTAGCCGACCGGGCGAGTACTGTAAGTGACTTATTACCTGCAAAATGTTTAAGAGCCCTAGTCCGTAGCCTCTAGTACTTTCATGAGGGACCTAAAGTGGCAAAACCTGGAGGACCACGTCAAGCAGCTGGCATGAGCATGGTCAGGTATAGTTGCAAAACTACAGAAAAAGGCTCGTAGCACATATAACGTAACGTAAACGGAACGTCACCGTATCAATTCGAGCTGGTCAGTATTCTTTGTATGAAACTCCTTACTGCACCGCACACTAATCGGATACGTAACGTAATCGGATTTTTGACGTTTGACACCGAGGAAAAAGGCGAGGCGATGCCGATCCGTTTACGTTACGTCATATGTGCTATGACCCTTATACGGAATAATACCGGAATACTTCGGGGAAAGTTTCATAAAATCGGATTTATTCAAAATTGATTGAATTAATATTTTTATGTTTTATATGCTGAAAAATGGTTATTTGCATCGATCGTCGATCGCCGCTGCACCTCTGTGCGCGCGCCAGACTGCTACGACTCATGACTCGAGTCGTTCGACAGCGGTGCCGGGTGCGATAGGAGGGGACATGCTCCGCGGGGGAGCTTTTCCCCCGCGAGAGAATGGTTCATCGCCCGTAATCGAGTTTTTCGGTATTCGACCGGAATGATTTGGAATTTTTCACGCTAGCATCTATAGTCAGGAGTGCAGACACCTCCAAGTTTTCCGACCCGAGACAAATAGGGACGCTGCCTCAAGCAGCAGAATTAACAACAAGAAAAAAAGGAATGAAAACTCTTTGCCAGCCAACGTGTTTCCTTCAAACTACGATCCTGGTTCCTTCAAGCAAGGCGTGAAAAAGCATCTTCTGAAGCCGCCATAGTGGAGACATTAATGCCTCTACAATTATTGTAGCTGGCATGGTGCTCGCCATTCTTGGACACTAATGGATGCTTAACATCAGGCAGCATAGTCATTCTGGTAGGCCAATTTAAAATAAAAAAAAGGAACTGATACCAGTTCCCTCGAGCGGGGAGAAACCAGAACCAGTGGAATGGGAACAACCACCGCCCTCTCGTAGGCGACTGACTGGGCCTCTCCCAACTCCCAACGGAGAATCACCAAGCGAGCATGGCTCGAGGGCGAACACAACGACCGACCCCCTATAGTGCGAAGAAAGCCCCATAAGGATACAAGGTCCAAATGGGTTCCCCACCCCGTGCAGGGGTGAGAAGAAGATAAAGAATCTCTTGTATTTGTCCAGTGCCTAAATAAGAAAAAAAGAATTTCGTAATTTTTCCTTTACATTCACTCTAAGACCCTGCTTCATGCCAAATTTCAAGTTTGTAGGTAGACTGGAAGTACCCTGTAGATTTTTACCCTTGTTGGTCGAAAATTTGCGACAAAAACGGCGATATCTCTTGATCGCGTTGGATTAGAAGTTTGAATTTTTTACAGCACTAAGAGGCAACAGACCTTAGTATTTGGTGAAAATATCAGCTTGATACCTCCACGCGTTCCTGAGATAAATGGTCTTGACAGACAGACGGAAAACAAAGTGATCCTATAAGGGTTCCGTTTTATTCAAAATCGGTAGGGAACCCTAAAAATAAGAACTTAATAATATGAATTACTTACGTTTTTTATCGGCCGGCGTCTGTTGTATAGGAACTGCTGTCTCCTGATGAGTGAGGAGTTCAGGTAGCATCGGTGAGTCTATCCATAGCCCTTGGTTGTCCAACTCGAAGTGGTACCTTCGAAAACATTCACTATTATTATTTGAAAGAACGAGGGTCCTGAAAAGTAAAATACTCGGTGGCAAAAGTCTAACTTTATCATAACAGCCCATTAATGTCCCACTACAGGGACGGGCCTCCTCCTGTAACGAAGGGATACTTGGCCTACTAATACCACGCTGGCCAAACGGATTGATTTATGGATTATGAATTATGAAAATGGAATTTATTTCGTTTAGATAATTTATTTACGAACGAACACCCCATCTCATCTCATGGGTGTCGTAAAAAGCGACCAAGGGACTATTCGTGAATAAATTCAGATTCAGAGTCCAGAGACGCGGGTTCGAGTCCCGCCTCGAGTACCAATTTTTTCCCATTCCTTTTCGAACATTTTACACGAGTTTCATAGGTACTAGACTCAGATCTTTTAGTTGTTATAATTGATCACTTACCCACATAACTGCAGACTGACGTGCCTCCAAAGGCACTCGCTTTCCTCATGCATAGCACCTTCAATCCAATCTTGTCTCTTGATATCATTGTCCGATGATATATTGGCACTGTGGGATAAATAATACATCTATACTAATATTATAAAGAGGTAAAGTTTGTGTGTTTGTGACGTTGTAGGGGGTAATCTCTGGATCTACTCAACCGATTTTAAAAATTCTTTCTGTGTTGAATAGTACATTTATCGGGGAGTGTCATAGGCTATATAGTATCACGCTATGACTAATAGGAGTGGAGCAGTAATGAGATATGTTTAAAAAAGTGACGCGTTTATTTCGCCGCCTAACGAAGTGGGCACGGGGCAGCTAGTTAGTTAATATAGTTTCGCAGTCTAACGTTCGATTCCCGACTCTATGCGTATCTAAAGTCTGCATTGGTCTGTAAAATTTGAATTGGACGACCAAAGAAACGATGGATGGATCGTGTGAAAGACGATATGGCTGCGAAGAGTGTTACTTGTGAGATGACGTGCGATAGGAAAGTATCTAAGAAGAAGACATGCTGCGCCGACCACAAATAAAATTCTGTCTGATAAATCAAATTGAGTTTGAAAGAAAAAAAAATAAACGGATGTAATGTCAGGTGCAGGTTAAAGAGATAGGTTAGGGGTGTGAGATTGAAACAAGTCCACAGTCAGAGACTTAGTCACCTTCAGTAACTGACTGAGTCATCATCTAGCCTATCGGAGTCTACTGTGGCATAGGCCTCTCCCAACACGCGCCACAGAACACGGTCCTGCGCCTTCCGCATCCAGTTTTTGAGGTCGTCGGTCCACCTAGCTGGGGCGTGTCCTACTCTGCGTTTGCCGAGTCGCGATCTCCACTCTAGCCGAGTCGCGATATGACCAGCCCATTGCCACTTCAGTTTGCTAATACTACGAGCTATGTTCGTGACTGACTGAGTAACTAATAAAAAATGTAGTATAAGTACGAATACAGAAATGATGTGGATACAAAAACATCCAAGATCACCACAATTAATTATATACAGACTAGCTGACGCCCGCGGCTTCACCTGTGTGGTATAAGTAGCTTAAATGTTATTCTACACCCTAAACTACCTATATTTAATTTATCACTTTCATCAAAACAGAGAATATAATTATTGGCAACATATAATGAACTATACTATAATAATAATATGAACATTTTAAATATGTGGTAAATGCCGCTGGTGGCACAATTATGTTATTCGCACCTAATATTTTATACAAATATGTATTGTGTCATTGTTTGTTTACCTAAATAAAAATGAAAAAAAAAAGAAAAACATACTCAAGTAATCTATACTAATATTATAAAGAGGTAAAGTTTGTGTGTTTGTGACGTTGTAGGGGGTAATCTCTGGATCTACTGAACCGATTTTAAAAATTCTTTCTGTGTTTGATAGTCCATTTATCGGGGAGTGTCATAGGCTATATAGTATCACGCTATGCATAATAGGAGTAGAGCAGTAATGAAATATGTTTATAAAAGGGACGCTTAAAAACGTTTATTTTGCTTCTACTGCTTAAACGTCTGGAGATATACTGAAATAATGTATTAGAGAATTGTACCTTTAAAAAAGTTTTACAATTAAGAGACTTAAGATTGTCGTAAAAATGCTAGGGTGTCGTAAAATGATGAAGGGTGTTGTAAAAGATGGAAGGGTGTCGTAAAACTGCAAGGATGACGTAAAATGATGGAGGGTGTCGTAAAATGCATGGAGAGTGTCGAAAAATGATGGAGGGTGTCGTAAAACTGCTAGGGTGTCGTAAAATGCATGGGGCGTGTTGTCCGACTGCAAGGGTGTCGTAAAACAGCTAGAGTGTCGTAAAATGCATGGAGGTTGTCGTAAAACTGCAAGAGTGTCGTAAAACGATGGAGGGTTTCGTAAAACTGCTAGGGTGTCGTAAAATGCATGGAGGTTGTCGTAAAACTGCAAGGATGTCGTGAAATGATGGAGGTTGTCGTAAAATGCATGGAGGGTGTCGTAAAATGCATGGAGGGTGTCGCAAAACTGCTAGGGTGTCAGAAAATGATGAAGGTTGTTGTAATAGATGGAAGGATGTCGTAAACCTGCAAGGATGTCGTAAAATGATGGAAAGTGTCATAAAATGCATTGAGGGTATCGTAAAACTGCTAGGATGTCGTAAAATGCATGTAGGGTGTTGTAAAACTGCTAGGGTGTCGTAAAACAGCTAGGGTGTCGTAAAATGATGAAAGCTGTCGTAAAAGATAGAAGGGTTTCGTAGAACTGCAAGGATGTTGTAAAATGAAGGAGGGTGTCGTAAAATTCATGGAGGGTGTCGTAAAACTGCTAGAAGGTCGTAAAATGATGAAGGGTGTCGTAAAATTCACGGAGAGTGTCGTAAAACTGCTAGGGTGTCGTAAAATGATGGAAGGGTGTCGTATAACTGCAAGAGTGTCTTAAAACTGCAAGGGTGTCGTAAAACTGCAAGGGTGTCGTAAAACTGCAAGAGTGCCGTAACATGATGTAGGATGTCGTAAAACTGCAAGGTTGTCGTCAAACTGCAAGGGTGTCGTAAAATGATGGAGGGTAGCGTAAAATGATGGAGGGGTGTCGTAAAGAGAGACTTAATGTTATGCACTTAGTAGACATTGTGTTCTGCCCAGGGTTAAGATTATATTCTTTTAAAACATAATATCTATAGGTACTTCTATACTTAATATTATAAAGAGGTAAAGTTTGTGTGACACGTTTCTTTCGCCGCCCTACGAAGTGGGCACGGGTCAGCTAGTAAAGAACAATGGGCAAAACGTCCCCACCCTTGTAACACTTTCAGCTATACATCAAATGAAAGCCCTTGAAAAGTGAAGCATTTTATTGTATGACAGCAAATCTGTCAGTCATGGGAGAACAGAGTGATTGAGGAGAAGAAAATAAAAATAATGAACGATAATATTACATAATTTATGCTAATGTTTCCTATGTAAGCACGATAGAGTCAAAGGCTATCTTACTAGTAGAGGGACCATACATGTATGTAGAACATCCTACATCATCCAGAAAACCATGAATTTCGCTTTTCAAATAAAAAACATACAGCTTTCATAAATATAGAAACTCGTATATCATATCAGCCAATTGATGTCCACTGCTGAACATAGGCCTCCTCCAAACATTGCCATCCTCTTCCATCGGTTTCCCGCCGTCCGAACTAGGTCGTGGGACCACCGTGTGAGGGGTCTCTCCACCCTGCGCTTTCTGATAGGCGGTCGCCATTCCAGAACCTTTCAACCCCAACGGCTGTCGGTTCTCCGCGCTATGTCCCCTGCCCACCGCCACTTTAACCGGTCAATTCTGAGCGCTATGTTTATATGCACAGTTGGGTATATTAGAAAGATAACTGGACCTGACGCAGCTACTACTTCCAATGCAACAATAACGAGCTAATGCTAATCATTAATGAAAACCACGCACCTATTTATTATTTATTGCAAGAAACTGATGCATTCATACTACCTCTCCGACACCGACTCCGGTCATATCCCCACAAAGGTGATCACTGATTGGAAGAGGCTCGAGGAGAAACTCGCGTCTGTCGAATCCGCCCAACTAGATAGTAGTCCCTACAGTTCGGATACTGTAGTGGACACTGAGGCGGCGATCGGTGCCCTGACAGGTCGTGTCATTAATTAACTTAAGCTCTTAGACAGTGGCTATGCTGGAAGACCTCCGCATGCAATTACCTGGAGAACTGCGTGACCTGTTGAGCCGCAAGATCCCTGCCACACGTGCCTACGACAGGGCCCTCAGCGAGTCCAATAGGGTTAGAATTAGGGCATGCAATTCCGGAGTTCCGGAATTCTGTAACTCCGGAATTCCGTGACAATTTTACTGATTTTTCAATTCCGGAATTGAGAGGAGTAATATCGGAATTCCGGTATTCATCATTTTTTGATATTATTAAATAATACCTGCATTACATTCCATTATTTGGCTAGTGAGTTATCGTAATGTTGCTTGTGCCATAATGCAACGCTATTACAGCTAAATTTAATTAAACTAGACGATCAGAACAGCTCTATGAGTTGAGACAACTTGCGAAGTCGTATAGAACTCTAAAAGTTGACTCCCCAAGTCGTAACGGTCCGGAAATATCGCCGCAGCGAGCTTGTTCCACAAAACAGTTGTTCGCGGTAGGAAGTTTCGCGAAAATCGCACAGTGGATGACCGCCAACCATCAAGGTGACAATGGTAGGACAGTCAATTGCGAGTGGTTCTGTGGAGAAATTCAGCTGTGGGCAATGTCCAGAACAACTCCTTAAAACGCTCCCCGTGATAAATGCGGTAGAGAATGCAAAGAGACCCTACATCTCTCCGCAAAGCTAAATAATCGAGCCGACTAGAGAGCACCTGCTCGTCAACAATTTCGAGCCGCCCTTCTTTGTAACAGGTCAATTGAAGGAGTTGACTGGGGTGCTCTAGCCCAGAGATGGGAACAGTATTCCAGATGTGGCCAAACCTGAGCCTTGTAGAGTTGTAGGCGATGGTTTGGCGTAAAATACTGACCCTCTCTATCGAGCACACCCAGCTTTTGCGAAGCTAATTTAGCTTTACCTCCAAATGATCGCGAAACTGAACTTCGCTCGAAATGCTTACACCCAGGATTTTAATAGACGGCTTGGTAACAAGAGGAGCGCTTTCGAAGTGAATATCCTCGATGAATGGAGATTTTTTAGCGGTAAACGCGCCAACCTGTCTCTTCGAGGGGTTGAATCGGACTAGATTTAGCCGACCCCAATTCGAAACTAAGTATGTTTTCGATATCAGACACAAGTTTGTTTTGGTTCTCATTAACGTTTTCCACCGCAAAAGAGAAATAAGAAAGCGGAACGTACTTTTTTTAAATAAAATAGGTTTTTGTTTCCACCAACACCTTTTTTTAAATTGTGTTTACTCCGCTCCGTTTTCGAGGTAGGAGCGAGCTCATTTCTACTCTTTCTACACACTAGGCTCTTTCCGTCCGACTTTTTGTTGGTGGAAATACAACTTTCCGTAATAGCATCTTTTATCGTCTTTAGAACTTCACAATGGCAGTTCTATAAAGAATTAGATCTCTCGACTAATTTTCTAATGTACGCGATGGCGAGTATCTGACAGAAGCTTACAAATATTTTTTTATGTGTTCTGCTAACCAGTGTGGAGAATGAAAGTGTTTTTCTGTGCTGGCCAAAGTAACCAAGTACAAAGTTCATTCTCTGGCAAAATGTAATTATACAAGAACAATGAGTTAGTTAAGTCTTGCCTTAATTTAACGGCTTAAAATGACAATAATAAGGGATATAAATTACCAAACATGTTCAAATTCTTAGTGAATATTTAGAAGTAAACAACTGCCTCTTCTTTTATTTTAAAGAAATTCTAAAATTACCAGTTCCGGAACTAGCTCCGGAATTCCGGAGTTAGACCTCCAGTATCGAAAGTCCGTTCCGGAATTGAGAACCTTCCGATATTGCATGCCCTAGTTAGAATTAGACAGCTTCAATGGCCTGTTAAAGTACGCATAAATGAGTTTCGTCAGTTGCGATGGTATGCGCAATTGAGTGAGATCGAACATTTTTATCTCGCTTTCTAGCAGTTATCCCGTTCACTAAAGAAGGACGTATACTCTTCTATGCCTCCTTTGGTAGGCCTGATAGGAGGCTAGCGTTCGAGTATGATGACAAGGCCGAATGCCTGGCCAAGAACCTCGAGGCCCAATACGTAGTTCTCCTCAGGGTAACAATCACGATATAATATCAATCACATACACCAATTTCAAATATTTGTCAACAGCGAAGTAAAACGGTGAACTTCTCTCCAGGAGTCACCGCTCAAGGCAGACAACGACGATATACAGTTAGTCACACCTACCGAGTGGAACCGTTAAATAAACTTCTCGCCCCTAAAAAGGCACCAGGCTCAGAAAGAATAACAAAAATAGTCATTAATTTATTCCCCGAACGTCTTTTGGTCCTTGACATGCATCTGCAATATCAAATTGTGTCTTCCCACAACAGTGGAAAGACGCCGTGGTTATCGGAATACCGAAACCCGACAAAAAAATTCCGACCTGTTAGTCTGAGTCGAGCCGTTTCCGAGCCTGAGGAACATAAATTCTGTCGTTTACTATTTCTGCAATGGTTGCTGAATAAAGAACATGTCCTAATGGTTCTCTAAATGTTTATATTAGCAAAGCTAGCTATCCGAAAGTCAGGAAAATGCTGTGGATGATTTTCTGGATGATGTAGGATGAGCTAGATGTATAGTCCGTCTACTAGTAAGATAGCCTATGTTTAGTTTAGCAAAGCTAGCTATTCGAAAGTCAGGAAAATGCTGTGGATGATTTTCTGGATGATGTAGGATGAGCTAGATGTATAGACCGTTTACTAGTAAGATAGCCTGTGACTTTATCGTGCTTATATAGTAAATATTAACATAAAGTATGAAATATTATCGTTTATTATTTTTATTCTCTTTTCCTCAATAACTCTGTTCTCCCATGACTGACAGATTAGGGCGCCTTCAAATTTGCCGCTAAGTGTCGCGCGGAGGCAGCGCGACTGCAGCGCTGCGGTCGCGCTGTTTTGTAAATTCATAGAGATAAAAAACGCGCGACTGCAGCGCGACTGCAGCGCTACGCCCGCGCTGCGTCTCCGCATTCGTTCATCGATCGACTAGTGTTGTTTAGAATACTTTTTCTTTTTAATAGTAACACTACGAGCAGTGTATTTTCGTCTGAGTCCATCGTAAAACTAAAACACAACACTACCATTCTCAAACCTAGCGACTGCAGCGCGACCGCAGCGCTGCAGTCGCGCTGCCTCCGCGCGACACTTAGCGGCAAATTTGAAGGCGCCCTTAGTTTCATACAGTAAAATTCTTCACTTTTCAAGGGCTTTCATTTGATGTATAGGTGTAAGTGTTACAAGGGTGGGGACGGCTTCCATACAAAAATGCCCATTCTTCTTTGGTAGTTTTATCACTCATGTTTAGTCATATTGTTAGTTAATACTATCTAATTTATTTTTAGTTTAATTATATTTATGAGATCCTACTAATATTATAAATGCGAAAGTTTGTGAGGATGTAACGATGGATGGACGTTTGTTACTCTTTCACGCAAAAACTACTGAATGGATTTTGATGAAATTTGAAATATAGATAGTTTAGGGTGTAGATTAACATTTTAGCTACTTATACAATGCAGATACTAGTCAAGTATCTTGTAGTTTACTTAAGCCCAGCACACAGTGCACTAAAGTTAAGTCTCAGGGGATAGTATAAAACCTAATCTTAGCATTCCATGGATTATCAGTGTGGGTCTCGGGTCTATAGTGTGATAGAGGATGGAGCACTTGCATAACAGTGTCTAGGACTTACAACATCAATGTAAGTTTAAGAGGTATTAGTATAGCATTCTTTATGTGAATAATCATACAAGCCACAATTATCTATCCAAATTAAATTATCTATCCAATATAATATGTATTTTTTTTTCTCAAAAAGTCGAAATAATGCAACTTAAATTATGACAATTTCAATAGTAGTACTTATGAGAACGTATCCGTGTGGTGACGGAGTAATAATACAATATAATATGTCACCACCCCATCTCATCCCAGGGGTGTCGTGAAAACCGACTAAGGGAATAACCGTAACTACTATCTTTATGAAATAAAAAGAAGGAAAACTTGAAATTAAACCCTATACCAATCCGTCTGGCCAGCGTGGTATTAGTAGGCCAAGTAACCCTCCGTCACAGAAGGAGGCCCGCCCCTGCTGTGGGACAATAATGGGCTGTTATGATGATGACTTATGAGAGCTGGAGTGTGTACTAGGTTTAAAACCTGTGTGACAAATCTCCAGGCTCTCTCATAAGTGATACATCAGGTCTTCAGATTAACCACAGAGGCTGTATAGCTATAGATAGTGCTGTGATCCCATAAATTTTATTCTATAGGACTATGTGAAAACTCTAGCATAGTAACTATAGTCTATAGCAGCATTTAAGAGGTTAGATAACCACTCAATGGAAATATTTTAGTCTATAACCATAATGAATATTTGTAATAAAAACGTTGGAGAGGGTGTTTTCTCTGTATGTGCTTACAAAAATATGTTAATCTAATGTACAAGCCCTGCATAGTTTGGAAGTATAATAAGTTGAGTGAACATTGAGTTACATTTTATTTGTGTCATGAATCTTGTAGCGAAGCGTTTAATATTATCAGGAAATATTATTTGTAATTAGATTATGAACCAAACAAAGACTAAGGCCTGACGCAAAGAAAATAAGCAAAATATCTTAATTTAATAAAAAATAATATAACCTATATATTCAAATGTTACATACTATACTATAAATCCACTTTTAAAGATATATGAAGGATAAAAGGAGTGACAAACCATGAATTCTATAGAAAGTAAAAATTTTATAAAAATCCTATAAGAAATTTTTAATCAAACCATCTATTGCTATGTTATTAAAAATCTCTTCAATATGATTGGTCAGTTTAATATCATCCCCACCAACATGTAAAAATAATTAATTAATAATTAGAAATTTTGATAACGAAAATGTAATGAATAATACTTTATTAATCAATAAACTATCGTGTTTAGGCTTACAACAGAAATAATAGTATTAATCGTGAGCCATATCGCGTCATATGAGAATTTGGGCGGAAAAATACTGATTCGATAGTACCTAAATGTAAATTTGTTTACAATGCTACACATACAGATTACGAGGTCGTTCAACACAAGCCAGTACCTACCATAGACAGTATTAGAAACGCAGTATATTGTAAGTAACTTAACAAATCCTACATTATAACCAATATAAACAAACTTACTTGTAGAAAGAGAAGCTGCAGACCACATCGTATTCTAAATTGCAGCCTTCAACCACACACTTTAGCGCGCTCATCATGGAATTACACCGCGGAACCAAAAATGGACACCTTGCACTCACATCATAGTAACCAAGTTAAAACTACAAAATAATAACATTTAGCGCCTAAACTAACTTTCAAACAAACTAATTTGATGGATCTTTAGAAAATTATCAATCAAATGTCGAAATTGACGTGCTGTCACGAAAAGTCGAAAATTTTAACAAATGCGTCAAACGCGTGCCATGAAATGGTGTCAGTGGTGATGTAATTCATTCGGCGCGAAAACATACTGGCAACATTTTTATTGGAGAGATTGAAATCGATTACACTGAACATAAATGATCCAGAAATATTCGAATGATAAATTCTATATTATTAAATATAAAAAGAAAATGACGACAACTGTGAGATAGATCATTTAAATTAATATAAAGTAGCCGCAGGTTATAGCTATCTATATCACACTGATGGGTTTCTACAATAGGAATTATGAAACTCAAAGTACATTGATTTGCTAAAGTAAATTGGTAACAAGAAGAGTATTCATAAAACAGGCGTTTTGCCTATTACTTTGGCTTGTTCTTTTAGGTAAACAAGTTTTTAACTTAATTTTTAGTCAGAGTAAAAAATTATGGTAATTTGTAGTATTCTCCTTCTAATATGTAGAAAGAGATAATATTGTAAATAATTAATTCTCATTTTATAATATGTAGTAGTTTACAACGAAAAAAGCAGTTATTTTGTATTTAGCTAATCTTAAAATGGCGCAAACGTGACATTTTCATAGCTGTAGCCCAAACAAATAGCATCAGATCTTTAATTTTAATCTCA
The DNA here is from genome assembly GCA_905475405.1 of Schrankia costaestrigalis. Classification (NCBI taxonomy): domain Eukaryota; kingdom Metazoa; phylum Arthropoda; class Insecta; order Lepidoptera; family Erebidae; genus Schrankia; species Schrankia costaestrigalis. The sequence goes on from FR997855.1 coordinate 3,445,910, forward strand.
ATTCAATAATTTTATGATGCTGTTAGCATTGCTACTATGAAATGAACTGACTGTGTGTCTAAAAGAAATTATATTCCTACTCGATTAAAAAAATTAAATCACATACAATTTTATATCGATAGACCCTAAAAGTTTGCCAGTTAAAAATATTTATCATAGACACTATCAAAGAGACGCCAGCAGAACAGAAGAAAATTACAGACATTATTGTCTATGAAAGATAGTTAAAAATAGCAATGGTCAAGATAATTATGTTGAAGAGCTAATAAAATTAAATAATTGTTATAATTACAATTATCTTACCGTTTTTTGTTTTATTTACTAAAATTATTTTAATAAAATAGTATTACAATCGAAAATTTATCAACTTACGTAATATGTAGGTCACCATCGACAATCTTCTATGCCGGATGCAACGTAGCTTCTTTTAGATTATCCAATTTAATACCTAGTCTCCTAAATATCTAATAATGAAATAATAGAATGCTGAATTATTGTCATTTTTACTTTTATATTTTTACTGAAGAAGTGTCATTACATTCATTGTCATAATTTTTGTCAATACTGTCATGGCTTGACATGAGACATTGCTTGTTTCGTTGTAGACTGGCTTTTCTAATTTAAGATCTACTCCAAAGATATTCACGTATTTACATTCGCCTACGTAGAAATCCAACTTACCCACTCTATAAAATAGATTTGAATACTTAAGTACTTGGGCTGTTTGTTACATGCCATTATAGGTTCGGAGGTTTGAAACAATAGGGATGTATTGATTTTACAAATATCTATGTAGGTACTAGCAAATCCGGCGAACTCCGTTTCGCCACCAGATGGCTTCGTTTTATGTAATGTGAAAAAAGATTTTCCCGCGTTACTGTTAAAATTTTTCCTGAATTTTCTTTGCTATAAGCATAACGGAGCCCGAGACCTTTCCAATGAATACAAAACCGTGGAACTCGGTTCGTGCGTTCTGGAGTTATAGCGTCAGGAAGGAAAACCCGACTTACTTTTATATGGTAGATAGAGAGTCTATAAACCTACACAGATACACACCTCAACAAAGTCTAGGGATATTTGGTATTTACTCAATTAACTCCAAAATTATTGAAGATAACATACAACATGTTTATATTTTTATAAAGGTAATTTATCAGGCTACAATCCAGAATTAAATAAAAGTATTATTTTTGCGTAAATAATTTTTTATTCAAATAAATAAAAAAATTGGAAAATTAGTAAAACTAACAATGAATTTGTTTCTTAAAAAAAAGTGAAAATAATCGAAAATTAATCTGTTTTTAACTGTTCTGTGAGTAATCAGTAGTCAGTACATTAAAAAAACCGTAAATAACGGTCCTGCAACGGTTTTTCATGCTTGGATTAAGTTATCCAGGTCTTGATGCGGTATAATGTTACAGGTCCGACTAGGATACAAAAAAAGTTGCTCTTCCATCGCAAGTTTATGCAGGAAAATTAATCAAAGCCCTTCTTTTGAACATATCCTACGCGTATTTTATGGTTTTGAGGTTAGGCGATTGAGTGGTTCAGCATAAAATTGTTACGTCGTGCTCCTGCAACCAGCTCGTCATCACTCTCGCTTTATGCGGACGGGTGTTATCGTCCATTAGCTTAAACATTTGGCCAAATTGTAGTCTACGGGGGTAGATTATTAGTTCTAGCACCTCGTTAGGTTATTTTTCAGCCGTCATGATGTTTCTGATCAAAACGCGCTCTGTTCTTAGACCGCCACAAATTCCCGTCCAAATCATAATTGTTCTATCGTGGTATGAATAGTTTTTCTGAGGATGTTGTAGACGGCTATCACAACCAGTAACTCGCCAAGCACGTCCTCTACGTGAATCCGAGTGGAAACCGAACCGGGACTCATGTGTAAACACCACTACAGATAACAGGTCATCTTTGCAGAGCAAATGTTCACGACCTCACTCTAGCCATCGTGCGCGATTTGCTCAACGTATTGCTGGAGTTCAAAGCGGTATGCGAGCATAAAGATGGGCTTCATGCCGACTTCTTCTGACAGTTTGGTCACCCGCAAAAGGGCTCCACCTAGAGCTGGGAGCCTCTAAGCCAGCTGCATGGTAGTAACATTTGGCTGTCTTTTCGCGGGAACTCGCAAAAATCGATTATGTCTTTGAGTGGTGATAGACTTTTTGCTGTGGTATCTTTCAGCCACTTCACCAGTAGCACGATAACGTGACCATAACCTTGATTTCATATTTTGTATTGTTCCAATCTCTTCAGCAATACCACGCTTAGTACCCGCAGCTGGGAGCATGCCTACTGCCCTTAACAGTTCCTCTATGATGAAATGGCGCCGCTGCTTGATGCACACAATATTAATCATTCGAAATAAACGTTTAAATTGTTATAAAACTTAAATTTTACACTAAAAAACAGTCAAAATTTACTGTTGGTAAAGGAAATTTTCGTACTTGACAACGTTCAAGCCGCGTAAATCTTTTATTTTTAATTTTATTTTTCAAATTCAAATTTAGAATGCTTGAAAAAGGTTAACAAAGTAAGTTTTTATCAAAAGAATTAAAAACAAACCAATTTTTTTTTAGATTTACAACTTTATACAAAATATCGTGAAAATATCCCTAGACTTTGTTGAGGTGTGTATATCTAAACCTGTGACAAAGATTAACGATATTGTTTATTGGTGACGCGAAGACAGACCGCACTTTGACTTTACTTTAGCAAAGTCTAGCCCCTCAGCTGGCAGGCACTTAAAAGTCATTATGACGTATACTGGCAGCCCTCCCCGCGGGGTAATGGCGCGCGCCGACTCGGGTTACATTTAGGGCATGAATATCGGAATCTCGGAATATCGTAATATCGGAATCTCGGAACGCAAAGTCCGATATTACAATTCCGATACTGGGTGATCGAATATCGGAATCTCGGAACTCGAACATTTTTCTATATTTTGAGTTTTAAATTATACATATATCGATCCTTGTGTCGCCGAGCGAAACAGTAGGTACCGTATTAATGTTGCCAACTCGCTATGCATGTGCTACAAGAACAATAATATTGTTACCTGTTTCGCTCACTCATTACCTACTCTAATAATATGTGATATTATTGTAAGGTTTTTAAAACGCCTCAAATATAAACAAAACGATACTAGCAGTCTCAACTTCACAGAAAGAAAGACTGAAGCACCGATAGCTTCTGTCTCTTCAGATGAAGATGATGAATCACTAGCTAGTCTAGCTACAACGAGTGAGCAGACCATACGAGTGAGAAGAATTTGAGAAGGAAGTAGAAAAGTGCAAAGAAAAGAAGAAGGCAGTGCTTCCGTCCGACGAATTTGATCTATTGGGATTTGTAATAACTGAAAAGGCAACATACGTTAATAGAGGTGAAAGATGAGTTTATTTGTCACAGACATACATTATCTCACATAAATTTTGCCCACCAATGTTGAAAGTGAGCATGTTTTTTCGTCGGGCGGTTATTTATCCGACAAAATGTTTGACGCTTTGTTGTTTTTGAGAACATATTACCAAGAAAAACGAGATTTTAAAATAAATATAAACCTATGAATATAGCGAACCTTTATTTCAGTTGATTGTAATTTAAACTACCAAACTTAGAATCAACAAGACTTCTTAAAGTTTTGTTGATTCCGAGTTTTGTTAGTTTTATATTAGTAATGAGTAAAGATAAAAATTAGACAAAAAAAAATCCAATAATTATTGCTGTTGTCATATTATATAATTAAATAAAAATTAAGGTACTATACTGTGCTCTCGTGCGCAGTATCCTCGAATACGCATCAGTAGTATGGAACCTGCGTTATGACATTTATATCGAGCGCATTGAATCCGTACAGAAAAAGTTCCTAAGATATTTACAGTATAGGTGAAGGTGCATCGATCATGGGTATGAAGCAAGATGTAAGAGGTATCATTTTATGCCCCTACAGAATAGACGTACAATGTCTGATGTTGTAAAAATTGTCAATGGTGGGGTCGACTGCCCAACCCTATTTGAAAAACTAAACATTTGGGTCCCTAGAAAACTGCCAGTTAGGCGCAATCAAAGCTTAGTACTACCCTCAGGCAACAGTAATTTTAGACAAAACTCATTTCTCATTCGTGCGAGTAGTTCCGTTAACAGCATTGCCAAGAGGCATAGCGAATTTGAGATATTTAGGTCTAAGCCAACAGTGGTAAAGAAATTATTTACTACAGATTATTTTGGTCCCGATCCCAGAGAAGCAACAAATTAAATTTACAATTTATTTTAAACTATTTTTTTTTCTGTCATGCAATGGTCTTGCAATGGTTTTATGTTTAGTTTATATTTGCGAATACCTGTTAATAGCTGTGTATAAGTATATTTATGTATTAACCGATTGTAAATTATGCTGTTAGTGTTCCGAAGAAAATAAAATAAATAAAATATTTTAAATTCTAAGAAGTTCGTCAATTCAACTTTTAAGCTTTGTTGATAAGTTTAATAAGTAATAAGATATTAGATTAAAGAATAGGATATTATAAATTACTTTTTGTTCCTAATTGTTGATTTAATTTCAGATTTGAGTCTCTGAGTCAGATAGTTTAATTAGCAATAAGTACAGAAAAATAATGAGAAATATCTGATTTAGTAAAAACTGTGGGTAAAACTTAAATACGGGTATAAAACAAGCAATCCAAATTAAATAATATGATTTATAAATTTTGTATATTGCATTCAATCCAACCTCACACCGAATTTGTGCATTTTTGAACAAAAAGTGCAATTTCTAAAAAAAATACGAAATTCCGATATTAATATCGGAATTCCGATATTGAGATCTAATATCGGAAGTCAGTATCGGAATTGAAAACCTTCCGATATTGCATGCCCTGTTTAAGTTTAACTCGACAATCATAACAATAACATCCTTGATACTTATGTCTACGTAATCGTTATGAGTTAGGCTAACTGATTATTAAATAATGTTAACACGTAAGTGTGCGATTTTTTTCCTAGTTCAAGGTAAAAAAGAGCCTAACGATTTTTTCCCAGTTTCTTTTATTAAAATACAAATACTGAAGAAAGAAAACACTATACTAAAACGGTATTTTGTTTATTTACAATATACATAACTATTTATTTATATTCTATTAAAAAAATAGGACTCTCAGAACATTTATTTCACACAGTCGTCTTTGAAAGATTTACTGATTACGGGCCACTTAAGCGCACGGCACAAAAACAAGGGTCTCGTTTTTATGACTTGTTTGTCGACACATGACCTCGCAGCGATAAGACGATTAGTTTGTTTCAAAGCTTGCTTTGTCTAGTTAACGTAAACAATATATTTCATTCAATAGAAATGATTAGTTTAAATTTATGACCCATACAACAAAACACATAGAGTTGCGAAGAATTTCTCACCCTAGGAAACTTTGTATTACAGAAGAAATTCTTAAACATTTTCTAGGAGTATTTTATTAAATTCTATTAGAACACTATATTTACTAAAGAAATAGTGAAAAACATACAATGTGATAGTACAAAAATAATCAAAATACAGTTTCCAAAAACAACCCAAAAACGTAAGAAAATTTACTAAGTACGCCATGGAGCGCGTGAGCCGCGAGGGATGATCGGATACGGCAATCGCGCACTGCCTTTCGAGTACTACATAACATAGGAGTACTGAAATAGGTAATATAATATAATGTAATACAAATGATTCGGAGAAAATATTGAAGTGAAAATTGATACAAATTTAATGGAAAAATTGTTCGTACTTCAATTCCAACTACGCACACGATGCCGCATCCTATGCGTTTTACGTTTTCTCCTTGACAAAAAATGGCGCCGTCCGTGCGCGCCCTGACTGGCAAGGCAGACATATTATGTCTTTTCGATCGACGGGTGCTATATTATCGCTTTTAATTTAAAATTTATAATGATCTAAACCGATTTTGCATTTAAACTACATAGTTAATTAGTTAACGAGTGATTTGAGTGCCTGTAGCGAATAGTTTACTAAAGAAATATGATCATAAAACAAAACGTAAAAGTTGGAAGAGTTAATAAAATTAATTTTCACAAAAAAAAAGAACCGACTTCAAAGACAAAAATTGCACTAAAAAGTAATAAATAATTACTTGTATTTTGATTTTACAACAATAAATCAGCCATTATTTCTATTTAATTTTAATTTATAGAATAGGTTCTTTTCATTAAGTATTGTAAAAGTATTGTTAAGGATATTTCTTTAAGAGTCTGTAAATATATTTATTTGTAGATTGTTTAAAAGATAATCAAATTATTACAAATAATGTAATATTATTGTTATTTTTGGAGTCGGTGTCAGCCACGATCGTTATTATTAAGTATACCATTTTTTATTTCTGACTGAAAACTTAAACAAATATTATGGCGCCGTGTTATACACAGACTAATAATTACATAAAATTCACATTCGAAAATGAAACGGCCGTTTTCGTTTTAAATGCAATATTTATCTAATTAGAAACCATTTAAAGTGATGAGAGTGTGTTATACAAAACTTTATTGCCTATTCTAACGAACTTGTAGACAACATTTTGCATTATTGATCCTATTCGCGAATTATTTCTTTAAATCTAATCTATTTTAAGTTCTGGAAAGCTTTAATCAGTTATTAAATATAATATTAAAACGTTTAAATGTGATACTGGTATTTTAAAATATATTTATTTAAATATGATAAGAATAGTTGTTTAATATTTGTTTAATTTTTAAACTAATCCATACACAATCAACAAATATAATGTCGAAGTCATTTATAATCTGTAATTCATGGCCGTCATTCCGTTTGCTTAGGTATTATCGTACTTATTCCGTTGGCTGACACCGCCTCCAAAAATAACAATAATATTACATTATTTGTAATAATTTGATTATCTTTTAAACAATCTACAAATAAATATATTTACAGACTCTTAAAGAAATATCCTTAACAATACTTTTACAATACTTAATGAAAAGAACCTATTCTATAAATTAAAATTAAATAGAAATAATGGCTGATTTATTGTTGTAAAATCAAAATACAAGTAATTATTTATTACTTTTTAGTGCAATTTTTGTCTTTGAAGTCGGTTCTTTTTTTTTGTGAAAATTAATTTTATTTCTAAATTTTTAGTGAATTCCAATTCTATAAATCCGTGTGGTGACGGAGTGAAAACACAATATGTCACCACCTCATTTCATCCCATGGGTGTCGTAAAAACCGACTAAGGGACTATCCGTGAATAGAGATTGAGATATAAAAAGAAGGAAAACTTAAAATTAAACCCTATACCAATCCGCCTGGCCAGCGTGGTATTAGTAGGCCAAGTATTTCTCCGTCACAGAAGGAGGCCCGTCCCTGCAGTGGGACATTACTTTGTCGGAATATGGGTAGACCTACGAAACGCGCTGCTTATATGAGACAGCGCCGATTGAATGAAACAAACGAAGAAAGGGATAAACGCCTTTTAATGTAGGAAATCTACCTCCAATGTCATTTCAAAAGAGACTAGTGAACAACGGAGGACCTACATGCAAAAAGTTTTAAATAGGGAGAACATCGAAAAGCGTAGCCACCGTCTCGGCATGGTTAATTGATAATAATAATTAAGTTAATTAAAATTAAAATAAATCAAATAAATATAATAATTATTATTATCAATTTGTTATATCTAAAGAATAAGTTTAAAATAAATTAAATGCAATTCAACAATTTTGTCTATTTATAATCCGTTATTAATTCCTATTTTAATTTAAAATAAGAATTTCATTCAAGTCTTAAACCACACCTGCGATTACATTCATAATGTTAAGTTTTCATCAATACAATTAAAATAAGCCCAAACACAAGGTAGCTGCTGTATGCCGTTGAGGAGTTTCTTCGACCCTCAGTCGTCTTTATCATGAGATCATGTTTGTGTAAAGTTGTGTAAAGTTTTCATCAATACGAATAAAATAAGCCCAAACACTCGGTAACTGCTATATACCGTTGAGGAGTTGCCTCGACCCTCAATCTTCTTCATCATCAGATCATGTTTGTGTAAAGTTTTGTAAAGTCTTCATCAATACAATTAAAATAAGCCCAAACACAAGGTAGCTGCAATATGCCGTTGAGGTGTTCCCTCGACTCACTCTGGTCTCCAGGATCTGACCAGTTCTTACTCTTGACTATTTGGTAGTGACGTCAGAGATGCACATGTATGACAAGATTTTACACAATGCGTCCCTACAATTTTCAAGAGATGCCCTCGATTTCTCTGGGATACCGTCATCCAGATCCAGATCTGGTGACAATGGGACCAAATGGGAAGCATACCCATACGAACAAAAAAAAAATTTTTCAAATCGGTCTAGCCGTTTTCGAGAAATCAGGTAACAAACACAAAAAATAAAAAAAAAAAAAATACAACCGAATTGAGAACCTCCTCTTTTTTGAAGTCGGTTGAAAAAAATAAAAAACTAACTCGAGGAACTAGATAATTTTGGCAAAATAAGGCATTTAATCTCTTTAAATAAGTAATGTATTACTTTAAAATAGTTTGTTACATTCCTATCCATGTTCACAGTAAATTTCACCCTTTTGCTGGCATTAAATTAAATAAAAACACGAAATAACGTACGCGCTTTTAACTGTTGGTAACCGCCGTAGCAAACCTTTTTTCAAAGTGTCATAGATAAATAAATTTCTATGAACCGACGTCTCCTGTCGTAATGTATACTATCCTTGTTTAATATAGATGCTTTTACTTACTCACATTAACGGCTAATTCATAAGGAAATGTTAATATAAACAAAAGTTTGGCACATTCCGGTCGCAGACATATTATGTCTGCCTGCCAGTTTACGCACTTTTTTTCGCAGACATAATATGTCTGTCTGCCAGCTGAGGGGCTAGTTATTATCTCTGAATTTGAACAACATTAAAGTAATCTTTTCGCATAAAAAGTTTACTTTCGCGAAGACAGGCTGATATATAAATGTCAATTTCTATGTAAATCTATTCTGATGTAAAAACGTATTGTATTTTTATTTTGTTTTATCTTGTATAATATGTTCGACTCGCTCACTATCTAATCCCAAACTAAGTTGTGCTTTTACTATGATGGGTTCAATCCCCTTCGGCCGTTTTGGAAACTGAAGTTTGGAAACTAGTTTCCTAAAAAGCTTTTTTGTACTTCTACGTAACTTTACTCTGACCAGTGTGCGTACGCCCAGCGGAATGTTGTTGAATTTAAAGATTTTATGTATGCAGATATTTTGTGTGATACGTAGCGTAATTGTGTATGGTAAAAAAAAATTTGTGTGCGCAGCCATTGTGGAGAAATTTCGTCAAAACCTGATTCCGCTGGACGAACGTTGTAAACGTTGTCCTGGCGGCACTTTTTTTGAATCCATGGACTTAGAAGAAAAGAAATGTGTCTAAAAATTAGTTTGAATTTGTGTACGATTGTGTATGTATGAATAAAATTAGTGTATGCATAAACTTCGGAGATATTCAAGTTTCCGCTGCGCGAACGTTTGGCCATTTGCTAGTTTTCATATAAAGCGCTTATATAGAGAGCTGTAGATTTTTACATACGTTGTTTTGAATTTGTTTACATAAGCGCATAAAACAGATTTAGAAAAAAGCGTAGGCTTTATAAGATAAAAATATAAACGTAAAATACGCTTATTAGGTCCTAGTTCGTATAGTATGCACTTTGGGGTTTAGATTTTCACGTTTATACAAACCTTGTAAGTGTCTGCAACATGTTGCCAAGTATCAGTGATTTTCCGTTAGTAATTAAAAAGTTAAAGGACTATTCAGCATAAACAGAGCACTGTTTACAAAGCAGTCAAATAGCACGATGTTCTGAAAGTTCTCTAAGGAATTGCATAGTAAGATGTATTCCAATTATCAGTGTAATAATTCAACTACGCACATGCAAAATTTCATCTCATTAAATTCAGTAATTAAAGAGAAATAATTAATATACTGACAGAGCTTTGAAAACCTACATAACCCGACCACGTTCGGATGGTTATAAAAAAGCGGCCGTGCCATATATTTAGGTACCATTTTAACATTTACAGTATAATACCGGTTTTGAATTGGTACAGGTGATAACACAATTAATTGTTGTTTCGATAATAATATAATCTAGGTATATTATTTATGACAAATAAAAATCATACAGCTAATATTTACTGAATATTCCACGGATTAGGATTCTAATTATAGACCTTAGGTAAATTAAATAACTACCACGTGTAAGTACTACTATTTAGGTAAATAGTTTTTATTAATGGAATCGGTACAACTCGGAAACAATAAATAGTTGTGTGTTCTAAAATAATGCCTGCTTGTCGTGCTGTAAATAGCTGTTAGAAACGGTCTCCAAACTGTAATTTGCAAAACGCCGGCATGACATTTCATGTAAGTGTTTTTATTTCTATATTATTACATTTTTATCAAAAAATCTGATAAATTCATATTATTATTTCTCAGTATCAATTAAGATTTATAGCGTCCGTACATGATATTACCGTTGTCCTGTTAGTGTCGTATGTATGTGAGCGTGTTCCCCTGCACAACACCAAAATACCTATGCAGAATTATTATGTTCGGTTAAGGTTTAAATTAACTACAAGTTATGAATTGCATAAAAATATTCAGAATACAGACAATAGGCAGACTCAAATCTGAACAACTGAATAGTCTAGTAATGTGATCTGTGATTTTAATTTTAATGAAGTTAGAAATATTATACTTACCTACCTTCATAATCATAATCGTTTATTAACCTTTGTATTTTAGTTAAAACTCATTTTAGGTTTGTTGCAATATCTAACCAATGACAGTATGATTAGCCATTTCGCCAATTTTTTTGTCTAAATACATAAATATTATGTGTGATTAAAAATATTTTTGTTTAATTAGAGAATTACTTGTTAATTAAAGATTTTTTTATCGTAGTTAGTGTCGTTTTTATTAAAAAATATATATTTATTAAAGAAATAAAATTGTTTTATTTTTTTCTAACGCTTGTGTACGCAACTGTACCATATCAATAAATACTATACTGGAAGCTTAGGAACGTTACTTATATGTATGGCACGGCCGCTTTTTTATAACCATCCGAACGTGGTCGGGTTACGTAGGTTTTCAAAGCTCTGTCATTATTTTAATTATTTCTCTTTAATTACTGAATTTAATGAGATGAAATTTTGCATGTGCGTAGTTGAATTATTACACTGATAATTGGAATACATCTTACTATGCAATTCCTTATAGAACTTTCAGAACATCGTGCTATTTGACTACTTTGTAAACAGTGCTCTGTTTATGGTGAATAGTCCTATAACTTTTTAATTACTAACGGAAAATCACTGATACTTGGCAACATGTTGCAGACACTTACAAGGTTTGTATAAACGTGAAAATCTTAACCCCAAAGTGCATACTATACGAACTAGGACCTAATAAGCGTATTTTACGTTTATATTTTTATCTTTTAAAGCCTACGCTTTTTTCTAAACCTGTTTTATGCGCTTATGTAAACAAATTCAAAACAACGTATGTAAAAATCTACAGCTCTCTATATAAGCGCTTTATATGAAAACTAGCAAATGGCCAAACGTTCGCGCAGCGGAAACTTGAATGAACTCCGAAGTTTATGCATACACTAATTTTATTCATACATACACAATCGTACACAAATTCAAACTAATTTTTAGACACATTTCTTTTCTTCTAAGTCCATGGATTCAAAAAAAGTGCCGCTAGGACAACGTTTACAACGTTCGCCCAGCGGAATCAGGTTTTGACGAAATTTCTCCACAATGGCTGCGCACACAAATTTTTTTTTACCGTACACAATTACGCTACGTATCACACTAAATATCTGCATACATAAAATCTTTAAATTCAACAACATTCCGCTGGGCGTACGCACACCTCTGACCACTGTAATAGGTGAAATTTGACAGTAATAGTTTAGAGTCTATATAGGGAAAGAACTAATCTCTTTTGGCTACCTACTAATAGTTTTAAAAGACGTCAAGGTAATGATAAAGTTTGTATATTTCCTCAATTCTTTTTCTGCCACAAGCACGCACAAATTAAGAGGCAATGTAGGTACATATTTTTCATATTGGCGCACATTTAATAGTTATCGAGATACACGATAAGTATATCAAAACATTACCCCAGCAGTAAATGCAATATCTCAATAACCTGAAGACGCATAAATTTCATATTTCGTGCACATCTCATTTTTTATACGTGCGTGTAGATGAATCTTGTAATAAGCGCTCTTGCGACAACATACCTGACTCTTTTATAAGACTTTAAAATTTACTTAATATTTCCCATAACATTTATATGTACCTAACCTTGTTTTTACAATAACTGGCTCTTTTCCAGATGCGTACAAAGTAGCTATAGTGCACGCAACATATAAAGGAGGCGACAAAAATCACACTAACAACTATAGACCAATCTCTATTTTAACTGCACTATCAAAAATTAAAAAATTAATTAATTAAATTAATTAACAATAGGTTAACTAAGTATCTAGATAATACCACATTCTCGCAACAATACAATACGGTTTTCGTTAGGTAATATCAACTAGTAACGCATTATTGGATCCCACTAACGAAATCGTTACCAGATTGGACCAGAAACAAAAGGTTATTGTCATATTTCTAGACTTGGCCAAGGCATTCGATAATCTCTCCCTACTTCTGCTTGATGAAAGGTCATGTCGTCGTCACTCATTTAATGATTGATCCGACATTAGGTTGGACACTAACCAAACGATAAATATCATCATTATATCAGCCGTCCACTACTGGACATAGGCCTCCTCCAAATATTTCCACTCCTGAGTGCTCTGAGGAGTTGTTGTGGACATTGCCCGCAGCTGAATTTCTCCACAGAACCACTCGCAAGCGACTGTCCTACCATCGTCATCACCTTGATGGTTGGCGGTCATCCACTGTGCGATTTCCGCGAAACTTCCTACCGCGAACAACTGTGCTGAACACGCTCGCTGCGGCGATATTTCCGGACTGTTACGACTTGGGGAGCTTCAAGAAACTTTTTAAAGGTCGGCAACGCATCTGATCTGGTGTTGCGGGTGTCGATGGGCGGCGGTGATCACTTACTATCAGGTGACGTGCTGGCTCGTTTGCCTCCCATTATATAAAAAAAAACCCCCACAATTCTGTGCTTAGACGCGCTTATCAGCCTATAGACGACCAATGCTAGACATAGGCCTCACACGTTTCCACACCCTGCGTGGTCACGTTCGTCAGGCCCACCCGGCCTTGTACATAAAATATAAAAAAGATCCGTGATATCTCTGTGTGGTGACGGAGTAAGAATACAATATGTCACCACCCCATGGGTGTCGTAAGAACCGACTAAGAGAATCTGTGAATATTATCTTTACGAAGTGAAAAGAAGGAAAATTGAAATAAAACCCTATACCAATCCGTCTGGCTAGCGTGGTATTAGTAGGACAAGTATCCCTGCGTCATGCGACGAGGCCTGTCCCTGATGATGAAAAAGATAGTCAAATAAAAGACAAACAGTCAATATAGTATAAATTTATTATCTCCCCTACTTAGCTGCTGCTTTGGCAGCAGGTTTAGGTGCTTTCACGGTCTTAGGCGGAGGAGGGGTCTTCTTAGCGGCTGGCTTCTTAGGTTTCTTGGCGATGGCTGCCTTGATGGCACGACGCCGTCTCAAACGTAGCTGTTCAGCCTTCACTGCGCTATCTCCTTCTCCGAGCTTAATCTGAAATGATATTTAAGTGTTAGTATATTTTGTTGTGTATATCTGGTTATGTGGTGGTAAGGGATTTGTCAGTATGTGTCAACGTGTTAGAGTAATCATTGTTTCTCATAACCCAATGCTCTGATAGAGAGTATCATCATTTCAATGTGCCTACACTAAGACTGCAATCGTAAAACAATTGGAGTATGTATAGGATTTAGTTCCAAATTAGTGCTCTCAAAATTTGAGAGCATTTTCATTTAACCTCCAGTCACTGGGACAATTTTCATAAAGAGATCACAAGAACATTTACACTACTATTTTTCATGTAATGCTACTACTTTCATTGCATGAAAATAAGTGTCTTCACATTTAAGCCGCTGCCTCGAATTTGGCGAGCAGCGAGCCGGCAGCGAAGCGGAAAAACATGAGCCGCAAGTTTGTTCCCCAACTTAATGGTGCGGCATTGGAAACCCTTCCCAAACGTTTTCGTATGATACGAAAAAGTAAGACTTACACAGACCTATGGTGCAGCTCTCATTAAATTCTCCATGTGGTGACGGAGTAAGAATACAATATGCCATCACCCCATCTCATCCCATGGGTGTCTTAAAAACCGACTAAGAGTCTAACCGTAAACATTATTTTTACAAAGAAAAAAGAAGGAAAACTTGAAATTAAACCCTATATCAATCCGTCTGGCCAGCGTGGTATTAGTAGGCCAAGTATCCCTCCTTCACGAGAGGAGGCGCGTCCCTGCAGTGGAACATTAATGGGCTGTTATGATGGTGCAGCTTAAACAACTCTACATCTAACCCAACTGTACACAAGAAAGAATACTTACACCACGCTTCTCAGCCAGGAGTAGAGCCTTAGCGTTATTCCTCCTATCCTGTTCCAAGATGGCTTTCCTTCTTAGCACAGCCGAGAACGGGTTCAACCTCAGCATCGCCTTGGTGTTGGTCAACGGGTTCAGTTTGCGTGTGGCGCGTACAACACGCTTGCTGTAAATAAAATACTTAGTTTAGATATGACATTGTATGTATGGAGAGGTAGTTGGTTGAAGTTTAAATCAGTATGTGTCAACGTGTTCGGGTAATCATTGTGTTGTCATAACCCAATGCTCTGATAGAGAGTATCATCATTTAAGTCTTAGTGCTGTAAACAAATCAAACTGCTAATCCAACGTAATCAAGAGATATAGCCGTTATAGGGGGTAATCTCTGGATCTAATAAACCGATTTTAAAAATTACTTTTGTGTTGAATAGTCCATTTATCGGGGAGTGTCACAGGCTATATAGTATCACGCTATGACTAATAGGAGTGGAGCAGTAATGAAATATGTTTAAAAAAGGAACGTGTTTTTTCGCCGCCCAACGAAGTGGACACGGGTCAGCTAGTTTTTTATATGTCTAAGTTCCCGCGAGGATCAGTCCATAGAGCGGAATTGTCTTTTTTAATAAGAAAATAACTTACTTGGGCGCGCGCAGAACCTTTCTGATTTCGTCAGACTTGAGCAGACGGCTAAGATCAGTGTTCGCCATCTTGGGTTGGGGCAGATTGAAGTTCTTCTTCTCCTTTGATGGTGTCTTCCATGAACCGAATAGAGAGTCTAATAAGGAATTATTTATTTAGTAAATTATATTATATCCTTTTATCAATGTAGCGCTTGTGGGGCACGTAAATGTTTATTGTAGGATCCATAATAAAAGATGATAATGATATAATATTCTTTAGTGCTGGTACAAGACTAACCCCCGGTTTTCGAATGACTGATCAAGTAAAAATCAACTAATCAAGTGTCAAAACTGTCATTTTAGTTCCTGAAAATGATAGTTTTGATACTTTATTAGTTGATTTTGTTAATACTTAAAAACAAATAACAATATAATATAGTTACTACGACCTAGCTACATGGCTGCGGGGAGACGACTGCGGAGCGTCGACGGTGTATCTGATATACAGGGTAGCTCATTCAAATCGGTCAGTAGGGGAAAGTCTTACCGGCACCCGCACTTACAACCCTTGGAATGCTAAGATTAGATCTTATAATTTTTTTTTATGATTGGTTCATCTTTTAATAAAATAAAGCTTTTTAGTAGATATAAAAAAACCATAACAAAATGTGTTTTTTGGCATCGTTTTTGTATCTATATTACTTGTGTTAAAATGAATGTGCTGTACTCTGTACAATAACCCCCTTACTCATAAAAGCCTCTTAAATTTCAGTCAATTGATTAGCTTAAATTCTTACGTTTTTGTTTGGTATAAGGTTAGTTATACTAATAAAAATCTCGCAAAACAGTGATTAAATTTAAGAGGCGTTCATAAGTAAGGGGGTAAGTATATAAATAAATGTATTCCTCATGTCGACACACTGACGAACTCATGTTCAAGTCAATGTTTCCTAAGGGAATATAGATAATATACCCCCAAATATAGTAACTCTGATACATATGAAATGTATCAAGTAAGGCTTATAGGGGTTCCATTTAAATGAAAAGGTATATCGTGAGAGCTTATGAACACCAGTTATTCGTCGTGACCGGATTTTGATTATGTGCCGGAAAATTTGTTTATCCTAGTCTAATAATTACGGATACTACCAAAAAAACACGCTTACGTGTTAATACTAAGCGGTGTTCTCCGTATGGTGACGGAGTAAGAATACAATATGTCACCACCCCATCTCATCCCATGGGTGTCATGGAAACCGACTAAGGGACTATCCGTCAATATTATCTTTATGAAATAAAGATAATATTGACATATATATATAGATATATATTAAAGCAGACAAAGAAGAGCTAAACGCAAATGTTCACCTGGATACAGGCTTCATCAGTTGTATAACTGCCTGCCTGAATTATACATAATAATAATAATAATAATAAAATAAAAAGAAGGAAAACTTGCAATTAAATCTTATACCAATACGTCTGGCCAGCATGGTATTAGTAGGCCAAGTATCCCTCCGTCACGGGAGGAGGCCCGTCCCTGGAGTGGGACATTAATGATGAGATAATTTCAATAAAATCCGAGCACGACATACAACAACTGAGAAAGCGATAACCTTTTTAGATGATATTAACCTTTAGGCTCACATTTTTTAATAAATCTCTGTGGCGCAGTCGGTATATTACATGACTGCTACGCAGAGGACTTGGGTTCGATTCCCGCTCAATGTAACTCTTTGTGTGCATGAACATGATTGTTTGCATTGGTCTGAGTGTTTTCTATGTATAATATGTATGTATTTACAAAAAAAGTATTTAAGTATGTTTATCTGTTGTCTAGTACCCATAGTACAAGCTTTGCTTTGTTTGGGACTAGGTGGCGATGTGTGAATGTGCGAAGAATATTTATAATCTAGCTTCTACTACATAATAAGTTAAACTTACCAAGCCTGTCGAAGGCAGACTGGGTCCAGATGATGAAACGTCCAACATGACCACCCGGGGCCAGTTTCAATAGGTTCAGCTTGTCAACGTTCAACATTTCAATGCCAGGGATGTTGCGGAATGCACGGGTAAGACCCTGGGATCAAAGAAAGCATAGTATTAATTAGTTTCCAAACAGTAGCTAATGTAATGAAATTGTATTAGATATAGAAAAAAGAAATAGAAAACAGAGTTTGTATTATATACTCTTTCTGTTTTACAGCGTTTACCGCGATGAGTAAAGCCCGATTTACACATCGACAAGTACAGTAGAGATCTATTTAAATCAACAACTTACTACTTAACTCGCTACTGTACTTGTCGATGTGTAAATCGGGCTTTAGCGTCGCACGTACGCGGCGATCCCTTGGAGCTTAAACACCCTTTAGTCAAGTCATTTTAAAGACCATGCTGTGACTGACCAAAACAACACACAATTCTTTGCATAAGAGGGAATCGAACCCGAGACCTCTGCGTAGCAACCTAAACCACTAATGTGGCGACACTTATGATCTACACCACGCATGCATGCACGTGAGCAGTTCGGTTATGCCACTGTATTATATCCCATATAATTAAATAATTGTAGTTTGTAATACTACAATTAAATTATTTAAATGGGATAAATGTCTGCAACTTAATTTGTCAAAAAAAATTTGTTTCTCGTCTGCCGCCTTTAGGCAATAAATAATGGTACTTGTATCATCATAACAGCCCATTAATGTCCCACTGCAGGGACGGGCCTCCTCCCACGATGGAGGGATACTTGGCCTACTAACCTAACCCTATACGGATTGGTATAGGGTTCAATTTCAAGTTTTCCTTCTTTTTATTTCGTAAAGATAATATTTACGGATAGTCCCTTGGTCGGTTTTTACGACACCCATGGGATGAGATGGAGTCGTGACACACTGTATTTTTACTCCGTCACCACATGGAGACTTGTTGAAATTACCACTTATAATGTTTAAAGTGGTAATTTCAAAGTTCTTTCAACGTGGTGATGATAGTGTAGCGTCATCTAGCGACTTACTTAAGCGAACACCTGCACTATCTCAGTACCCCCACAATCAACAGCTGATGTCAGATACATCCTGAATCGCGATATCAAGATTCGCACAACGATTCCGCATATATACAACGTCCAACGAACAACCGTTGTGCAGTTGTCCCGCCAGGCACGATCACCCTCGCCTGGTCGGAGGATCCTCCCTTTTCGTTGGAGGCGTGGTGCTGTTACGTCACCGCGACCTCCACAATAGTAATGATTGTCGGGTTGCTTACCTGATCCTTGTGGTAGACAATGAGTGGTCCCTTACGTTGAACGCGGCGACGGTTACGCATCTTGCCCTTGCCGGCGCGTAGGCGCTGAGATTTGTACACCTGAACATAATAAATATTGTGTTATTATTGGAAAAGAAGAAAAGGGAGACCAAAGGGAGACCCATAAAACGATGGAGTGATGATATCATAAAAACAGTGGAAAAAGAATGGATTGGACAGGCCCAAGATAGACAAAACTGGCTCAAATTGGAGGAGGCCTACACCCAAAAAGGGGTTCCTATCCTAGAAAATATATTATTATAAAAATAAAAAGAACTTATTTCGTTACTGCTCCACTCCTATTAGTCATAGCGTGATACTATATATCCTGTGACACTCCCCAATAAATGAACTATTCGACACAGGAATTTTTAAAATCGGTTCAGTAGATCCAGAGATTACCCCCTACAACATCACAAACACGCAAACTTTACCTCATTATAATATTAGTATCGATTTGTCCTAAGAATTGTCCAGCATGTCATTTGAGGTAGCTATTAATAACACAGTGTCATTGAAACAATAGATATTTTGTATTCCATAGTCTATGTCTAGAAAGAAATAAAATTCAACCAGATTGTTGTCTAAGGAAATTTTCTATTGACCCCATAAAAATAAATTCACAACTATGAAAATAGCTGTGATTGTTTTCAATATATGGAGACAAAGATGTATTAAATTAATAAATGTTCCAGATTACAATAAATAAATAAATAATCCTCACACATTCACACAACGCCATCTAGTCCCAAACTAAGCAAAGCTTGTACTATGGGTACTAGACAACAGATAAACATACTTAAATACTTTTTTTTTTGTAAACACATACATATTAAACATATAAAACACTCAGACCAATGCAAACAATCATGTTCATGCACACAAAGATTTGAATTGACCGGGAATCGAACCCGAAACCTCTGCATAGTAATACTAAATTAAATAATCAAGCTACTGTTAACAAGATACGAGCTTGCTTAGTATGGAAATCAGTTTTTGTATCAATACTAATTTGAGTAGTAGATTAATTTTATTTTTCTCCTCTAATTTACATTGGACAATACAACGCGGTTTTTTTAGTGCTGTGGCGTTTGTCTGTGTCGATCTATAATTTTAACTGTAGCTTCAACTTCAAGTAAAGTAAGACAATTTCAAACAATTTGTGATAAATTTTATGAAATAAAGCATTTTGAAGTTAACTGTTAATAGTTCAGTCATCCTTAGTACATTTTTGGAAAGGGGTTGCGACTTGCGACTAAGCTTACATTTCGTAAGTTTTTTTTTATTTCTTCTTACATCTGCAATTGACTTAACAAGTTACAATAAGGTCCGATCGCTGTAGGGCATTTTGCCCTACTTTTCGTGAGTACCTTATGGGTCGTAGCACATATAACGTAACGTAAACGGATCGGCACCGTATTAACTCGAGCCGTTCAGTATTATTTGTATGAAACTCCTTACTGCAACGCACATTAATCGGAATCGTAACGTAATCGGATTTTTGACGTTTAACACCGAGGCAAAAGGCGAGGCGGTGCCGATCCGTTTACGTTACGTTATATGTGCTATGACCCTAGTTCTGGACAGTTATTGAAGTCTTGATTCAATAATTTTCGTGAAAACAAACTATTTTTGTTTATTTTTTGTATACCTTAAGGACATCAGACCAGGCCTTGATGCACCTCAGGAAAATAACAGCCTGCTTGGTCTTACTGATCTCCTGCACCTTGTCCGAGACAACGAGGGGCAGCTCAGGGACCTTTTCGATGACATGGCCTGCAAGAAAATTTACTTTAAAATACTTTGCCTTTGTAGCGTCATCTAGCGACTTACTTAAGCGAACACCTACACTATCTCAGTACCCCCCACCATCAACAGATGTCAGATACATCCTGAATCGCGATATCAAGATTCGCACAGCGATTCCGCATATATACAACGTCCAACGAACAACCGTTGGCTTGCCCGCGTAAAGTAGTAATGGTCGTCTGAGACAGACTACTCGTCCTCACAAAAAAAAAAAACAACCGTTGGCCAGTTGGCCCCCAGGCACGATACCCTCGTCTGGTCGGAGGATCCTCCCTTTTCGTTGGAGGTGTGGTGCTGTTACGTCACTGCGACCTCCACACCTCTTATAGTGTTGGTGTAGAGTACAAGCTGGTTTCGAGAGTTCTTGTGTCACTCACAGAAAGTCAAGTTTCACTACGGAAACTGCTGTGGAAACACACAGTTGATTGATTAGATGTGGTGGTTACAATGTGACTTCTGTGGTGAGGTTAATTGTAGTAAAGACGTTGCACCCGTCCCCACAATATGAATGGGTCCAGAACGCCATGTCTCTTCATTAATGTCGCACTAATCCGCAGTAACACTCAACAGCATACATATCTACTGAATGTGGACATTTAGTGCTAAGTATTTTTGGCTGGCATTCATAGTTATTCTGAACTTTTAAAGCATTATAAGCATAGTATTTCTTGTACAATATAGCGACTCATCCGTAGAACAAAGTTCGATCTGCAGATAACTAGTTTTCATTAGAAGCTAGAGAAGTTGTTACTTGTGTTATTCTAGAACTACGAGACCTAACATTTTGATTTTTTGGTATGTTGTTATGACATCATGATGTCATAACAGCCCATTAATGTCCCACTGCAGGGAGGGGCCTCCTCCAGTGACGGAGGGATACTTGGCCTACTAATACCACGCTGGCCAGAGAGATTGGTATAGGGTTTAATTTCAAGTTTTCATTTTTACCATGTAATAAAAACAAAATGTTATGTCTCATAGTCCTAGAATCTAGCTTCTAATGAAAACTAGCTATCTGCAGATCGAACTATGTTCTACTGATGAGTCGATTGTGTTGTCTGCTCACCCCTAGCCTGAACAAGCGCAGGCACGCCAGCAGCCGCCACGGCCGCGGCGACAGCAGCCCTACGCTGACGTAGGTTCACGCGGCGGTGCCAACGACGCCAGGGCTTCGTGGGAGCGAACATACGACCTCCGCGACACATGTTGCCGAACGCACCTTGACCGGACCTATGGAGGACATAGAAATTTTTTGTGTTAGAAGATATCTTTTTTTTTTATCTTTATTAGCCAAAAAAAAAAAGGGCTTGATCACATTGTTTGCATGTCGCCCCTATAGGAAAATGCATATTAAAATCTCAATAAATCTAATAATCTCTATTTTGAAAGGCTAAATTAACAATATTGTATACTTGATATGCGCCATTCTCATGGACACCTGTAAACCAACAAAATATAGAAATTTGTCTAAATTTAAAACTGTTTTCAAATATATCGATGCGTCAATTCAAATAAAAGAGACGTCCGCGCATATTTGAAATTTTTATATATCCCGCCATTGTACTAATGATAATAATATTTACTATCATAGTTATAAACGGGAAACTATACTAGGATTGTGTCGTATTCTGTATCTGCTCAAGAGGGACTATTGTCTACAGGAGACTAAAATGCTCTCTCATCATTATTCCCCTGACCTTATCCCAATTTTTATTTTTTTATTTGGGGTCAGCGCAGCATGTCTTCTTCGTTTCGTCCGCCTTGTAAGTGCCGTGCTAACTAGTTGCCTATAAAAATCTATAATTTGGGTAGTCATAACAGCCAATTAATGTCCCACTGCAGGGATTGGCCTCCTCCCGTGACGGAGGGTTACTTGGCCTACTAATACCAAGCTGACCAGACGGATTGGTATAGGGTTTAATTTCAAGTTTTCCTTCTTTTTATTTCGTAAAGATAGTAGTTACGGTTATTCCCTTAGTCGGTTTTACGACACCCATGGGATGAGATGGGGTGGTGACATATTGTATTCTTACTCCGTCTCCACACGGATAGATACTAGTAAGATAAATACCTAGGTTTTTCTCCGACGTTTCGTCCGACATGTAAGGGCCGTGCTAACAAATTGCCTATAAAATGTGTGATTTGGGGTAGTATTACAAATAAATATTTACCTGTGGGTACCACCACCACGCACACGTGGAATACGTGCTACGGCGCGTCCGGTACCCCATGACTCAGCACTGGTTTGGTGACCTGTGGGACAAAAACAAAATTACAATCTATCACAATATCCAGTTAAACAGTCGAGAAGATAAACTCCCGATGAGAGTCTCGCTTCTCTGAATGAATGTGGACGAGGCCGAATCGGTTTGCCAGGATCGTGACAAGTGGCGTTCTGTCGTCTCTACGTCCTACCCCGGACGGGATAAGCCGTGAGTTTATGTATGTACTGTAACAGGCTAGCAATAATACTTTAAAAGTAGTGTCTCGTTGTTGCAAGATGTCATTTTCGTAAGGGAGCGGGTGTTTTATTATTTAATGTACCTACTACTACTATGTGCGAACGTATCTTTAAAATAACTTCAGGCCTGACAAGTTAAGCGCCGATTACACTAGACTACATGTAGTCAATTACGTATTGTAGGAGAGTACATCTTGTCGGACACTACATGTAGTCTTTCCATTTCCATGTAATTGTTTTGGAAATAGAAAGACTATATCGCACCCTCAGTGGAAAAAAGGCATAAGACGAAAATGCTGATTTTTCAGTAGGGCGAAAAAACTATTTTTATGGGCATATTTACTTTATTTTCAAACGTAGAACAATTATTGTTATATCAAAAAAAAGGAAAAAAAATCGTGTACTGCGTGTTGTATTTAAGCTAGTGCTAATGTTTATAGTTTATTAGGAATTGTAAAAATAATTTATTATGCTATTTTTCAGAATGTAAAAATATTATGCATTTTGAGTATCAAAATTTATGACAGGCTTTGTCAGAAAAAAAAAGTATATTTAAAAAGTATGTTGTATTAAAGCAGTTATGAACTTGCAAGTATGAACATTTATTGTTGTATAAGTAAGATTACTGCATTATTTCCTTTATTAAAATTATGTTTGAAATGTATAAGCTGTACTTACCCCTTTTTTTAATTTAGGGATTTGATTAGAAACCAGAAGTAAACAATAGTAATTACTTATTCCATTATATGTTATAGAAATGTTTGCTGCATATTAACACATATTACTTTGAGTTATTGCTTATGACTATAGGGAAAAAAAGCAAATGCATTTTTTGTATTTAATATCTATTAATTTAGACAAAATACTAATTAGATTTTTGGATACAATTAAAGTTCGTACTATTAACAATGAAATTGCACAATAAAAATTCAGAAATGTGGAATTTCGAGAAAGATTACTACCACTAATTAATTTTTTATATTTTTTTTAATAATCAGTAGATAATTTGTAAAGGCTTGTAACAATTAACAGAATAAGGTTTTTCTCGGCTCCATACAACAAAACATTACGTTCTCTCAATAAAAATCTAAAGTAACAAACAAAAATTACAATTAACAAATTAAAATAAAGGCACTTTACATATTGCCGGTGATACAAGAGACTCCGACCTCGACACACAGCGATGAAATAGCCGATGCCATGTACGAAAACATCGCTAAGGCACTACATGGCACTACCGAGGCTTACTACAACATTGTTATGGGAGACTTCAATACCAAAGTGGAAGTACAAGAAAACGGCAAAAAGAAAATTGAATACTACGGTGTGGGGCGCCGAAACTACAGGGGGCAGATGCTGGTCAACTTCCTGGAGACGCAGGGGCTCTTCTTAATCAACTCCTTCTTTAAGAAGAAGCCACATATAAAGGGGACATGGCAAAGCCCCAATACTGTGACGAGGAACGAGATAGACTTTATCATGACCGATAGAAGATACGTGTTCAGAGATGTTTCTGTGATCATTAATTGTCCTTATTGCACCTACCAACTTACTTTTCTCTGCTTCACCCTAAGGTTAGCTGGAAGATAATGCCTTAAGGCATTAAGCTTACCATTGTAGATCAGTTTATTTGTGTGCATAAAGTACAAATAACTAAATAAATTAAGACGTTTAATACTAGGAGTGATCAACGACTTGTTCGAAGCAAACTAATCTACTCTTAGACGAATGGGAGATACCTTAACCGGAAGATCCAGAAACTGGTGCGACGTGACCTCAGATATTCCAACACCCCCACCGTTGCGACTGCGATCGAACAGAATAGAGGCACCAAAGTATTTGCTCGCAAGCTTGGTAGAACCCATCTAACGAAACTCAATACTGCAGACCCCAGAACTGTGACCTCCGAGTTCGAGATACTCGAGGAAATAGAGAGTTCCTAGAAATACCTGCACGTATCACGGATGACATAGGACCTAAGAAAGATGACCACATAGCCTCACTCACACGGAGGACATCCCTGATGTCAACCGGGGCGAGGTCAGAATTGCTCTCGAGCAACTAAAGAACAATAAGTGCCCAGGGCATGACGAAATCACCACAGAGCTATCAAAACTGGCGGAACACATAATCAAAAAGAGCTAAAAACACTTGTGAGGTGTTTTTAGCTCCGTCATCCACCAGGGCCTAACGCCTCAGGCGGGAGGGCCGCGGTTGCCCTGTTCTTCAAAAAAGGTGACAAATTCTTCAAAAAGCTGAAGAACTATAGGCCCATATCACTCCTGAGCCACATCTATCTATTGACGACCTCTATGGCGCAGTCGGTATATTACATGGCTGCTACGCAGAGGTCTCGGGTTCGATTCCCGCTCAATGCAAATCTTTGTGTGCATGAACATGATTGTTTGCATTGGTCTGAGTGTTTTCTATGTATAATATGTATGTATTTACAAAAAAATAAAGTATTTAAGTATGTTTATCCGTTGTCTAGTACCCATAGAACAAGCTTTGCTTAGTTTGGGACTAAATGGCGTTGTGTGAATGTGTGAAGATTATTATTTATTATTATTTATTATCTTGTTCGGCAGATTGTACAGAATACTGAAGAGTACAATCAGCCGCTGTGCATAGCATTCGTGGATTACGTACAAGCCTTCGACTCAATTGAAACCTGGGTGGTTCTGAATGCTCTGCAATGATGTGGCATCGATTGGCATACATCAATGTGTGTAGATCTTTATATGAAACTGCCACTATAACTGTCCAGCTCCAGGACAAAACTACCCCACTTAGTGAGTTGCGTCACGTAAAGGGTTCAGGCAAGGGGATGTAATTTCTCCAAAACTCTTCACCAACGCGCTCGAAGACGTCTTTAAGACGTTGTAGTAGACTAGACGGGGCATCAACATTAACGGCAAGTACGAGTACATCTCACACCTTCGGTTTACTGACGACATCGTCATCGTGGCAGTCACTGGAACAGCTTGACGGGAAGCCACAAAGCCTAAATTTGGAGCCTGTTGATGGGTTGAACTCGGTATAAATCTAAACAAAACAAAGATCATGCTACACAATCATGTCACACCGAGGTCGATCTAATGTCGAACGATTGCTGCTCGAAGTTGTTCAAGATGTTGTATGTTTATAAGTTGTTCAACTTGGTAGAAACAACTTCAAGAAAGAAATCGATCGCAGGATCCAGTTGGACAGGATTCAGCAAGCTACGTCGGGCCTTTACCGCAATTCCTGAAGACCAAAGTCTTCAGTAATGAAGTATGGTGCTGAGACCTGGACACTTGCGAGTAGGACTAGTCCATAAGCTTAAAATCGCGCAGCGAGCTATGGAGCGGGCTATGCTCGGCGTCTCCTTAAAGGATAAAGTTCGGAACGAGGTTATCCGACAAAGAACCAAAGTTACCGACATAACTCGTAGAATTAGCAACCTGAAGTGGCAATGGGCTGATCGTATCTGTCGAAGGACCGATGGTCGTTAGAACAAAGGAATCCTAGAGTGGAGACCGCGACTCGGAAAACGTAGTGTAGGACTCCCCCCCAGCTAGGTGGACCGATGACCTAAGATAGGTCTCTGGGTCAGACTGGATGCGAAAGATGCAGGACAGTGTTCTGTGGCGCGGGTTGGGAGAGGCCTATGTCCATTACTGAACTGCGATAGGCTAATGGATTGATTACTCATTGCCAGTACGTTTTGTTTTAAAATAATCAACTAAAAAAAAATACAGATATACTCTAGAGCAGTGGAGGGGTGACGAGGAGCGGAACATAGTAGGTAAACACACACCTATATACACACACACACTCACACAGATACATACACACACATTCTTATAATAATTTAAAGCCTTTCCTGGTTTGTTTGTTGTTTTTCAATTTGGTTTTTTACTAATTAATTTTATTAATTTTCTTTGTATAAGTTACTGTTTTTTTTTTATATAGCTGAATGTTTCATCCTACAAAATGTAAAGTGACAAACTTTATTATTGGCTAATTCTGTTTTTAAATTTAAAATTGTAAAGTAGCATTAAGTAGCTGTTAAGTTTGCTGTAAATCAAATAAATAAAAAATAAATACTAATAAATTATCGCATCGACATATTCACACTTATGTTCCCTCTGCCTACTCACGCGCCGCTGTTTCAAATCTTACGTCTCGGTGCAATGAAAATATTCTAGTGGAAGAAAAAAGTAATCATTCTTATTTTACAGCCTCGCTGCAGTATGTTAGTCTTATGTTTTTGCGTACAGAAAAGTTTTTAGTGGAAGAAAGCAGTAATCGTGTATACAAAACTAACGATGTAAAAAAACCAAACGCATATAAATCATAATATTTGTTACTATTTATTTTCTACATTTAAATAAAGGGATAAATTTAATATTAAGTAATACGCCATATTTCTCAATTTATTCTTTGCGTAATATCACATAAGCTAATAATCCATAAGAAAAAATGTGATGGAATAAAAATTCTCAAAACTAATTTCTTGTATAAATTCGTCAAATTTCAAAAGAAAAATATGAAAAAAATGTAGCATACGTATCTTTAGACGTACTTTCCGAATATGATAAAATCGATGATTCAACGTAAAATCACTTCTGGCTATTTTCCACTGAGGGTACGATATGTAGTGTCTTACAAGATGTAGTGTCCTACATGTAGTTTAGTGTAATCGGCGCTTTAGATAACGCGAATTAAAACAAAGGCATTATTGTTCAATTCATCACTATTTCTTTGTAATATTTTTTACCGAAACCCCTTCAAGGCTATTTTTTTTACGTGTATAATACTTCCTGGCTGTTTATAAATTAAAATATATCTTACTTAATGAAATCTAAATTTCAACAAGTACTTTTTTATATAAAATATCCTTTATGTCTAAATTAAAATACACTCAGATCAACTGAAGGGCAAAATCAAGAAATTACAAATATAAATTGTAGTAAAGACGTTGCACCCGTGCCCACAATATGAATGGTTCCAGAACGCCATGTCTCTTCATTAATGTTGCACTAATCCGCAGTAACACTCAACAGCATACATATCTTTTGAATGTGGACATTTAGTGCCAAAAAATCATACTATACTCCGTGTGGTTATAGAGTAAGAAAACAACCCCATCTCATCCAGTATCTCTCCCCCATCAGTATCCCTCCGTCACAGGATAAAGCCCATCCCTGCAGTAGGACATTAATGAGCTGTTACAATGATAGCTTAAGATTTTGTTATGAACCAATCAACACCATATCAAACAATTGACATCCTCAACTATACTCTGGCCAAACTCAATGTAGAATGTTTAATAACAAACCACAAATCACCTGTTATAGGGCTGCCACAATTTCATCGCATATGAAAAAATCAAACTTTGGGTACTATACGTTATTATGTCAATATTTTACATTTCAAGTACTTGGTTTTTTATATAGTAACTATATAACCTATAAAATTAACGTAACTTGGTATAAAATAGCACTTTTTCTATCGTAAACAATTCAGAAATTTTTGTATACTACTTACAACCCTATTATTTGGTACTGACAAGATATTTTCAGTGAATATCAACATTTTGTAAGTTTTTATATAAAGCGACTAATAAAGAAGACTTAAGTTTGTTCTTCAACATAAGGCAACAACTAACATTTCATTTTTACTGCATTATACAACACCATATCCCGCCATGATACGAATGATTGCGTTCCGCTACTACAAAATTTCATTTTACATAAAAATTACAAAAAAAAAATTATTTCAATGAAAATCCAATTTATTTCAATTGGAATTGAAGTTTTTTTACAAAATATTTTTACTTAAAATGTTATGTAGCACTTTTATGGCGTATAAGTTTTATTTTTTGTTATTAAATTTTTCTGTACGACAATAATGTGAAATGGAACGCAGCAACATAATGCGGTAGCAATTACGTCCGCCATTACTTGCAGGCCGTAGTAACTCCCCTACAAGATTCTGTAATTTTTTTCTGTCTCTTTCCCACAATTTTATTTAATTTAATACTGTAATCCCCACTGTTAAGGTCGTAAATAGCACGGGATCTCTAGCATCCTTATCGTGTGTGACGTCAGCAGCAAAAATTGTGACGTCATCAGCGACGGTTTGATTGGTCCATCAGTCGTGAATTATAGCCAATCCCGAACAGTTAGAAATTTTAATGTCCAATGACAACAATAAAAAATCCTAGTGAGAACATTTGATGAGAAATTGAGAACTGACTGACCAGTACTGACAAAAATCAAAAATTTGGTGAAAAAAATATGGCGGATATTGTTGTATTTTGAAGTATCTTTTATTCGTGTTGTGCTTTCAAGTGGAATTTCATCTGGCTAAGCATAATTTTCTTATTATTACTTTTGTTACTTTTTCTTCCAATATAAATTAATCAGTTTTACTAGGATTTTTCATCAAGTAGTGTTATTTGTGGTCTGATGTTTTAAATCCAGTTTCTTTCTAACTTCTTAACAACTTTGAGTTTCTCTAATTGCACACTTAGCATTGCACAATGCCTAATAAGTGCATAGTACCGGAATGCCATAGCTCTAGTAAACATGTAAAGTTATTCCTAGCGCCATATACTACTAAATTCCGATGGGATGCATGGTGTAAAGTTTGCCCTTTTTTATTGAAATTGCGTCCACTGCAATTGCAAAGTGCACGGTTTTGTCCTTTACATTTTAAGCCAGAACATATCGAACAAAACAGACTGACAAGTGACGCCATTCCAACACAATATTTAGATGAAGTCACTCTAAAAGGAGTACCTTTTTACAATAGACCTTCAATCAATAAGTTCCATCTTATGAATGATCAGCTCCCGTCTACTTCTGCTAATATCGAACAAAACAGACTGACAAGTGACGCTGTTCCAACACAACCTTTAGATGAATTTACTCTAAAAGGAGTGCCTTTATACAATACATCCTCAATTAATAAGTTCCATCTCGTGAATGATCAGCTCCCGTCTACTTCTTCTATTAATATCGAAGTCACATTAGAGTCTAATACATTTGAACAACCACAACCAATGCTATCCCAAAAAGATAATACTTCACCTTGTATTCCATCGTCTAATTTCTTGCCTACCACTCCGGTTCGCAAAATTGCTCCATCAATTACAAGTAGAATACGTAAATTAAACACACTAAAAGTACGTGTAAGTCTTGATGACACACCACGTAAACAAAAACTCCGTCTTCAGAATAAAATTATAAAATCTAAGTACCGTCTTGTTGAATTAAAGTATCAGAATTTGAAAAAAAAATTTGAACAGAAATGCCCTAAAACTGTACAGTTTTTAAAGAAATACAAGAGTTTACATAAATTTGGTAGACTTTTAGTGGATCTACAATTAAGATTAACTGGTGTAAAAGCAAAAGGTCGCAGATACACTAATGATGAAAAAGTATTTTGTTTATCCGTTTTTAAACTTTCACCTAAATGTTATTCTTTTTTGAGAAAGTATTTTGTTCTGCCATGTAAATCTAGCCTGAGTTCTCTATTAACTAATATTCCCCTGAGACCTGGGATTAATGATTTTATTATTCAACATTTAGCTGATGCTGCAATTGGCAAATCCGTACATGAAAGGCAATGTACTTTACTTTTTGATGAAATGGCCATTAGTAAAAATTTACATTTTAATTTCCATACCGGTGTAATTGAGGGTTTTGAAGACCTTGGTTCAGGGAAACGTAGTTCAAATATTGCAGACAAGGCATTAGTATTCATGTTGCGTGGTATGTTCTCAGCTTGGAAAATTCCAATTGCGTTTTATTTTGCTAGAGATGGGGTGAAAACATTTGTTCTTAAAAATATTATTAAAGAAATTATTCTTGCTGTATCAAACGCTGGCTTTGTTGTGAGAGCAACAGTCAGTGACCAAGGCTCAGCAAATGTAGCGGCTATAAAATCATTAATAGCAGATACTCATGCTAGCCTTTTGAGAAACAATAGTATTGAAACAGACAACATTTATTACAAAGTAGATAATATTGATAATGTTGTCTACCACATCTTTGACGTACCACACTTATTAAAATGCTTTCGAAATAATTTTCAGAAAAAGGATATTCTTTTTGAGGAGCAAAGAGGAAGGTGGACATTCCTGGAAATGTTATACAGAGTAGATGGTACCGCAGGACGAGCTCGGACCACCAAACTGACGGATAAGCACATTAATCCGCAATCATATGACAAGATGAAGGTAAATTGTTTTATTTTTTATAACAATTAATATTACAATTAATAATTTAGTATTTACAATTTTGGTTTTTATTATTGTTTTGAATTAATCATAAGTTATGATGTATTTTGTATTAATATTATAAATGCGAGAGTTTGTAAGGATGGATGTTCGTTACTCTTTTACGCAACTACTACTGAACGGATTTTAATGAAACTAAAATGATGTAGCTCATGCACCAGAATAACACATAGGGTATGATTTATAAATCTAGCGCGATTGCCCAAGATCTACGTGGGCGAAGCCGAGGGCGGAAGGCTAGTTAAAATTAAAATCAAATATAATTGACATTTTATGTCATTATCAAGTACACCCAGACCCAAGCCAATTTAGAAAAGTTCGTTTTCCGAAATTGACACGATCGCGAATCGAACCCGGCACCTACCGCGCTTTGGCCGAACACCTTGTCCACTGCGCCACCGAGGTCGTCACCTAATTAATACCTTTTATGAAATGTGTCTCCATTATAATGTTTATTAATTGCATTACAGGTCAAGTTCGCAGCTCAGGTGTTCAGCAAGCAGGTGGCAACGGCCCTTGATCTCTACATGAAGTCACTGCTTAATTTGAGGGAAGATCATGGTTTAAGTATTCCAGGAGTGGACATTGACGATGGTTTATTCACAGCTGAACTATTGCTGTTCATTAACAATTTATTTGATAGTTTAAATTGCCATGATTACTCGCGTGGGCCGTTACAACAGTCTCTAACTACAAAATCAGAACATTTATCTTTTTGGGGTTTGGCTGTTAAAAAACTTGAATCAATGAAATTCGACGGCTCAGATGAAAGAGAGAGAAACCCATTGTGCTTAAAAAATTTTATTCATGTCATTAAGACTATCAGATGCCTTTGGGCTGATTTAATAAAATTAGAAGGGGTTAAATTCTTAAGTCTGAGACGTCTCAATCAAGATCCACTTGAAAATTTTTTCGGGCAAATCCGATCACAAGGTGGCTTCAATACCAATCCGGATTGTCACCACTTTGTGTCCGCCTTCAAAACGTTGTTGATTAATAACATCACCACAGGAAAGTCGCTATACACCAATTGTGCCACTGATGATGATACAATGTTGGGAACTCTGACCAACTTGACACAGCGACGAGAGCAATCTATTGTTGCTTCTGAAGAACATGCTTTGAACTGTGAAATATTGGATTGTATTCCACAAGAAAATATTTTACAGACCCAAAGTGCATCATATATCAGTGGGGCAATATGCCGCGCTTTGTTGTCGAAACTCGAATGTGGTGAATGTAATGCATGCAAAAATGCACTATTGTCTAATGAAGTACAATCTTTTCACTCCTTGATAGCAAGTAGAGAATATAGTTCAGAAAAACGTAGTTTATACTATCCGTCCCAAAATCTAAGTTCCCTTGTTTGGCAGTCTATTTATTTGATTGACAAGTTGCTACCCAAAATATGTAATGTTTACATTTACTCTGACCTAATTTCAGCTTTACAACAAAATTTAGATATCACGTGGTTTAATTGCGATGTTCATAAGAACATGTTTTTTTCTTCTTTTTGGCTCTATGTCATTCGCATGCAAGTTAGACAATGGTGTATTAATTTTAATCGTAGAATACACAAAGTTGATTCTCGACCCAAATCAGCAGAAATGGAAGACCTGATTGCGAAAAAAGTTACTAAAGGATTGAGTTATAGATCGGTTAGATTACGCAGTAATTAAAATTTCCCTATTTTCTTGTACTTTTCGTTACTTTCCATAATATGACCAGCATTACATACCCACTATAATATTTTTTATTTTATTTTTTCTATTTGGCTGTTTGGGTCATTGTATATTTCAATTAGTAGATATACAAGTTTATTTTGTACTATAGTTTTTATTAGATTGATTGAATTGTTGTACATTTTAATAATTTAATTGGTAAATTCTCAATTATTTAATTTTGTAAATATTACTGTATATTTATTGGAATTATAATGCTTGTTTCCTCTCTATGGTGGAGCGATGTCCAGTCTGGGTCGAGTCGCACAGAGCAGGGCGGGGCGGGGCGCTGCTCCCTCTCCAACGAGGGGCCATTTTTACAAACAAATTTATGTAACTTTATTGCTGTAAATGCGCTTATATAGTTGTTTCCTCTCTATATGGTGGAGCGATGTCCAGTATGGGTCGGATCGCACAAAGCAGCGCGGGGTGGGGCGCTACTCCCTCTCGGGGCAGAGGCCATTGGTGCAATAATTTTTATACAGGACACAAATTGTAATTGTTCAACGTAATGGCCACAGCCCTTAAGTTATTTTAGCAAGATCCATTAACGTACGATTTCATATTTATTGTTGACCTGTCGGCCAATCACCGTATCCATTCAAGCTGCAAAGCGGCCTAATAGTAAACATTTGGTAGATTCATGCGACCTAAGGCGTCCCTACATTTTCTTTCTAAAATTTTACATCTTCTGTACAAATGTCAACAAGTGGTATACAACGTTAGAAACCCTATTTTGTGAATTAATTTTGTGTTTTATAAATTTGTCTTCTGAAAGTGTACTTAAATAAAATTTCTGCGACATTATATAATAAAAACAAGATTTCACTCCACAATGATCGTAATGTCATGAAGGCAGTAAATCTAATCAATGATTTAAACAATAAATTAAACTAAATTTTGTTTCAGGCCCACCCAGTGTACCTACTACCAGATGATGAAAAAAATCAAGGCATACTGAGATGGCAGTACCACTGCGACACGTCGACCTACCCTATCTGTCAAAATCTTTTACCTACCAAATTTTGAACGTTCAATATTGATTGGGATACCTATTTTGACAGTTAAGAGCTATATATGAACACTGGGAGGTAATCGCGCTCATTTAAAACCACTGAATCGAAACTAAACCATAGTCGAACGGCAACTTATTTGCACATTTCATCTGTCAACAAAAGCATTCTTATGGTACCGAAAAAGTTTCTTTGTACTTGTTTTGACCAAACTAATTGGTAATTATTCGATTTTAGCTTCAAATAGTTTTAGTTAACTTGCCATTAAGGTTATGCTGGCTATGGTTTAGTTTCGATTCAGTAGTTTTAAACGCGATTGCCTCCCAGGAAGTCCCTCGTTATGATCGCAGACTGCACGGAGGGAAATTATAAAAATCTAACAGTGTATACACATATCTTTACTTTTAAATAATCGAAGTTTTTCAAAATAATCGCAAAGCTTTCTGAGAATATGTACGATCTACTTAAATAATTTAGTAAGTAGGTTCATTTTGACTGTTGTATGTACAAAACCGTAAAATTTGTTAAGCTCTTATTATTTGTATTATGTACCTAATTTAATAAATAGTTTAAAAATATGTACGTTTTGTCATTTTTAAATATCGTCATTTCCTTACTACAAGGGAAAAATCCTCCCAGCATAACCGGTAAATACCGGAAAATGTCGGAAAAGTGCGGTAAAACATCCTTATTTGGAAACCGATTTTGCACTGACGTTTTTTTGTTTTTGCCGGTTGAGTCGCATCCCTATTTTTACTACTTGCTATTACTCTGAATCGGTTTGTCCAATCAGAAAAGGTTAAATATTATCAATGAATTAGACAAGGACTAATTTTCATTAGAGGGGCTATGGAGTTTAGCACGGGTGTGGTTGAGATGCCCTATCGTGTACATACACGAAATCTCAATGAATAAAGGATATGTATGTGTGCGTGCTTTCGCGGCACACAATCAAGCGGCGTTAATAGACAAAATCGCTCTTTGAAGATGGGTGTCTATTTTTATTTGTAGTTTGTGATTACTTGTTTGTTTTGCTTACAAGGTGCGCCTGAGTTTTTGTAGTTAATATCCCTGTTTTCACTGTTATTCTTCCATTTTGTTAAGTTTTGTTATAGTTATTTGTTAAGTTTTTGTTATTTCGTTTTGTTTTGTCACTTATTACAATGAGTGACCGGGAAACGCCAGGTCCCAGTGGCTTACAAAACCTGCAGAAATTTTCTTCTCCAAAGAAGAAACGTGCTAAGCAAAGTTCCTTAAGCTCGACGGAAAAAACTGTCATTGTTAATATATACAAGCTTCTTGAAGAGTCTGCAATGGACAGAAAAGAATATATATACCGCAAAGAAATCACTAAAAAGACGGCAGAAACGGTAGGTGTTAGTCTGGCTACCGTTTATAACACTCTTAAAGAGTATAAAGAGAAAAAACGCGTGGATTCTCCAACACCAACACAGAAGAAAACGAAAATAATCGACCGTCTTGATGATATCGATCTTGGTGGCATTCGCAGAAAATTTCACGAATTCTTTTTTCGTAATGAACCACCCACAGTTGCTAAGGTTTTAGCAGCGGTAAATGAAGACGAAAGTTTACCAAACTTTAAAAGAACTACTTTTCAAAAGGTAATAAAACAGTTAAACATAAAATATGTTAAACGGTCCAGACAGAGCACTTTAATAGAGAGAGGTGACATTGTGAGATGGCGCCGTCGTTATTTGTCGAAAATACAAAACTATCGACAGGAAAATAGAAAAATATTTTATCTTGATGAAACCTGGCTTAATGAAGGTAAGATATTAATAGTATATATTATATTCAACTTTACTTACTACTTTTTTAACTTCAGCCAAATTTAACCCTTAACAACCTAGCACCTGTTTTTGTCACACAACCACCTAGCACAGGTCTGTGAGACACCGGTACAAAATGATTCTCGTTTCTTAAACTGTGAAAGGTTATTATGAATATTGAATTAAAAGCTTATTAGGAACATATTAAACTATTGATTAGGAAAGAATGGCACAAGATAATATCAATAGTTTAAAAAAAATCTTGATTGAATAATAAACAATCTTATTTTTTTTATTATAAAGTACCATATTTGAAAGATAAGACTTATTACAGTAATCCCACGAGTGGGTACTTCTTTGTACTTTTTTTTAGATAATTAGGAATCTATAAACATAAAAAACATCAAATTATCTCAAATAAAATAAAACTTAAGCAAAATTGCAAGACCTAAACATGCAGTTTTTCAGGACAATTAATACAAGGTTTATGTGAGCATTTCAAGCAAATAGGTGCTCTGCATTCGATACACGTGTATTGTTTTTTACTTTTTGTTTTTGTAGTAACAAGTAGAACAGTTCTAACATACTGTTAACCTTTATTTAGCACTATTTCTTGAAGGAATTACTTTTGGAGTGGTTCCTTTGTTGCTGTCGAGAACGCGGCGAATAGTCATTCTGATATCACGTTGCAATTTCAAGTTCTTTGCATGACGCTTCATATTTGATTTACTGTTTAGTTTATTTCAATATACTAGTTTCACACTTCCTCTCTCCTGCACTATATTATACTATAGCGGTGTTAATGGAAAGGAAGAAGGGGTCAGAGGACAAGCGCCTTTTACAGAAAAGAATCCTTTTTCGAGTTTTCGATTGCACTTTAGATACCTTTACATATCATCATCTTCAGAAACAAACTGATCAAGAACTGTCGAAGATAAATCAGTTTTGGGCAGTACATTTATGTTGTTTTTCATTTTAGTTGTCTTTTCACATTGTGAGTCTGACTCGCAACTGCGTTCTAACACTTCCTCTAATCATAAATCTACATAAAAATCACCCCATTCATCATTTGGTACTGTTTCGTTGTCCTACCTTATAAATAAAAATCTTTTTCCAACCCCCGCTCAATCTTTTTACATTGAAAGTCATTTTTAAATAAAATAGAAAAAAATACTCAATTGTAAAATAGTCACGTAACCACCTAGCAGAGGTCTCTCAGACCCCGGGCGAAAGTTTAGAGCAAAACTAACGGACATACAATTGTGGAAAGAGCTTGTGTAGCTCTGAGAGGGGCTAGGAAAAGGTACCGGAACGAACAGGTTTATACGAAACTCGGGTGCAATAATATTCAAGTTTTTATATTTGGTGGTGTCTGTCAGACCTATGCTAGGTGGTTAAGGGTTAATAATGTTATAAACAACCATCAACAAATTGTATAAATTTAAATATTTGTGTTAAATTAAGGTTAAAAAATTGTTATGAAAAACCAAAATTCTGTGACCCACACACAACTCCATACTTTATTTGTTTAGGCTTCACAGTTCCTTGTTAGTATTCTATAATTTCCATAAAGATGCTACTTATAATAAAATGTATGACTTTTATTTTTTATTTTTAGGTCACACCAAGTCCAAAGTGTGGCAGGACGGCTCCATAGTATCATCTCGAGAGGCACACAGACAAGGCCTTTCAACTGGATTAAAAGCACCAAGCGGTAAAGGAAAACGCCTAATAATACTCCATATTGGTAAGTATTTTAAGCGTTACAAATTAGTAATGATCTATTCTAATATACATATTTATTTATATATATGCTGAAATCCTTTCGGAACATGTCATCCGAATGTCAAAACACCCGTTCCCAAAACATCCGTTTCAAAATAACAGTTTCCTAAAATGACAGTTTTTAGAATGACTTTAAGCTTATAACATCTGTATGCTAAAATACTCATTTCTCATTGCATACATGTGCCAAAACATCAGTTTCTAATGACACCCTTTTATAACTACTACTACTAACTAAAGCAGTAAATATGTGTCACAATAACTAAAATAGGTATAGAATTAACACTTTCACTGTCCGTGCATTACATGTAATGCACTGATGAGTTAGCTCCGTACGTCCGAAATTATCCGCACTAACACTATTGGATGACATGTTCCGAAAGGTTCTTGGTGGTTAATAGTGTATTGGGGTTACTCCGATCTGATACCCTAAAAAATTCACCCTAGGGTGAAAGCTGGGGAACGTATGTCTGAGAATTTACCCTTTTATTTTAACTAGCATAAGATCGGAATAACCGGTGTATTGTATGTCATGCACGGACGTACGGAGCTAACTCATCAGTGCATTACATGTAATGCACGGACAGTGAAAGTGTTAATGTAGCAATACAATTTAGATCAACTAATATTATAATGCTGATTAAATTGACCCGTTTGACATTTTGTTTATACTATTACAAACCTATTGAAATAAAAAACAGATTTATATTTTAATGTTTATTTTATGTACTTAATATTAAATAACAAAATAGGATGGCTTATAAAAAAAAAAGGGGTGCTCTTTTTACGTTATTTTTCAGGGTTCCGTACCAGTTTTGAAAAAACGGAACCCTTATAGGATCACTTTGTTGTCCGTCTGTCTGTCAAGACCATTTATCTCAGGAACGCGTGGAGGTATCAAGCTGAAATTTTCACCAAATTCTAAGGCTTGTTGCCTCTTAGTGCTGTAAAAAAATCAAACTGCTAATCCAACACAATCAAGAGATATAGCCGTTTTTGTCGCAAATTTTAGAGGGGTAAATGCAAAAACCTACAGGGTACTTCCAGTCTACCTACAAACTTGAAATTTGGCATGAAGCAAGGTCTTAAAAAACATGTAATGGGAAAATTCCGAAAACCTTAAATTTTTACTTTAATCATATTATATTTTAATTTCACAGAATTTGGGTACTAAATAATTGATACCATTTCTTTTTTAGCGAGAAATAACTGGAATTAAAACTGCTACGAAAACACTTACGAAGTACGTAAGTGTTTTCGTAGCTGTTGTAGTTCACGTAAAAAAGATATGGTATCAATTTCTCCGTACTGTAACTTGTACAATAGTTTCTTGTACTCTTCGTCAAATAAAATATCACCCTTCCTTCTGTTTTTTTTGGATGATATAAAAAGACTGTTAATTAATTTCGTATCAATACATTTTGCCTCTTTTCTCAATCTGTTAAGAAACAAGAAAAAATTTGGATTTACGGGAATGCGGCTGTTTAAGCGTTTATGCCACCCTTCAACGCAATTTGTTGTTCGGTGGCGTTCAAAGGCTACACTCAATATAGTTGGAGGCATCCTTGGAAACCATTGATTCTCCATGTAGTTTTTAAATGATGTAATTATTTCATTATCTGGATATAATTGTGATATAATAAGCCAAGCTTCGGGAATATAATCGGCCGGTAAAAGTGGTATTATAGCACAAAGGTTTGTTATATCTCTCCCAGATGATATTTCGTCAAGCTTCAGTTTCTTAGCTTGTCTCCATACTGCATCATTGTAATGATGAAAACAACCACTAATCTTTGCGTTTGAGAAAATAACCCGTACTGCATTCATTGGGGCTCTTTCGTAATCGGCTTTAAAGTTAACTATATTTAAATTAAGACTCTCCTTCAGCATGGAAAAGAAACGCATATAAGTTGATTCAGTCTTATTGGGCAAAAGACCGTAAATCACTGGTTTGACATTCGTAGATCTTTCGTTTGAATTAACATCAATGTGAAGGGTATATAACTGGTAGAAAGGTGTTGGTACCGACTTGAAAGTACCATCGCCCATACACGAAAAACTTTTATTACTGACCATTTCTCGGGCATGATAGGTAGCAAAAATTAAAATCTTTTCTGTTTCGCCATCTTCGATCAGTAGGAAGTTTTCGGCCAAAATTCTTGGAACATGAGCATCCGAAAGAGTATTTATTTGCAGTTTTTCACATTCCAAATAATTCTTCCTTGCTCTGTATAAACTGCTTTTGTGTGAATCAAATAAAGGCACTGAGCCTTGAAAATTTTCAAAATTTTTATCATAAATCTGTTCAATAGGCATTAAGTTTTCGCATACATCCCTTTTACAATTTTCGATTATTAATTTGATCTCATTATCTTCTGAATTTGGGTTACATGCATGTAGCTTTGGTTCTCGTAATATTTTATTATTTTTATCCAAAGTGACTGATGTAGAGCAATCCTCGCTTATACACCGCCAGTAAGAAGAACCACTCTTTTTATTTTTTGTGTGTAAGTTATAGCGGTGAATACCGATCAGCAAAGAATCTTTACCTTTTTGCGTTTTTATAAATTTAATATCCATTTTGTAGTCTACCTACTGCAAACTAGATTACAAAATGCAATAAACATGACATTGAATATCAGAAAAAATGTCATCAGTTAATAAGTGGCCAGTTATGAATTTTATCTATTCTTATACGTAATAATATGGAACTGATAATTGTAATGAGGTTATATATTCTTTAAACTTGTGGTGGTGGCGGGAACGGATGTTTTGGGATTAGGTCTTTTGGAGAAACTGATATCAAACCAAATGTTTCTTTTGGGAATATTGCAATTTGGAAAACACATATATTAGGAAACTAATAATTTAGGAAACGGTGGTAACGGGAACGGATGTTTTGGGAACGGGTGTTTTGACATTCGGATGACATGTTCCGAAAGGGCTGAAATCTTTACTAATACAATAGCCCCAGAAATGGATTTAAATGTTAAGTGGTTTTATAATAGGGCAAAACCACTTGAAGTGAAAAGAGTAATGTAATAATAACATATTATTATTTTCTATTTTTAATTTAACTGTAGAGATTTTGTAATGAATTTTATTGTTGTATTATAAATTCGTTAGTAGGTATATAATAATAATATTGCAATTTAATTTAATAATTTAGTTTGACATGACCAATAATTTCATTTAATAAATTCATTGGATTAATAAATATAATGTTTCTATTTAATTTAATTTAGTGTAACCATTTCAATAAGAAATAAATTAATTTGTCATTTATTGTGTGTATGTGATATATATTTAATTACAATGTTTTTTCAATGTACGGGTATAATTGCTTGAAAGAAAGAATTTTATTTCATTTTTTTATAAAGGAAATAAAATTTAATACTTATAATGATTTGTATACTTATTAGGACACTATTTTTGAACTATTTTGTCAAATATTAACTTAAGAATATTAAATGAAAATTATAATTTTTAATCGTTTAGTTTAGTTTACCAGCTCATAAATTAATTACTATAATGGTGTAATTACTATACATTATGTCTCTTTTTTGAAGGTAGTGAAGATGGATTCCTGGAAGGTGGGGATCTGATTTTTGAAAGCAAAAAAGATGGAGATTATCATAGAGAGATGAATTCGAAAATGTTTGAAGAATGTTCAGTCAAATAATTGAAAAAATTGAGCGTAACTCTGTGATCGTAATGGACAATGCACCTTATCATTCACGTCGCTCCGAAAAGATACCCACAATGGCATGGACAAAAATAAACATACAAAGCTGGTTAACAGAAAAAAACATTGCTTTTGAAGCCACGATGATTAAACGAGATTTAATTGATTTAGTTAAACCAGAAAGAGAAAAGTATAATGAATATGTAATAGATAAACTTGCCAGGGATCATGGTATTGACCTTCTTAGATTGCCTCCATATCATTGTGAATTAAATCCAATTGAAATGATCTGGGGGCAAGTAAAAGGCCATGTTGCAGGAAAGAATACAACTTTTAAAATGGCAGACATAAAAATTTTACTTAAAACTGCCATGGATGATATTACCCCTACAGCATGGCAAAGGTGCATTGAGCATGTGGTTAAAGAGGAGAGAAGGATGGCCGACCTTGACGGTCTTACAGACAACATGTGGGATCAAATGGTTGAGCCCTTTATTATTAATACAAATGATTCTTCTTCAAATTCATCTACTTCGTCTGATGATGACTAAGATGTACTTACTTTTTGGTTCAAAAATAAATGGGTGTCGATTATAAATATGCGGTTTGTTTTATAATACCTTATTTAATGAAGTGCAAAATAAACCCCCTTCTTTTTTTATTACATTAAAGCCTTGTTGGTATAATGGTTATAGTATGTGATTCCTGAATGTTGTAGTATCCATTAGGTTGTGGGTTCGATTCCCACACCAGGACAATACTCTAGTAAATTGTAAGTATATCATATAAACAAAGTATTATCTGTTATTAAGCATCCACAATACAAGCTACGAGTTATGAATGTATTGGTAAGCTGTCAGTTTCATCGTAACGAGGTATATGTTACTTTGTCTAGCTAGATGAAACTCTATTTACGAATTGTTTGACCACTCGTAATAAGCATACTGTTTATTTTTATATTTGGACATTAAATTATGTGTGATGGGTAGGTAGTACCACAAGGTCCATGTAGTGCTACTTACACCTGTACACATAAATGTTTTCTCCACCCCATCTCATCTCGTGGGTAACAAAGTGACTTAGAAATATCTAGCCGGTATCGGAGCCAGTTCTGCTGTGAGGGAAGAACAACTCGAAATAAAAGCCTGTACCAATCTCTCTGGACAGCGGTATAGAAGACCAATATCTCTATCCGGAGGAGAGCCGTCCTTGCAGTGGGATATTAACGGACTGTTATGATGGACAAGTATATAAAGCTGGCCTACTTTGCAAAACAAAATTTGACACGGGTAAAACCGCGTGGAAAGATTGTGAAAAAATATTCTCAATAAATTTATGTTGTCAACTCCTGCTTAGCAACGGAATGACATTGTTGCTAGGCAACTGTTTGTCATTAAACATTCTACATTGGTTTTGGCCCGAGTATAGACATATACGAGAAAGAGAGATAGAAAAGTACGAGAAGACATAAATATTATGTCTTCTCGTACTTTTAAGGCCTACGCAGACCAGGACGGCATAGCAATGGGTTTTTAATTTTTAGTAACGGAAATTCAACCGTACTATTACAGAAATACGACATAAATTGCTATGCTTTAAAATGATGCCGTGGCATTGGAAGGGATTTTATCGCGCGGCATTTTTAATTTTAAAGCATAGCAATGTATGTCGTATTACAAATACAAATAAACTTTATTGTACACCAAAGAATACATAACAAAATAATATTTTACAATTTATTTCTGGAACAATGGAATTTTTACTAATGGAAATTCAACCGTACGAATTTCCATTAGTAAAAATTAAAATCCCTTGCCATGCCGTCCCGGTCTGCGTAGGCCTTTATTTACCTTCACAGGCCTGTACCTCCATTTTCCATAAGGATCAATCATAAGTTGGATAATACCACTTACCATGTTGATATTCATACATACATACATTTGTATTTTGTATTTTTATTTTATTAAAAGTAAGTTACACATTGGATACAATATTTTATCTGCCAAACTGTATAACAGTTTGTACCTTTTGTAAGGTACAAACTCACACCTTATCCCGTCCGGGATAGGCAGAGACGACAGAACGCCACTTGTCACAATTCTGGCAAACAGATTGGGCCTTGTCCACATACATTAAACGAGTCATACATGCGCGTCGGTTACGAGTGCTCTTTATTTGGCCCTTCATCAATATGCAATCTTCAAAATGCTATCTGGTCAACTTAAATATGTTTTCCGGGGCCTACCCGCACCAACTAGCCCTTTCACACTAGCCTTGTTTACTTGTTTCGTAAAACGCTCATCATTGATATTCAATTATTAAATAATCAAAGATTTAACTTACCAGCCTCCTTACTGACAGAGTAAGGTTGCCTCGCATTCTTTGACATGGAGACATGCACATTGTTGACGAGGTCAGGCCTGATGGGCGCCTTGAACACAAACGGTAGCGGTAATGAGGCACCAGCTACTGCCTCATTCTTCTCTGTGTACACCGACACTAACGGCCGGGCTACTGATAGACTCTGCAAGAAGATAACACATGAAAAATCAGCATATTTTTCACAGTTTTTTGCAGTGGGACATTCATGGGCTGTTATGATGATATGGCAAACATGTCTGGCGGGCAGGTGCATCCAGAGTCCCGAAAAGATGGAAAATGAGTCGTATAAAATCAAAACCAGCAAAATAAGTTTGTCACATATTTCGGAGTATCAATAATAAAGATTCAACAATACCGTTAATTAGTTACTAACGGTATTGGTTGATTTGTGTTCATTTACAGATTAATTGTAAAATAAGTTGTTCTATATAATTATCTGTGGAATCTATTGATATGAACTTTTTTTTTTTATGTCCTAGATATTTGATGAACCTATTTTGCCGGTTTTGATTTTATAAGACTCAAATATTGTGTAGCTACTATTACTGTACTACCTCTATATATTCTGTTAATTGTCTTGTAAATGTACATATCCATAGTTTTGTAGACTATGTTACTGGATCAGGTTAAATACTGGATGGATCAGCCTAATAGTTTTTGGTGTATTTTCTTAAACATTTACATTTAATACTTTCTTGTTTTACTCCTTGAAAGTCAAATTAAGTTTCAAGGTGTACTATGCTACAGATATGAGATTTTAGTTTGTTTACTTTAAACAATCACACTAACAGAAGTATAATGTGATAAAGATTCTTATAAGTACAAAGGATTATTACTCTTTTATTTAATTAGCCTACAACTATGAGGTTTTTATAATTATATAGTATCTTATAATTTCAAACTACAGTTTTGAGTCTTACACCTTAATAAAAGATACACAAAATAAAAAAAACAATGTTGAGGGAATGCAAATGTTTTCCACACGTCGACACATTACTATTTATGGACTAAATGTAATGTTTCCTTAGGGAAAGTGTTAATTTACCCCTATAATTGTACCTGAGAGACTATATAGTGCAACCAGGAAGAGTATAAGGGGCTAACATACTTAATACAAATAAATGTGAGCTACTAGTAGCAAAAAGTTTGAAAAAAGTGCAGTAAATATAATAGAAAATGAGGCTTTTATCCCAAAGTTCTTGTTCCGAACGCATCCAAAGATCCGGTCATAACTTTAAAACATAACCTCAAAATAACACATTACAGGTAAAATTATATTCATTAAATCCAAGGGTAGGTTAATTGAAGGATTTAAAAATCATGTTACGTAGGTAAATTAAGTATAAATAGGAGTAAACGTATAGTAAAATACTAATTTATAAACAATACCACAGTGGTAACAATTCAATGGCGTGTCCAAGAAACTCATCATAACCATAATTTTAATTTTGTATGTTTGAGACTAAGCATTTAATTAATACGT
This sequence comes from Schrankia costaestrigalis, assembly GCA_905475405.1. Lineage (NCBI taxonomy): Eukaryota > Metazoa > Arthropoda > Insecta > Lepidoptera > Erebidae > Schrankia > Schrankia costaestrigalis. Next base: position 3,490,885 of record FR997855.1, read on the forward strand.
TAATTAACACTAATACGCTACTATACAACATGTTACTTACGAAATAACACCGTACACTTGGAGAAATTGGGAAAAATATTTGCAAACACGTGTTTGAACCACGGCATGAATTTCAATATACATAATCACTTGCACTGAAACCGCTTACAACACAAAACTATATTGGTAAATGAAATACGCATCAGTTTATAATAGACTTACCATTTCGCTTTATTAGCGAAGATATTCCTCTAAAAACAAACTATAAGCGGTGGTAAAGACCATCCGCCATGCCACGGAGGAATAAAAAGACCGGAAACTTGAACAAATTTTTGACAGTTTAGAAGGGCAGTGGCCAGCCTAAAAAACCCCAAATGAAATCCTTTTATGCATAGTTTTCAATGATAAAATTCTACTTATAACACAATCATAAAATATTCTTTTGATAAATCTTGAATTATAAGTATCAGAAACACGTAAATCTATAGTTTTACTATAAATAAAACAAAAACAAAAACTGGTGTTGAATCATATTAAAAAAACATTGGCAATGTGCGTGAATGAGACAATAAAATATATCTCACACTTTATAATAAAAATTGCAAAGAATATTAGTAACTGACCTTTGATACTTTAAAACTACGCAACACGAGCGTAAATATAAATATAAAATAAAATAAAAACATATAAAATACGTCAAATTTTAAAAAAGTTTTAGGAAGTTTCGTAGTTGTTTGTTTATGCAAAAAAGAAATTTTATACTTATCAGATAATATTAAACGACATAAAACAACCATAAAATGATATTATTATTTTTTCCATAAATTCTCTTTTTCCCAACGTATTTAATGTTAAACCAAAACAATTCGATTTTTATAAGAATTAGTTAATTAAAACCGTAATAAAAAAAACAATTTAATAGTAATAAAAATATTTTCAGCCAAAAAGTAATTTACATTCTCTATTTAGAAGTAAAACGAGGCAGCATTCTTCAAAAATGTTGCCAGGTTACCTGCCCTGCCACCCTCCTATAAGAATTAAAGATCAGACGAATAATAATAACAAAGAACTATTCTAATAAACGATTATGCACCGTATTTATACTCAAGGTCATCAAGAATAATCAAGACAAAGCGTTATTCCATTCTATTATAAATTTTTTTAAATATAAAATACTATATTGGTTGGTATTTTATGTAATTCATTACATACATACATTATGTAGGTATCAAAATTTTGATTAGTGGTCCCAATCCCAACTTAATCATTTGCAAAGATGTCATAAAAGGGAGATATGATATATGCTCACAAATCAATCAAAACATGTTCCTAACACTGAAAAGCCAAGCATGAGTAATTGATAAAAACTACACAGTACACTGAATTCACCAATAATCGTGGTTGCTAAAGTGATGTGTACGTGTAGAAAATGGTATTACAGTGATTTAAAATAAACTATAATACCGGAAATGAATTATAATTACTTGTGATATGAGATCGCTTGTAATTTATTAACTTTAGAATGATAGTTGGTGCAGTGTCCTTAAACACTCAATCAAGGATTTATACGTTTTCCTCAACGTTATACGTTTGTTTGCTCTACGTTTTGAACAGCATGACAGTTGCACATCGACTAGAGAGAGGCCAAAAATACTTGCTTATAAAATAAAATAAATAAAATAAAATAGTTTTTATTTCGAACACAGGATTCATATCATGTTAGTAACAATACACTTAGGACTATGTTAGTAAACAAAAACATTCTTAAATATTAAAATTATTATTATTTTGTTACCAATTGTACGGTGGACATGCATCTACACATACATTGGTTCAAAATAGGCGAGTCATACCTTTCGGCAATCATTCGCAAAATACTGTTGGAGCTGGCCCGAACTCTATAGAGCAAGGAGGCTGTTTTTTTGCGCCATATTGCAAGGAAGTCATTTGTATGGCTTTGTGCGAACATACCTGATGCACTACAGAAGCGGGGCAGCCCCATCAGCATTCTATAGCCATTATTATATAGGACACGTAAAGCGTTGATGGAGCGCTGCGTATAGCTCGTCCACAGGCTGCACGTATAAAATACTTGGCAGTAGGCTTTAAACAAGGTAATTTTGACTGTCTCACTGCAACGTGCAAACCTGCGGGCCACCATGTTACATCGCACCGCCAACGCTCTACGTTCCCTCTCGATATCAGCTTGGTCTTTAAGGTCGTCGGTAACATAATGCCCTAGGTATTTAAAATGATACACTCGCTTAAGCTCGCATTTATTAAGTAATAAAGGAGGTATAGATTCCGGGCATTTACCACCCCCGGCCTTGAAAACCAAGTACTCACTTTTTTTGACATTATACACTAACCCATGGTCAGCAGCGTAATGCTCACAAGCTCCAAGTAACTCCCTGAGCGCCTTGATTGTGGGACCCAGCAAAACCTTATCATCAGCATAGCTAATGTTATTAACGCTTACATCGTCAATACGACAGCCAATTTTTTTGTTACTTAGTTCCACAATCAAGTCGTTGATGTAAACATTAAAGAGCTTTGGAGATGTTATACCACCCTGTCTCACTCCACAATTCAGTTTAAAGGAGGCAGAAAGCTTACCGGCCCATCTCACATTATTTACTTGATTGTGGTACCAAAACTGAAAAATACGCAACAGCTCTGCTGGCACTTTTCTCTCCCGTAGCTTTTTCCACAATATATCATATGATACGAGGTCAAAGGCACGGGAGAGGTCCAGGAAACAAGCATAAACCGGTGTTCTACGCTGGGTGTAATATTGTACTGTATGTTTCAAGCTTAGTATTGCTGTTTCAGTGGACAGCCCAGGTCGAAACCCAAATTGGGCATCATGTATCTTGAGTAGAGGCTCCAGCTGAATATCCAACAGCCTATCGAGTACCTTTGCCATGATGGTAGCTAATGAGATGGGTCGGTAATTACATTTGTCTGTTACATCACCTGTCTTGTTTTTAATTATGGGTACAACAATTGTTTTCATTAAATCACAGGGAAGGTATGAATGACACATGCAGAGTGAATAGAACATGGCCAGAGTTCTAGGCAAATGAGGCCCAGCGTACCTGAGGTGTTCGATGCTGAGACCATCATGACCAGGAGACTTACCAGTCGTCATTTTACTAATAATCTTGGCCACATCTTTGGCGGGAAAACGAATTATATCATCCTCACGACAGACCCCAGCATCGACCACCTCCGACGGATGACCAAGAGGTGACTCTAATTTAAAATGTTCCACAAACATATTCGCAATACTTTCAGGTTGATCAGCCCCCCCCACACTCACAGCAAGGCTAGGTCTGGCATTCAGTTTACTTGTGGCTTTCCAGAAGTGCTTAAAGTCCCCACCCTCACGATGTGAAGCTATTATGTCTAGTTTAATTTGCTCCTGGTGATTTTGACACCATTTAAGTTTATTTTTAAATATGTTGCGAGATAAACACATTTCCGCGTGAATAAACCCTGAGGTAGATTTATTGTGTAAGAGCCAGTTCTGATAGCCAACTCTAGCCCGCATGTGAGCTTCCCGCACATACCTATTCCAGCCTACAATCTGTGCCTTGTGTTTATTAGGTCGACGTTTAACATAAGTCTGTGTGGCTGCTTCAGAGAGAACGTTAACAATATTTATAAACATTCTGTCTAAAATTTGCCTGTGTTCATGATTATCACAATGAGCATTATTACACATACCTAAGTCCTGGGGGTACTCGATCAACCGTAATCCGCTGTTACAATGACATAGTCTAGTATATTCAGTCATCTGACCATTGTCTTTCTGACCCCAAATTATTTGATTACAAGGGGTTTCCACAATATCTGTTATTTTCCTATTAATACTTAACCTTCAGTTTATAAACATAGGATAATGGTCAGACCAGAAAACATTATGTACTATACCAATATCTATTATTGTCTGCAATGCAGATTCAGTAACCACACAGTGGTCTAGCCATCGCCTACAGCCGTGAGCTTCACTAATATATGTATAGCTATCAGAGTCAATTCCTAATTTTTCAATATCCGCACATATCAATTGTTGCTCCGTACAAAAGTCTAAAAGTTCATAACAAAAAGACTCACCAGGATGACTATTGTAGTCCCCAAGTAAATAGGCCGATTCAACGTTCTCACTATCGATAATCGATCACATTTCAGCCAAACATTCAGTGAACTCCGTTAAGTTTTCATTACAATCGGTCGGCATATACACGCTAAACACTATTATCGAAATATCACCGATTAACGCTTTAATTGCCACTAACCGCGCACTGACACACTCGATCACAGTGACCGTTTTGAACGCTTGTTTTCGCCACAAAATAGCAACGCCACCGAAAGGACGACCTCTTAATAAATCAACTGAAAGATCTACAGCCGATTTGCCCATATAGGCAAAATCCTCGTGTATGCTGCCGAGGAATGGTATGTCATAGGGCAGCAGCCAGGTTTCTTGCAGTGCGACTATATCAGCTGATTGACATAATGTTCTTACATCTTCAATAGACCTTTTAACTGACTTGCAGTTGAAACTGATTAGTTTAGTTGTATGATGAGTGACTGAATCCATAGTAGTTATTTATTTATTTGCTGTAGTGACTGAATCCATAGTAGTTATTTATTTATTTGCTTATAACATATCTACCTTTTTATAACATCATTGGTCATTTGTCATTAATTACCTACACAGTTCAAAACCTATTCATTATACCTCGCATCCCTACCTGCATGGATTTGTAACTCTTTGTACCTATTTGACACTTTGTTGACAGAAACGTTACGTAATTTGATGTAAATAACGAAATGTATGCTGTGTATTTACATTTTTTTAATAATTATCTTTATATTGTACTATAAATAACATTCTGTAGTCCAATTTGATGTATTTATGATGCTTCCCGTAAGAAACTTATGCTATACTTTTTATTTATTTTATAAGTTTATAAAGTTAAGTTTAAAACATTTTTACTCTTTTAGAAATACAATGGAAGGAGTAGACGAAATAAACAAGCCAAAATGCAGTCGGGATCCTGAGACCGTTCAATTACCAAAGTCAGATCAAAATTCGCACATAGAGAATCAAGACGCAGAATGTTTATCAGTGCCCGCGCCTGTTCCCTTTTCTATATTAGCAAAGTCAAGTACAAATACCACATTTCCATATCACCCCTGCTGTTCTCACGTTCCTTTAATAATAAAGCCATCTGAATTAATAGCAATAACTAATATGCCCCGACTGTCACGTTTACCTTCACCGATGTCAATACTAACGCCCAATCAACCTGAATCCTTGTTTCTATTAGCACTATCAAAACTTAATGAAAATTCGATTAACTTATTATTAATCAAATATTTGCAATCTAATCTAAATAAAGCTGTTAGTAGCGGTAGTAAAAACGATGACATAACGCCTCCAGCTTCATTAGGCAATGCACCTCCATCTTATTCCTTTGTGTTGCGGCAAATGGCTGCTCGAAGAAGACCAAGAATTTTAGGAACTTTTATCCCATCTCGTTCTTTTGTGCAACATACCCCGCCTCCGACATATGCAGCTGCTTTTGATATTATTTATGTAGACCCTACACCACCTCCTCCACCTAGAGACTACTCATATGGATTTACTTCAATGCCTGTCATCTGTCCTGAATGTGGTTATGCGGGGATGACTCTTACAACCAGTAAAGTAACTTTATGCACACACTTGTGTGCTGTTATGTTATGTCTCTTTTGCTGTTGGATCTGCGCTCCCTTGCCGTATATTTTACGTTCATGCAAAGACGTATATCATTACTGTAGAAGCTGTAGAAATTACTTGGGTATGTATTGTCCAACAAGTCCAGAGTCATTTCCAGCTAGATAAAAGTTTTAAGAAGCCACGTTTAGAGTTAAAACTGCAAAGGGTTTGCAATATTTCTGAATTTGTAGTCGAAGCAAATAAATTTACCCAACGAAGTATTTAACAAACTACGCCAGACGAACACGTTTACCTGTTCTGTGCGTTAAAGTACTTATTTTATATTTACTAATTACTAATTGAGAACAAAGAGGAAGTCCTATTTTTGAAGTTTTTAGTTCTATTGAAAAATTTATCCAACAAATTATGCAAGAACTTAGAAGATTGTATGTTGTATATGGCAAAAAGCTACTGACCAACGAAACGATTAGTGTTCTAAGCACATGGTTTCTAAATTTTTAACTCTTTGGTCATTTGAATTATGTATATCATATAGTTATATATTATTTTTGTATTTAATAATAAAATAAGATATTACATTGCTGTCATAATTTGAATTTTAACTTAGTTTTATTCTAACTTTTAACTGTTGTACCAGCTCCGAGGTTAGAACTAGAAGAACATATTAAACCACTTGTGGCGACTGTAGTGATTTAATATTATTCTATATTATTACAGTGCCTATAGGCCACGCCACCCTGATATACGGATCCCCTCGTCCTATATTTGTCAGGCATAGGCGCACGACTAAAGTAGCCCCTATTAAAATTAACCACATCACGCACAAACGGTTTTTTTTGGTTCGCTGACAGTGTAATTTCCTACTCTTTGCAAGCTATATTTAATTTAGAAAATTACCTTTTTTTTCACGTCTATAAATGCTACTATTTGCGATCCCTGCTATTAGTTAGAGCCACATTTTTCGCACCATAGACAATTAGTTGAAAATTTAAAATAAAAAATCTCGGATAATTTGATTGTAAGAATCAAGATAAGTGACTAAAATAATGAAATGCATTCATGTTAAAATAATTTATTCGTTACAGTATTTTGTTTTCTTTTTTTTGAGTAGTCGGTTATCAATAATGATGTTTGCAGTAATTTGCAACAATTCGTTTCACAAAAAATGTGATGTTCTTATGGATGCGTTCAATTTTATTTCTGGTTATAGATTTTTCATATATATTTACTCTTGTTAAATCTATAATACTAGTGCTTTTTAAAATGACAGATGTATGTATATTTTGTATTAATGACTGTTAATTTCTAAATGATGTAAAATACATTTAAAATATCTATTTTAGTTTTGTTATTTCGGAATGCGTTCACTGTCAATGATGTTTCAACGCCCTCTAGCGACAAAATGTTCTGTGTAAAATTAGAAGTCACAGCCTTCCGTAAGTTCCGTGTGTGTTGCGGAAAAATCCCTTTTTGGGCGTCCGACCACATGTGTGAATAGTGAACAAAATATGGTTCTGTTATGATTTTATGATAAATAAAAGTTATTTCGTAGTAATCAGTACACGACATTGGTAGATTAAGTGCTTACGGATCGTTCAGTGTGCCAAAAAACTTGGAACAAGACGACGGAAGTGCATTTTTTTCGATGTAAATACGGTCCAACCAGGGTCAGTCCGGTGTGGTACGAGAGGTTCGCGCATATTTCTAAGCGACCGGCTCTGTGTGCGCGTTATTGGGACGTCTGAGTTGTTCGTGAATAATTCGACCTTCGTACTGTTCGATCGGGCCGCGTACATCGGGAAAGTTCGTTCGCTATTTGGGTTAACCCCATCATGCCGTCGTGTTGAGGGGCATGGAGGCGCGCTCGTGATCGTCTGTCGGCGCGGAGCGCGCGCCCGGGCTTACATAACGAGGACAGCGGCGGCATGGCCGCCCGCGTGTCCGCGGAGGGCGCAGGGCCCTCATACGCGTCAGTGCTGAACTTTAGAGGGGGTGACAGTAACAAGGAAAACATTGAGGCCCCACCAGGGGAGGTGCCGGACGCACCTCCCATTAAGCAGGACGATGAGGAAGAGGAAGGTTTTGTGCCAGTTATATCTCATGCCCGTCGTCCTGGTAAGGGGCGAAGGGAGCGGGAGCGCAGAGCTCCTCCCCGGCCACACAAAACTCCTCAGTCGCATACTGAACCGCAGCCAACAGCAGAACAACAACAGCAGTCCGCTGAGAGTCAACCAAAGAAGTTTGTTGAAGCACCCATTCCTAAAGTCAACCCTTGGCAGGTGAGTGTCATTATTATGTAAACATAAACAATGTCATAACATTAATGATGCAATTGTAGTGTACATACATTGAATGTTATAATATTCCAGCCATTATTTTACACTTAGTCAGGATGTCCTATAAGTTATACACATTTTATAAGCAATGAAGGTACAATTTGAAAACCCAGAGTTAACATTCCATCAGTCTTCCCTGTTCTGAATTATAAGAGTAATAAAAATATACCGTGATTTGTTTGTCAATACTTAGCATATAGCAATGTTCCAACAAAAAGCGTTACATGCTTAAGACTGCTTTAAATGTTACACATATAAGTGTCAATTTGCCAAAGGTGTATTGTATTTCGGCTTCTTCTATAATAAAAACTTTAGACTAAGCTTTCTTATGAATATAAAATATGAGTATTTCTACAGTTTACATTTCAGAGAATGCAAAATCCACTCACGCCTGTCTGTTTACTTATATCTAGTACAGTCATATCATTTCCATATAATATTCATCACATAATACAACCATGTTGTAAACTAAGCAGAGCTTATAGCTGTAAAGTAATAACTATTGCATTGTTTAGAGGTTAAGTCCATCTCAAGTGATAGAATTAAAAGTATTATGAATTAAATATTCATACACAGTAAAATATTTATGCCTGAGGTAATGATTTTGAATCCTATGTAGTCTTCTTATTTTCTACTGCTCCTTTTCGGGGACCATCAAGGATGCACTTCAACCCCATCGGATCTTTTGTGCTGGTCCCCTGTTCACCACCCCACGGCTTCCTCGCCTTCACGAAGGAGATGAGTAAGCCTAGCAGCAGCTTGTCAAGGTCACTAGGGGTAGAATAACCCACTCCTAGTACTAATCCTATGTATTACTATTAATTGTAAGATCCACAAATTATTCTCTTTGTGTGTGTTAATTTCATCTGTACAAGTTCCCATGTCACTGGGCTTTATTTCAAGTGTAAGGAGTAGCCTTTAAAAAGAATCCATAGTATTGTTATAAATGGGAAAGTGTGTCTGTCTGTTTGTCTTTCTTTCACGACAAAACGGAGTGACGAAATATGAAATCTTTACCATCTATGGTATTTGTATTTTATGTCTACTCTCAGGAACGTATCATCATTATCCTCATGTCATAGACCTCCTCCTAATATTTCTACTTTACTGGTTGTGTGCCTCCATCAATCATTACTTTTCTTTGAGCCCTAACCAGGTAGTCTGTCCTCTGACTCCATAAGTAGTATCTAATTTAAACCATACCATAATAAAGATAAGTGTAATTTTCAAAATCTAAACTCTTAACTAAACTGAGTATATCAGTTGTCAATATTTCATCATCCTTATATCACCTTAGCTAAAATTATGTAGGTAATGGATAGTTTTATAAAAACATCTATAAAGCTCTGTATATTATTAGCATATCAGCCAATAGATGTCTACTGCTGGACATAACATTCTTCCAAATAAAATACATCTTGCATATCAGATCAAGATGTGTATTGGAGAGAATTGTATTAACTACTAGCTGACACGTGCCCACTTCGTTAGGCGGCGAAAAAAACGCTTAAAGCGCGCACTTTTTTAAACATATTTCATTACTGCTTCACTCCTATTAGTCATAGCGTAATACTACATAGCCTATGACAATCCCCGATTAATGGACTATTCAACACAGAAAGTATTTTTTAAATTGGTTCAGTAGATTCAGAGATTACCCCCTACAACGTCACAAACACAAACTTTACCTCTTTATAATATTAGTTTAAATTATTCTAAAGACATGAATTGGCAGGTCATACAAAAAATATCTTGCTTGGTATTTAAACTCACAAGTCAAAATAAGACCTAAGAGTATGTTTCTTTGTTATTGTTTTGTTTTTTTATACCATGTTGGTGGCATACAGGCATATAATATAGTCAACTTGGTCATAAGTGGTTACAGTAGCCGTCATATATTTCTTATGCAATTTTTTCCTATACTTTTATGATATTCACAAGACAGTTATGAACGATTTTTAATGATAAATATTCTTAAACAATCATGTTAATTTCTGATAACATTAATAAAATGGTGCAATAGTAGACATGGTTACCTAATATATGTAGGTCATCATCATAACAGCTCATTAATGTCCCACCGCAGAGATGGGCCTCCCCCAGTGACTGAGGGTTACTTGGCCTACTAATACCATGCTGGCCAGACAGATTGGTATAGGGTTTAATTTCAAGTTTTACTTCTTTTTATTTCAAAAGATAGTAGTTACGGTTATTCCCTTAGTCCCTTAGTCGGTTTTTTCAAACACTCATGGGATGAGATGGGGTGGTGACATATTGTATTCTTACTCAGTCACCACAGGATATATGTAGGTATATAGTAGCCTTTATATACCTACTTCCAGAGGGATGTCCTTCAATGTGAGATAAAAGTTTGTTCCTTCCCTGAGATGTATTAATTCTCTAAGTATTTCCTCCAAATCAGTTCAGTTGGGATTTTAATAAGTTTCTCTTTATGTAGAAATAATATTTTAAAAATTTACCATAAGCTAGATTTTATGTTATCCAATAAAATATCCAACAAAATATTATGTTTGTGAGTATGAATGTATGTTTGTTACTCAATCACACTCTAACTGCTTAACTAGTTTGCATGAAATTTCATATCACTCTTACTATTCTGGCTGAAGATAAGTTTCTCTCCTTTTATTGACATCAATGCAGACAGCGCCACAAACTAATACTAGTTCATAATATTTGGATAATTCTCATTAAATAGAACCTTTTTTTTTCTTATCTTATCATTCAGTTGTTTTCATTGGTATATAAGTTGTACTAAGTTTGAGCTGTGAACAAGGTTAAGAGATTAAAATCACACTAATAATTCATTGCAAAGTCTTTGCCAATACAATCCTCAGTGTAAGAAATGTCTTTATAATAAAATATATAAGTAAAGTCCTAAAGCAGCTGCTTCTTAAAGTTATTTATTTACTAGCTGATGTGTGCCCACTTCATTGGGCGACGAAAAAAAGGTGTCCCTTTTTTAAACATATTTCATTACTGCTCCACTTCTGTTAGTCATAGCGTGAACTATATAGCCTATGCCACTCCCCGATAAATGGACTATTCAATACAGACAGAATTTTTAAAATTATTTTAGTAGATCCAGAGTTTACCTCCTACAAGGTCACAAACTTAACCTCTTTATAATATTAGTATAAATTTAAAGACTGTTCTAATGTAGCTATATTCCAAATTTCATCAAAATCCATTCAGTAGTTTTGCATGGAAGAGTAACAAAATCCATCCATCTTCACAAACATTTGCCATTGACCCACATTAATGGATATTTTTGGCATATTTTTGTATACATTAAAATATGACTACTTTTTAGTAAAACAGTTTCATTGATAAATTGACACCATATACATTTGTAATTAATGAGTAATTTATACTTTTATACTAATATTATAAAGAGGTAAAGTTTATGTGTTTGTGACGTTGTAGGGGGTAATCTCTGAATCAAAAGACCCGTTTTTTAAATTCTTTTGTGTTGAATAGTCCATTTATCGGGGAGTGTCATAGGCTATATAGTATCACGCTATGACTAATAGGAGCAGTAATGAAATATGTTTAAAACGGGTACGGGTCAGCTAGTATTATATAAATTTATTCTGTATTTGCACATAATAATATACATTCATAATCTAACCTATATTGTATTTATGGCAAAAGTTTTTTTTCTTTTTTTTTATTGCTTTAAGGTGGCAGACGAGCCAGCGGCTAACCTGATGGTAAGTGCTAATCACCGCTCTCTTCAGCAATGCCAAGGCTCAACTAGGGCGCTGCTTACCTTGGGCATGCCCCATCCATCTGATCCTCAAATATACTGCACATTTCCTATCAATTCATTTTCAAAAATGGTTTTATGTTACATTTTTTTTAAAGTTAACTACCGCTCTTGCTATCGACTCCTGTCATTATAACAGCCCATTAATGTCCCACTGCAGGGACTGGCTTCCTCCCGTGACGGAGGGTTACTTGGCGTACTAATACCAGGCCAGGCGCATTGGTAAAGGGTGTTATTTCAAGTTTTCCTTCTTTTTATTTCGTAATGATATATATATGTAGTCCTTTATTAGGTTTTTACGACACTCATGGGATGAGATGGTGGTGAGATATTGTATTCTTACTCCGTCACCACGCGGATGATCTGAACCGACTCCTGCATCGCGGGATTTTTTAGAAATGAAACAAACTGACACAGATAACATCCAGGCTTGAGACAATATTTTGTGGATCACACAAATACAATGTATATCATGCGTATCAAACCCACGACCGTGTTTACTGCACACTACTGAGGCAGATGACATTATATTCTCTACCTATCACAACAGAGAAAATACCATGTTTTACCAATTTGATTTAACTTAGAAAATTTGGAATAATGACCTCTTTTATCACTGTTGACCTACTGCCTTAGATATTTAATTTTAGATTATGTTTATTTGAACATTAATTTTAATGGAATAACTGTTTCTGTGGTAAAGCGATCGTGTAAGTAAAGGTTCGATTCCCCGATCTAGCCATTTCCGACCATTCATCTGAGATCGTTGGTCCATTGGTGTCTGAGAGGGCCGGAGACTTTCATCTAACGTCCACTGCTGGACATAGGCATTCTCCAAGTATTTCCACCTTGTGCGTTCCTGTGCCTCCCTTATCCATCGGTTTCCCGCTAGCTAGTTCGTCGGTCCATCGTTTGATGGATCTCATCACCCTGCTTTTTTCGCCATTCCAAAACTTTGTATGTTGCGTAGACTTTTTAATGTAAAAAAATAATTTTGGCGATTATTTCGCTACCTCGATGGTCTAAAAAAATGCCGCGCCTCTGTTACCTGGGGGTGTTTACGCTGCTTATGCACGCGACTATACCGTTAAGCTATGTCGCACCTGATATTAATAGATCTATCTAACGATAGAGGCGATTCTACCAAAATTATTTTATGAGCGATTTGAGCATGTGAATCTACCCTCAGTGGTTCTTTATGAATACAGATTTTGTTTATTCTGCATGTCAATTCTCGTACCTAAAATTCGGTTAAGTTAACTTTTAGTTGTCAAATTGTCACACTCTAAATAGAACTTTAACACGACCACAAAATATTACAATTGCAATAGCAAAAACATGACAACTAAAAGTTAACTTAACCGAATTTTAGGAACGAGAATTGACATGCTGGTAAAACATTCTTCAACGGTCTTTGTCAGGTGTGTTGGTGTCATCTAACATGACGCCCTCTGTGGCGTAGTGGTTATATAACATGACTGCTACGCAGAAGTCTCGGGTTCGATTCCCGCTCAATGCAAATCTTTGTGTGCATGAACATGATTGTTTGCATTGGTCTGGTTGTTTTCTATGTATATTATGTATGAACTTACAAAAAAAAGTATTTTAAGTATGTTTATCCGTTGTCTAGTACCCATAGTACAAGCTTTGCTTAGTTTGGGACTAGATGGCGTTGTGTGAATGTGTGAAATTAAAAATCTCAGCCGAACGACGTGTACTGCTGGACATAAACCTCCTTCTAACGTCAATTTCTGCTTCCTCTGTCTTGTGCCTCCGTCGATTGCCAGGAATGCTTACCAGATAGTCGTTTCACCTTGTGAGGGGTCTGTGAGATTGCTTACCTTATCCCACTGTGGAGGTCGCGGTGACGTAACAGCACCACACCTCCAACGAAAAGGGAGGATCCTTCGACCAGGCGAGGGTGATAGTGCCTGGCGGGACAACTGCCCAACGGTTGTTCGTTGGACGTAATCGCAATCGTTGTGCAAATGTTGATATTGTGATTCAAGATGTATCTGACATCTGTTGATGGTGGGTGGTACTGAGATAATTTCTCAGTACCCACCACCTTTCTTTTCCATATTATACAAAGAAAACACCCAGGCCAATAGAATGCAAACTCTCACGTTCAATTGGTCATGCACACAGTGATTAGCATTGAACGGGTATCGAACCCTAGACCTCTGTGTAGCAGCTTTGAACTATAACCACTACGTGACAGAGGTCGTCAATTACGGGCAATGCAGGATATTTACTTTTTTCTTGACTCCTTAAATGCCTAATACTATTTTCATAAGGGTCTTACTCGCGGTATGTACTACTAGGATAAATAACTAGGTTTTTCACGGACGTTTCGGTCGACTTGCAAGGGCCCTGGCCGCGGAGGGACCCTAGCGAGTCAGCCGGAATGTCGGAGAAAAACCTAGGTATTTATCCTATTAATATCTAGGCTAAGTAGTATATATCGCGAGTAAGAGCCGTATAGAATAGTATTATGTATACAAATCGCGATAGTTTAAAATCCTTGAATGCCGTCATCTCTTTCTTTACTCCGTTTTCCACTTGCCAGGACATTAGACGTATTTACCTATTTGGGTAAAACCATGTTTTTTTCTCAAGTGTGTGGCTAACGGTTAGTTCCCAGGTTTTCAGTCCTTATTATCTATACTAATATTATAAAGAGGTAACGTCTGTGTGTTTGTGACGTTGTAGGGGGTAATCTCTGGATCTACTGAACCGATTTTAAAAATTCTTTCTGTGTTGAATAGTCTTATTTACCGGGGAGTGTCATAGGCTATATAGTATCACGCTATGACTAATAGGAGTTGATCAGTAATGAAATATGTTTAAAAAAGGGCGCGTTTTTTTCGCCGCCCAACGAAGTGGGCACGGGTCAGGTAGTCATTTATAGGGTTACCATAATGTCGTATGGCCGAAAAGTCAGTTTGATATAGTGCTTGCTATCAGGTCTTCGCAAAGCTAGTCCGCATTGCTTCATCTTAAATGAGCCAATAGCATGTACACAGATTACCTGATAAAGGAGGTCAGATGAGATCTTAAGAGCATTAATTCCAGCAGAAGACCAGGCAAGCATTGTGTGTTCCGGCTTTAAAAAAAAAGACTGTTAGTTTTTGCTGTTTTAGTCGAGTTATACTATGTCCAGCCGTTGGGGCAGAAAGGTTCTGGAATGGCGACCGCGTACCGGAAAGCGCAGGGTAGGGAGACCCCTCACACGGTAGACCGACGACCTAGTTAGGACGGCGGGAACCCGATGGATGAAGGAGGCACAGAACCTCACAAGATGGCAATACGTGGAGGAGGCCTATGTTCAGCGGTGGACGTCGATTGGCTGATATGATGATACTACATCCTTGTGTTTATGTAATAGTTACAGCCAGTGCCTATCCTAAGTTAGTAATCCTAAAGGCCGATTTACACATCGACAAGTACAGTAGCGAGTTAAGTAGTAAGTTGTTGATTAAGTTGATTTGAATAGATCTCCATCCTATTTTTTGGCGAGTAAAGTACGAAGTAGCCCCCTCTCTCGCGTCTCGCCAACTTAACTCGCCAAAAAATAGGATCGAGATCTATTTAAATCAACTTAATCAATAACTTACTACTTAACTCGCTTCTGTACTTGTCGATGTGTAAATCAGGCTTTATGAGCTACCTGAGTCGTCAAAAAATTATATCGTAGCAATCGCAATTAAGAAAATTAGGTATTGCATTTTGCGTTTTAAAATGTCGTTATAATGTATGTTTTTTTATATTATTACATAATTTTTTAGTAAGTAGATACAAGTCAATAATCTATTTTTAACAATGCCTGCAAGCACATGTGACTTAACATGTGTTAATTTTGAGGTTATATTATATCGCTTTACGTTATCTCGTCTCGTTTTTTTTTATCAGTGCGACTGCATATCACAATTATTATTTACGATTTCGTAATCGGTAACGTGCTCTTCATAGACTAGCGAATTTGATTCGCAGTGTTTTTTTTTTAAGAATTGGCGCGCTTATTTTGACGTTGTCGTTTTGACGTGTGATGCAAGATGGCGCTGGCTGTATGTGTTCGTTGTGTTAGTCGATTAGTTTAGTTTTTATTGACCTTGACTTATTGTTGAATCATGTTATGCAAGTTTATAATGTACGATGCTTTTAAATTTTGGTTTAGGTATGAATTTAGATGAATGGGTTGTTTGGATAGTAATATTTGAGATATATGGAAGTCGTAGGTTTGATCAATTTAACTGCCTAGGTAATAAGTCCCGCGTTCGAATACTATACAAAATAATTACTTTTATGATCAACTATTGTATTAAGTCTGGATGTCCATTGTGTCTTTAAAATTCCCTGCAACACAGGCCAACCTATACTCTATTCAAGATCATCATCATAACAGCCCATCAATGTCCCACTGCAGAGACGGGCCGCTCCCATGACGGAGGGATATTTGCAAAAATCCATAGGCTTTCAAAGATTTTTTTAATGGGCTGCTTTGATTAATTATAAAATATTTTTGTTTGAGATGTAATGAAGAATAAAATTATTAATAAAATAACGTTAGCCATATTAATAATATTATTTCTATGTGTACATTTATTAGCAATCGCTTAAACAACCATGAGTATTGATAACGCTTATCAATGTAAGTTTTATATATACATAAGATTATTTGATTAGCAATAACTCTTTTTTTTTCTTCTTTAAATGTAAGTTATTAACCTAACTTTAATCTATTTTATGTGTAACTAGCTGACCCGTGCACACTTTGTTGGGCGGCGAAAAAAACGCGTCCCTTTTTTAAACATAAGTACCTATTTCATTACTGCTCCACTCCTATTAGTCATAGCGTGATACTATATAGCCTATGACACTCCCCGATAAATAGGCTATTCAACACAGAATAATTTTTTAAATCGTTTCATTAGTTTCAGATATTACCCCCTACAACGTAACAAACACACAAACTTTACCTCTTTATAATATATGTATAGATAATATAATACTAGCGACTTCACTCGGTTTCTCACCCCATCGCGAAGCCATTTTAAATCGTCAGCGGTTCCGTTCCCGCCGTCAAGGCTCCTAAAGGGAGTGCCTTCCGCACGTCCTGTTAGTCAGTGTTCTGTCCAGTGCTGAGGTCCGTACCCCAAAGGGCTGTTCCCGGAGTACGTCAGTTAAATAATCTTGGTTGAGGGCCCTCTATTATCTCGGTCAACTATTTAGTCCACAATAAAAAAAGGCTTGTCTTACTCCGAATTTTCAAAAATTTTCTATGTATAATTATATAAAAACAAGATAAAAAATAAAGGAAATAAAAAATCGGGAAAAGTGGCGCTAACTTAGGAAGGCCTATATCCAGGAGAGGAACGCTCATGGCAGACACACACAGAGAGAGAAAACAAAAATAAAATACTGATTCTTAGGCTACATGTACAGTCAGCTGCAAAGAAATCTAATCCCTTTAGCGCGCTGTTATATTCTTAAAAGGGGTTAGATTTCTTACATCAACGAAGTTGTAATATCACTTTATTAATCGTTATACGTAACATATTACGAATACGCAATCATCAAATGTTCCTATTATGTCAAATTTTGATAAATCGTTAACGCTTTCACTGTTTCTAATATAAAATTCTAATCATTACATAAATCAAAAAATTTAAAATGTAATCAAATTTTGTAAACTGTCAAGAAGTTAAAAATGTATTATTGTCTTGCTAATACTATCCTATCATAAAATATTATGATATCTTATCGAGATCAATAATAAATTTAAATTCAGGAAGGATTAAAGCTCATTGTCAGAGTGATTATAATGTTTTTTATTTTTATACAACACTAGCAGACCTGTGCCCACTTCGTTGGACGGTGAAAAAAACGCGTCTGTTTTTTAAGCATATTTCATTACTGCTCCACCCCTAATAGTTATAGCGTGATACTATATAGCCTATGACACTTCCCGATAAATGGACTATTCAACACAGAAAGAATTTTTAAAATCGCTTCAGTAGATCCAGAGATTACCCCCTACAACGTCACGAATACACAAACTTTACCTCTTTATAACATTAGTATAGATTGATATTAGAGTTTGTGTATATGCTTATGTCTCACGCCTGGCATTTGTCCAAAATATATGTCATATGAATGATGATAGTTCAATGCCTCTACGACTTTCAAATTTCAGATAGTCATTGCAATAAATATTTGAGAGAGTATTCGACAACATTATAAATAACCGTTTAGGAGCCTAAGGTCAAAAGCGCAAAATGACAAAAGATCGCAAATTGTCAAAAGAGCAGAATGTCAAAAATCCTACTTAAAACTGGGTAATTTCTTGACATTGTATTAATAAACATTTAAATGTCGTTAATTTTGTTCGCAATAGGAAATGAAATACTTTATGTTTACGAAACATATTTATTTTTAATGCAAATTTAATCTAAATCAGCAAAACAATAGTCAACTATCTGTAACTAACAATATCAACTATAGTCTATTTAAACGGGCTTGCTTTAAAACGTAAACATATAATGGCGTCGTGTCAACCACAGACTAAAGACTTTAGTCTTTGGTATTTGAGAAATGTATAGGAATCAAGGACAAAATTCTATAAACAACAAATGTCAAATGATAAAATTAATATTATCTGTGAAATTTGCCGCTGGAAAAAATTTTATTTATTTAAAATTTAAGAAATATAGTGGATAAATCAAAGTGATTTACGTGTTTTCTATTGCATAAACGTTTAATGCTACTTTCCAAAAAAATTTCATCCATATCAAAGTGTGTGATTGATGTAAAAACTAGTGAATTTGCAATATGTGGTGTTTGTTTACTAAATAAATCAGGTACGGATGAATACGGTATAGGTATACTTTTATTAAATAAATAAATAATAAATAAACCTCACACATTCACACATCGCCACTTAGTCCCAAGCTAAGCAAAGCTTGTACTATGGGTACTACCCAACGGATAAACATACTTAAATACTTTTTTTTTGTAAATACATACATATTATATATAGAAAACACTCAGACCAATCCAAACAATTATGTTCATGCACACAAAGATTTGCATTGACCGGGAATCGAACCCGAGACCTCTACGTAGCAGCTATGTAATATACCGACTGCGCCACTGAGGTCGTCAAAAAATGTATGAGTAGTATTCTCTTTATTTACATTTTTCACTATCTTTTACATTTTTAAATAAATTTAAAAAAGGTAGATGTTGAGTAGTATTATTATTATATTATTTCATACATTTTGTGTGAACAATTACTAGCTAGTTATTCTCTTGGCACCAAAATTTATTTTGCATTATACTTCAATCTATTTTAGTCCAAATATTTTTAAACCTCGACCCAAAAATGGCTAGCAGCAGTCTAATTATAAAATTATTCGTCATTCATTACAAGTACATACAATTTTTCACCACTTAGTCGGTTTTTACGACACCCATGAGATGAGATGGGGTGGTGACATATTGTATTCTTACTCCGTCACCACACGGACAGTTTACTTTTCTTGTTTACTTCGAGGGAATAAGATCGAAGTTTCTCTTACTCTGATTTTACGTACACCTGTACTAAAAGTTACATTCCATATAATATATTTTACTAGCTGACCCGTGCCCACTTCGTTGGGTGGCGAAAAAAACGCGTCCCTTTTTTAAACATATTTAATTACTGCTCCACTCCTTTTAGTCATAGCGTGTTACTATATAGCCTATGACACTCCCCGATAAATGGACTATTCAAACACAGAAGGAATTTTTAAAATCGGTTTGTTAGATCCAGAGGTTACCCCTACAACGTCACAAACACACAAACTTTACCTCTTTATAATATTAGTATAGACCCATATGATATTTTTACGTTTTAATAATATAAATATTACGAAAGTTTTGTTGTTATTACGCAAACGTGTACCAAAAATTCTAGTTTCCGACCTTGACGGCTAGACGTAGTTATTGTATTCTGTATGCCAAACGGCTATCCTGTTGCGATATAAATGCGATGTTGATTCCATATTAAATACCTACCGTGTAAACTTAATACTATTATAAACGGGTCTTACTTGCGGTATATACTATAGCCTAGTTACGTCGGAGAAAAACCTAGGTATTTATCTTACCAGTATCTAGACTATAGTATATACCGCGAGTAAGACCCGTTTATAATAGTATTACGTGTAAACTTATGTTCATTTTGTAGTATTCCTTTTTTGTTGCCGTGATAATGAAGTATCTATTCGTTATTAGCTTATTGCAGTCCACTATTGGATATAGGCCTTTCCCAATACGCGCCACAAAACACGATTTCCCGGCTTCCGCATTCAGTCCGACCTAGTAACCTTTTTGAGGTCGTCGGTTCATCTAGCTGGCTGCACATAACCATTGCCTAGTTGTTGTCAAAAGTTGTAGAGCTACTGTACTTTTTTCTATACCTATTTTGGCATAGAAAAGTGCCAGAACAAGACAAACAGCCACCTTTATGCTATACACCTCATCTTCTCATTGGCTCTATGCATTTGAAAACTGGAATTTATGGATCAACACAGACAGACAAGTAGATTTGTGTAGTAGATTGGTTTTATTTGCTCCTCTAATTTACATTGGACAATACAACGCGGTTTTTTTAGTGCTGTGGCGTTTGTCTGTGTCGGTCTATAATTTTAAATATGGCTTCAATTTCAAGTAAATTGTAATAGACGATTTTAAACAATTTGTGATAAATTTTATGAAATACAGCATTTTGAAGTTTAACACCTTTAGTACAGTTAGACAGTGTCAGTCTCTATCTTCCTCATTGCTGACCTAAGACCTCTCCCGCTGTCCTCCACATGTTCCATCGCCAGTGAAGGCCAGCGTGTGTGTCTAGCTTATCTTGCCACCTCTAAAGTAACCTGCCGCTACGTAGATTTGCTGATTCCGTCCACCACGCTGTGCTAACTTTGGTCCACAGCACGTCAGGCAAATGTCCAGTCATCATAACAGCCCAATAATGTCCCACTGCAGAGACGGGCCTCCTCCTGTGACGGACGGATACTTAGCCTACTAATACCACGCTGGACAGACGGATTGGTATAGGGTTTAATTTCAAGTTTTCCTTCTTTTTATTTTGTTAAGATAATATTTACGAATAGTCCCTTAATCGGTTTTTAAGACACCCATGAGATGGGGTGGTGACATGTTGTATTCTTACTCCGTCACCATATGGAGAAATGTCCAGTACTTCACTGTATTATTTCACTTCAGTACATTCGTACCTGAGCACTTATCGTATGTAATATCGCATCGCCCACACAGAATACGCCCGCTGTATGAAAATAAACTATAAAAGCTAAATATATTACGATGTTATTAGTGGCCATGACAGAGTGCGTAATGTTTCGGCCAAGAGTAAGGTTTTTTTTTTCTTTTGAATGTTGTGACTGACTAAACATTTAAAGCGTTACTATCGATACTTACTCCGTGTGGTGACAAAGTAAGAATACAATATGTCACCACTCCCATCTCATCCCATGGGTGTCGTAAAAACCGACTAAGGGACGTGAAGAAGGATTTTACGAAATAAAAAAGAAGGAAAACTTGAAATTAAACCCTATACCAATCCGTCTGGCCAGCGTGGTATTAGTAGGCCTCCGTCACGGGAGGAGGCCCATCCCTGCAGTGGGACATTAACGGGCTGTTATGATGATGATGATGATCGGTAGAGTTTTATTTCTATAAATTGTCGATCAAACAACCAATCGAACGACGTCGATCAACGTCAATCGCTGTCTTTATCACCTTTAACCTACCACACTCTTCTGTCTTCCCAGTCTGTACCGGACAACTAAAATCCATCCAGGATGTTTTTGAACGTCTCACAAAAGCACGACTTTTATTATTACATCACATTTGGGTGTTTTACAACTGGATACCTTGGCTCTTTGCCAAAGTTAAAAAGAATACTTTTGTTTGCTAGTTTAAATTTTGTCTCTCTGCTCGTTTGAACAACTGTATATATGTAAGACTAGCTGACCCGTGCCCACTTCGTTGGGCGGCGATAAAAACGCGTCCCTTTTTTTAAACATATTTCATTACTGCTCCATTCTTATTAGTCATAGCGTGATACTATTATAGCCTATGACACTCCCCGATAAATGGACTATTCAACACAGATTTTTTTTTTAAATCGGTTCATTAGATCCAGAGATTACCACGTTCATCATCATTTTATCAAGCAATGGACTTCTACCACTGTACATAGGTTTTCTTGAAACATTTCCACTTTACGAGGCCTTTCTTATCTGTAGGTTCCCTACCGCCTTAACCTGGAAATCGTTCCACCGTGTGACGGGACTCCTCACCCTGGATTTTTCAGTACGCAGTCACCATTCCAGTACCTTAATTTCCCAACGACTGTCAATTACAACTTGCCTATAGCCCCCGCCTGATAATATAACGTAATGTTGGGAAGCTATCTGTCAAAAACCATTACGCCATTTTTGCATTAAATATTACGGAAATGCGTGATGATATACCATTAGATAATATAAAAAAATATATAATATAATGTTTTATTTATAATTTTGACGCCATTATCGTGATTCACATTGACCTTGAAATCTTTATTGACATACAGTTGACGTACGGTATCTATATAGTTACGGTTAATTTAACTACATGATCGTATAAGCGTATAGTTGAGAGCAGGGACTGTTCTTCATCTATACTTCTATACTAATATTATAAAGAGGTAAAGTTTGTGTGTTTGTGACGTTGTAGGGGGTAATCTTTGGACATACTGAACTGATTTTAAAATTTCTTTCTGTGTTGAATAGTCCATTTACCGGGGAGTGTCATAGGATAAGTATATAGTATCACGCTATGACTAATAGGAGTGGAGCAGTAATGAAATATGTTTAAAAAAGGGACGCGTTTTTTTCGCCGTCCAACGAAGTGGGCACGGGTCAGCTAGTAGTAGATAAATGTATGGTTCTTGAGCAAGAGTGCGTTACCTGCCGCGTTGGCCTCAGTAGCGCCTGCAGTGAACGAGGTTGCGACTTCGATTCCCACCCTTCTTTGCTGTTATCCACAAGTTCAGGTTAAATAAGTTGAAGAAGTTGCGCCATATTACTCAATATTGTATTGTGGTATTGATACTAGTTGCCGTTGCCGTAAATTGCTTGATATAGTCGTGACGTCATAATTGACGAGTATTGACTGAAAATTAAATAAATAAAAATAAAATAAAAAATCATTTATTGCTTTTAAGACACATAGAAGAAAAAAAAATATGACAATTAACAAAAGAAATAATATTAAAAGCAATTGGAGAAGGCTCAGCTTGTGCTGCACAAAGTGGTTACTCTGGGCAGCGCTGATTTTTAGCTACCCTGTTTCACTGTGTAGGCGACATAGTAACGCTAAAATTGAGCAATTTAGTTGCCCGTGTAAAAGCACCTTTAGAACTAGTTCATCGCTATCCTAAATTTCTAAATACAGTGTTATTTACTAATTAATTACGTGTTAAAGGTAAATACCGACATTTCACGTGAAACGTAAAAAAAAATGTCTGCAGGGTTTTTCCTTAAAAATTAATTTATCTGCATAAATTACACGGCCTTATGTATAATAGTTATTATGTAAATTATGGCATACCGCCAAACTAATTAAGCGTGAAGATTACGTAATAAGTTTTAAAACGCGTCGCTCTTATTATATTAGCCTTTATTGGACCATTTATGTGTTCTTTGTGAGCAATTGACGACCTCTGTGACGCAGACGGTATATTACATGGCTGCTACGCAGAGGTCTCGGGTTCGATTCCCGCTCAATGCAAGTCTTTGTGTGCATGAACAGTATCAGGTGACCTGCTGGCTCGTTTGCCTCCCATCATATAAAAGAAAAACATGATCACCATTACAGAACCTTTTTGTCCAAACGGGAGTCAGTTCTAGCAGCCATGTCGTGTCCTGCCCACCGCCATTGAAGGGTTGTAGATATATCGTAACGTAAGATAATCCATCTATCCATATCAGCCTATGGACGCACTGCTGGACTTAGGCCTCCTCCAAAAGTTTCCACTTTGCGCGGAAAAAGTTTCCAAAAGTTCTGGAATAGCGACCGCGCACCGGAAGGCGCAGGGTGGGGAGACCCCTCACACGTTGGACCGACGACCTGGTTAGGACGACGGGAAGCCGATGGATGAGGGAGGCACAAGACCGCGCAGAGTGGAACGTAAGATAATAAGTGAAAATAATTATTATTCGTATTAATAATAAGCCTGTGAATATGGGTTCAATTTAAAACAGCGGATATTCCCGTTTGTTTAATTGGAACTTATTTCCTGATACTTATTTTTCTGTGATTAAAACACTATAGTTAGCCTAAATGTACGCAATTACGTATACTAAATTTAATTCTATTAAGTCGTTAATATGGAAAATCAAACTTCTGATAAATCTTCATGCAAAACTGCAAATTTCACAAGTAAAGACCTAATATTACATATTTGATTAAAAAAATATAAAATTCAATATTTATTCATTCATAATAATGTAAGTAACACGTAACAAAACTGATTACTCTCTGTAGCCTTGAGATAAATTTACTGATAGCTAACGTTTCTTAACAGTCATCGATCATAGCTTGTGGATAAAAAGACTTGTAGCTAAGTTTGAATAGTATTCAGGGTTCAAAAATTGTTTAAGGTAGCCATACGCGATCCTTCCTATCGTCCAATCGGCATAACACTGCAGGCTTGATCCAATCTCAATTAAAAGAAACGAAGATAGATGACTATAGCTAGCAGATTGGATCAAGCCTGCAGTATCATGCCGATTGGACGATAGGAAGGATCGTGTATGCCCACCATTATGACCACATCTGTGGCATAGTCGTTATAGTTCTTTGCACAGGTCTTGGTTTTCCAATTTCCGTTTGATGCATATCTTTGTTTGGATGTGGTTTTTTTAATCTATACTAATATTATAAAGAGGTAAAGTTAGTGAGTTTGTGACGTTGTAGGGGGTAATCTCTGGATCTACTGAACCGATTTTGAAAACCGATCTTACTGTGTTGAATAGACTATTTATCGGGGAGTGTCATAGGCTTTATAGTATCACGCTATGACTATTAGGAGTGGAGCAGTAATGAAATATGTTTATGAAAGGTACGCGTTTTTTTCGCCGCCCAACGAAGTGGGCACGGGTCAACTAGTCCCGAATATGTAGTAGAATACATAAGGCGACCTAGTTAAAATTATTAGGACGGCGGGAAGCCGATGGATGAGGGAGGCACAGGACCGCACAAGGTGGCAATACTTGGAGAAGGCCTATGTCCAGTGGACGTCGATTGGCTGATATGATGGTGAATAATACATAATAATTTAAACTATCACACACAGCTACTCAAAGAGTCAACAACCATTACGATATTTGGCAGCACCACAAAAAATTACTTGCAGACGTTTTAAAATTTAAGTTGCTACGATTATGGTCATCGCTTGTTGGGCTTTAACAACAGCGATTAATTAAGCGTATTCAAGGTTCAAGTTAGTACTAGAAGCTTTTTTGTAGATTACATCTCTTGTGGAGAGAAATCACTGCATTAAATAATTAATAAATAAATATTCACGGACATCTCTACACAGCGCCATCTGTTCCCAAAGTAAGCTAGGCTTAACCTGCTTGTGTTATGGGTAATATAACAACGGATATTAATACTTATATACTTTTTTTTTGTAAATACATACATATTATACATAGAAACTCTCCGACCAATGCAAATAATCATGTTCATGCATACAAATATTTGCATTGAGCGGGAATCGAACCCGAGACCTCTGCGTTGCAGTCATGTTGTATAACCACTACGCCACAGAGGCCGTCAATTGAGAGGCATTGGCACGTGAGTTAAATGTAATGATTACAAAGATAATAATAGTATAGTACTAGGGTGTATACAACCTAGGGTGAATAATCCACCCTAAAAATTTGCGCTGTTTTGATATTATTATTTGGCGGTATCGTACTGCAAAACATGTACTTATTTAGTTAGTGTGGAAATTATCGTCTCATGCTGGAGTATTCGATTTAAAGAATGTTAGTAAATCAATTAGGAAACCTATGGCTTTATACAACTTTTAAAAAACAAGTTAAATTTCCATAAGATACCAGGGTTCACAGAAAGCCAATGGATGAGGGAGGCATAGGACCGCACAAGGCTGCAATAATTGGAGGGTAGGCCTCCTCCAGCAGTGGACGTCAATTGACTTTATGGGCTCTTTCAATTTAGCCGTTTCGTGCCGTACGGCTGCCGTGAGTTTTTCAAACGGCAATGTTCGTTTGTTTTCATATAAATCTTGCCGTGCAGCTGCCGTTTCGTAGTATTTTAGTGTCGTACGGCAAGATTTGTATGAAAACATGAGAACGTAAGTTGCGGCAGTCGTACGGCACGAAACGGCTTAATTGAAAGCGCCCTAAGATGATGATAATGATGAGAGTTCAATATAAATAATAGTACTCTTCACAATTTAAGTATTTTAGCTTAAAGTAGTTGGTGGTATCGCGCAGATCTTACATGATTTGAAAATTAAATTCTATTCTGATCAGTATTATATTTTTACCGTAAAATTCTGAAGTTTATTTTATTTTTCTAATTTTCCTTTAGGTATAGCTTGATAAAACTGAAATACAAAATACTATTAGCATAAGTATCTATGTAAATAAATAGTTTTGTTTTACATAGGTATCTCTATAGTTCCTAACTTATTATTGTTTACTAAAGTTATATAATTAAATTGGTTTAGCATTGTCTTCGTAATACTTCTACGTATGTGCTTTAGTAAACAATTTATTGGAACTACTTTCGTTTTGTTATCAGTTCTCTACAGCCCATTAATGTCCCACTGCAGGGACGGGCCTCCTCACGTGACGGAGGGATACTTGGCCTACTAATACCACGCTGGCCATCGGACTGGTATAGGGTTTAATATCAAGTTTCCTTCTTTTTATTACGTAAAGTTAATTTTCATGTGGTTTTTACGACACCGATGGGATGAGATGGGGTGGTGACAGACTGTATTCTTACTTCGTCACCACACGGATTGAATGATGTGTTTTGTTATCAGTTAAGGAATCAAAATTGTTATTAATATTTTTAACACAATCACTCAACAAAGCGCATGTATAATTTCTCAAACTTAGTGGCCTTACGATGATCGATACAAAAAAAATTAACTCGATGGCCAATTTTTTATTTTGAACACCGAAACGCTATCCAGTGTAAAAAAGCGTTGTTTAATTCATTTTGTTGTATGTCTCTTTCACTCTTTACTTTATTAGTACATATTTCTTTCTTTCTCTCGCTGTAGTCGGAATGATGTGTTTTGATCCGTGAAGTTGACTATTTTAGTTTTGATATTCGGTTTTTTGAAAAGGACCGTTTTAAAATAATAAACATAGTATAATATTTCTGTCTTTCATAATGGCGTTACACTATGTGTTATATCTTATTATACATTTTATAGTCTGTTTACTGTCTTACTTAGTGTCAAGCGTTGTTCAAGCTGTCGTCGTCGTAGAGACGCAGTCGTTAAAGGCCGATTTACACATCGACTAGTACAGTAGCGAGTTAAGTAGTAGGTTGTTGATTAAGTTGATTTAAATAGATCTCCAATCTATTTTTTGGCGAGTTAAGTACGAAGTAGCCCCCTCTCTCGCCTCTCGCCAACTTAAATCGCCAAATAGGATGGAGATCTATTTAAATCAACTTAATCAACAACTTACTACCTGTACTTGTCGATGTGTAAATCGGGCTTAAGCCACGACAGAGTTCTTCGTGCGGCTTAGGTTCGTAGCACATTATATCAAAACGTAAACAGATCGGCACCGTATCAACTCGAGCCGTTCAGTATTATTTGTATGAAACTCCTTACTGCAACGCACACTAATCAGAATCGTAACGTAATCGTGTTTTTAACGTTTGACACCGAGGAAAAAGGCGAGGCGGTGCCGATCCCTTTACGTTTTGATATAATATGTGCTACGACCCTTCAACACTGGACACCTTGTTGGACACTAACCACTAACTATAAAGAAGTTTAATTATAAATTTTAATGCTATTATTAAAGCTCTACATAAATTACATAATCTCAATTAAATTATAAAAAAACCAGTTTTTTTATTTTCGCATATAGCAACACTGCTTGCTCCGTTAACCCAAACTTGCAGGTTTTCACATTAATATAATACCGGTCATAAAATTATGTGATTGAAAATTAATATCGTTAATACGTTTAGCGTAAATTAAGCAACAGATTTTAGGTAAGTTTTCGTGTTGTACGGATGATATATTGATAAACTCTGTGGCTAACTGGTAATAGTCCATGGCTGTATAATATATCTCTTGCCACTTAATCCTTCTATTTATTATTATTAAACGAATTATCGGGATATTTTTACCATGTTTAGAGTTGTTGAGTTTCCTATATTTCGACGCGAGCGAAACAAGCGTGCCGCGGCAGCGGCCGCCAAAGTGCAAGGCATTTTCGACATTTACCGGGATTTCGTCATATCCTTAGGGATTTCGTGAAATCGCTGGTTTGCTCATTTCCCTACGATATATATATTTATGTCGCAGAGAAATGATGAAAAATCCTTAGGGATATGACGACATCCGTTTCTACCAGAAAATAAATGCTCATATTTTTGTTTGTAGGTTAAAAACATAAGGATTCCAACTTCAGTAGGTTAGGTTAGAACTGTGACAGGCATTGTCGACATTTATCGGGTTTTCGTGATATTCCTAGTGATTTCGTTAAATCCCTGGGTTTCCTCATTTCCTTGCGACATATACCTAGTCGGGTCGTAAGTTCTGTCACATCCATATTTTTTTTATCTTCGAATACTGGCCACATATGCTTCGACTAATTTTAAAAATAGAACATTCGCCCTTTTCAAATATAAAGAAAGTAATCATTTTTATTCATTTTCAAATATGGAGTGGTCGCAAAAGGAAGATAGAGTCGCGGTTATCGCGTTGCACCGCTGTGGTTACGCGCCAACAGAGATTTTCAACTTTCTGAAAAAATTGAAAATAACACTACGGTTTGTTTATCGCACTATCAAACGGTACACTGAAGATTCAAGCTTCGAAGATCGTAAGAGGAGCGGCCGACCTCGCACAGTTAGGACACCAGCGGTCATCAAAGCCGTGAAGGCGCGAATTCAACGAAATCCCGTCCGGAAGCAAAAAATCTTAGCTCTTCAGATGGGCCTAAGCAGAACCACGATTAAAAGAGTGTTAAATGAAGACCTAGGACTACGAGCTTATCGTAAAAAGACCGGACATTTTTTGAATGAGCGTTTGAAAAAAATTAGGCTGGAAAGATCCCGAGCTTTGTTAAGGCGGTACGCGGGAAAAAAATACCGCGAAATTTTGTTTTCAGACGAAAAAATTTTTAACATCGAAGAAAGCTACAACAAACAAAATGACAAAGTGTATGCCCATAGCAGTGAAGAAGCAAGCGCGCGTATTCCAAGGGTGCAGCGTGGGCATTATCCTTCGTCAATCATGGTTTGGCTTGGAGTCTCCTATACAGGATTAACTGAGGTGTTTTTTTGTGAAAAAGGTGTAAAAACCAGTGCCGTTGTATACCAAAATACCGTCCTAACGAACATAGTGGAACCTCTTTCCCAAACAATGTTCGAAAACAGACACTGGATATTCCAGCAGGATTCTGCGCCAGCTCATAGGGCACGAAGCACGCAAGACTGGCTGACCGCCCGAGGAATTAACTTCATTGGTCATGAAGACTGGCCCTCTTCTAGTCCAGATCTAAATCCACTGGACTACAAGATATGGCAACATTTGGAGGAGATTGTCTGTGCTAAACCTCATCAGAATTTGGAGTCTCTCCGAGCATCTCTGGTTAAAGCAGCGGCAGAAATAGACATGAATGTGGTGCGTGCTGCGATCGACGACTGGCCGCGTCGATTACGGGCATGTATTCAAAATGGGGGAGGGCATTTTGAATAATGTAAATAAATTTGGATTGTGCATTTAATTACCTTTCATTTCATATATAATTTTTAAACAATTATCAAAAACTGTATCATTAATCACATTAAAAGTTTTTGACAGAACTTACGACCCGACTAGGTATATACAAATATTTATCCATACTAGGGCATGCAATATCGGAAGGTTTTCAATTCCGATACTAACTTCCGATATTAGATCTCAATATCGGAATTCCGATATTAATATCGGAATTTCGTATTTTTTTTAGAAATTGCACTTTTTGTTCAAAATGTCACAAATTCGGTGTGAGGTTAGATTTAATGGAATAAAAAATATTTATAAATCATATTATTTAATTTGGATTGCTTGTTTTATACTCGTATTTAAGTTTTACCCACAGTATTTACTAAATCAGATATTTCTCATTATTTTTCTGTACTTATTGCTAATTAAACTATCTGACTCAGAGACTCAAATCTGAAATTAAATCAACAATTAGGAACAAAAAGTAATTTATAATATCCTATTCTTTAATCTAATATCTTATTAGTTATTAAACTTATCTATATACTTATATAATATTTTATTTATTTTATTTTTTTCGGAACACTAACAGCATAATTTACAATCGGTTAATACATAAATATACTTAAACACAGCTATTAACAGGTATTCGCAAATATAAACTAAACATAAAACCACTGCAAGACCATAGCATGACCCGATAAAAAATAGTTCAAAATAAATTGTAAATTTAATTTGTTGCTTCTCTGGGATTGGGACCAAAATAAGAAAGAAAAGAAAGAAAGAAAGAAAATTATTTATTTGCACACAACATACACAGTACATTCCACACAGATTGTACTTAATTAAAAAAACTTAATTTTTTAAATAAAAACATTAGGAGACAATTAATCTGAAGTAAATAATTTCTTTACCACTGTTGGCTTAGACCTAAATATCTCAAATTCGCTATGCCTTTTGGCAATGCTGTTAACGGAACTACTCGCACGAATGAGAAATGAGTTTTGTCTAAAATTAGTGTTGGCTGAGGGTAGTACTAAGGGTTGATTGCGCCTAACTGGCAGTTTTTACCATTCACAATTCACCATTGACAATTTTTACAATTGTTACAACATCAGATATTGTACGTCTATTCTGTAGGGGCATAAAATGATACCTCTTACATCTTGCTTCTCATACCCATGATCGATGCACCTACACCTATACTGTAAATATCTTAGGAACTTTTTCTGTACGGATTCAATGCGCTTGTTATAAATGTCATAAAGCGGGTTCCATACCACTGATGCGTATTCGAAGATACTGCGCACGAGAGCACAGTAAAGTACCTTAATTTTTATTTAATTATATAATATGCCAACAACAATAATTATTGGAAATATTTTTGTCTTATTTTTATCTATACTCATTACTAATATAAAACTAACGAACTCGGAATCAACAAAACTTTAAGAAGTCATGTTGATTCTAAGTTTGGTAGTTTAAATTACAATCAACTGAAATAAAGGTTCGCTATATTCATAGGTTTATATTTATTTTAAAATCTCGTTTTTCTTGCTAATATGTTCTCAAAAACAACAAAGCGTCAAACATTTTGTCAGATAAATAACCGCCCGACGAAAAATCATGCTCACTTTCAAGTTTCAACATTGGTGGGCAAAATTTATGTGAGATAAGTGTATATCTGTGACAAATAAACTCATCTTTCACCTCTATTAACGTATGTTGCCTTTTCAGTTATTACAAATCCCAATAGATCAAATTCATCGGACGGAAGCACTGCCTTCTTTTTTTCTTTGCACTTTTCTATTTCCTTCTCAAATTCTTGGTGCAGGGTCAGCTCACTCGTTGTAGCTAGACTAGCTAGTGATTCATCATCTTCATCTGAAGAGACAAAAGCTATCGGTGCTTCAGTCTTTCTTACTGTGAAGTTGAGACTGCTAGTATCGTTTTGTTTATATTTGAGGCGTTTTAACAACCTTACAATAATATCACACATTATTAGAGTAGGTAAAGAGTGAGCGAAACAGGTAATAATATTATTGTTCTTGTAGCACATGCATAGCGAGCGGGCAACATTAATACGGTACCTACTGTTTCGCTCGGCGATACACAAGGATCGATATATGTATAATTTAAAACTCAAAATATAGAAAAATATTCGAGTTCCGAGATTCCGATATTCGATCACCCAGTATCGGAATTGTAATATCGGACTTTGCGTTCCGAGATTCCGATATTACGAGATTCCGAGATTCCGATATTCATGCCCTAATCCATACTCTAAGGTAGCTTAAATTCGGTAGCTAACTATAAGCTGAATGTGAACGTTTCTACAGAATAACTTACACAATATTAATCCAGTTGACATTTCCACACTGTGTTATAAACTGGTCTATATACCTACGTTATTTGTCATTCTATATTACTTTTTGAACGATTTTGTACTTTATTGTTCTTGCAATAAAGATTAGTTGAATGAATTGTTGAGGATTTTAAGCGTTGACATATCGGTTCTTTTCTTTGGTACGTGTTTTAAGATTATAGCGATTTTATAAGCAACATTATATCTGCTGTTAATAACCTTCAACGTTGTTCATATCATCATCATAGCAACCAAAAATTGCCGTCCGCTGCTGGACTTAGACCAGCATGTCAATTCTCGTTCAAAAATTAGGTTAAGTTAACTTTTAGTTGTCAAATTGACTTGTTTTTGCTATTGCAATTGTAATCTTTTGTGGTCGTGTTAAAGTTTTATTTAGAATGTGACAATTTGACAACTACATATAAGTTAACTTAACCGAATTTTGGTACTAGAATTGACATGCTGCTCAAAATACTTGAAAATATTATAATTAAATCAAAGCCACTTTGTTTTTATTTAATTATTTCGAAGGAAGGTTTATTGGCCGATTTTAACACGCTGACCAAACGGGTTGGTATCCTATAGAGTGAATGATGTGGTTGATGTTTGAAATAGCTATGGCTTAACTGGATAATGCTGGGTAGGTTGAACCCACGCCAGGTAGCGAACCATTTATGACAAAGGCTTAGGACCACGCAAGTTTGCATTCTCTACCGCATTTATCACGGGGAGTGCTCTGAAGAGTTGTTCTGGACATTGCCCGCAGCTGAATTTCTCCACAGAATCACTCGCAATCGACTGTCCTACCATCGTCATCACCTTGATGGTTGGCGGTCATCCACTGTGCGATTTTTGTTCTGTGGAACAAGCTCTCTGCAGCGATGTTTCTTGTTGTGACTTGAGGAGCTTCAAGAAACGAGCGTAGTCCCTTTTTAAAGGTCGGCAACGCATCTGTGATTCCTCTGGTGTTGCGGGTGTCCATGGGCGGCGGTGATCACTTATTATCAGGTGACCTGCTGGCTCGTTTGCCTCCCATTACATAAAAAATGGTCAAAATATTTGGAGGAGGCCTATGTGCATTGGAGGGAGGACGTTAAACGGCTGATTTGATAAAAAAAGTCTGTCACCTTTCACAAACTTCTCTACCTCCCGTCACTTGAACGCAATAAATTTTTCGATACGTAAACAAGTTTTTCGATACCTATACTCGTTTTGGCTGGCTACGGGAGGTATTTTAAAAATAATTATATTTATCCGTATCCGTACATGAGTCTGTTTAATGAACCTCGCGAAAGCTCTGTGCAATTTTAATTGTGAAATATATTATATTTTATTTTGTTGAATATATTTATTTATTTATTCCTATGTCGTTATTTTGTTGTTAATTTTGTATTTTATATTTTGGTATTGTTAGTTTAAATGACTGTTATAAGTGGTTTTATGACGGTGAGTGTGTCTTTTTATTAGTAAGGTTAATATAGTATTTATCGATGTATCGCCGATTGACGGTGGCATTTTTTTTTTTTTTTTGTATCGATAAGACGACGTCGATAGATAGTTTGCTGGTATAATAGGTCATTTGAAGTCAATCGATTGAACGGTAGAATTAAATGTCATCTATACTAATATTATAAAGAGGTAAAGTTTGTGTGTTTGTGCAACATATTTTATTACTGCTCCACTCCTATTAGTCATAGCGTGATACTATATAGCCTATGACACTCCCCGATAAATGGACTATTCAACACAGAAATAATTTTTAAAATCCGTTCAGTAGATCCAGAGATTACCCCCTACAACGTCACAAACACACAAACTTTACCTTTTTATAATATTAGTATAGATAATTACATCTTGTTATTTTATAAATAAAACAACTAGAGTAAATAATAATATGTATAAGGAAAATTGTTCTAAAATGTAAATAATAAAAATTGCAATGGGAATTACCTGTATGTAATGTATTACCTTCATGTTCTATTAATCACGTAGGAGGTAGGCACGTGGATATGTATTCAATTATCTGCACATTGATAAAATACTCATGAACCATAGGTAACAGTGTGGTGACGGAGTAAGAATACAATATGTAACCACCCCATCTCATTCCAAGGGTATCGTAAAAACCGACTAAAGTACTATCCGTGAATGTTATCTTTACGAAATAAAACTTGAAAATAAATCCTATACCAATTCGTCTGGCCAGCGTGGTATTAGTAGGCCAAGTATCCCTCCGTCATGGAAGGAGGCCCGTCCCTGCAGTGTATATATTATAGTTAAGCGTCTTGCTTGGAGTCCCCCATGTATTTAATGTCTTATTTGTCCTTAGGTCCGAGGTGGCAGTACGGGAGCACCGCCACCAGCTGCCCCGGCAATATTGGAACAGGAGAAGCGGTCGCCATTGCAGCCGCAGCAACAGGGGAGGGCACAGCCAGGTATATTACTTTACTTATTCTAACAGTGCAGCAAAGTCTGCATAGCCGAAAGATCTTCATAAAGTTCGTCCACCCTTTACCCAGCAAATCAATCAATCAATCAACTAGCCTATTGCAGTCCCCTACTGGACATAGACCTCTGTCAACACGCGCCACAGAACTCGGAAACCAAATGTATATATATAAATATATTACCCAGCAAATGCGAGGTGCAATCTTGGCGCGAAAGGGTGTCACTGCCCCAACTGTTTGTGCCACTCTCTGAGAGGCTTCCGCCCGGACATGAGTTACCGTGGGCTACCTGGAAGTCCTTACACAGATTGCGAACCCACGTAGGACGAAGCAAGGAGAACATGCTCCGGTGGGGCCTCACAAACAGTGGCGGAGTGATTTGCCTGTGCGGCGCTCCATAAACTATGACCTACCTCTCATCATGTCCTGGATGCGCTTACACCTGCACTCAGTAAAAGCTTATGACTGCCAGCGATAACGCAATCAGTGTCGCAGAGTTTTGGGCTACATTAATTTAGTCTACAGTATCGTTTTGCCATCGATACGCTAAAAAAAAATAACTGCGGTTAATAGTGCTAACTGTTATGTAGGACTAAAGAGTATCACCACCGTCAGGTGGCTGTATAAGCAGACTAACTAGAGAAGACTATCTTTGCTTTATGTAATCTTTTTGTCGATTGGCAAAAACTCAGACAGTTCCGGCCCAGAATTCGGCCACAGCAACTGTGTTGTCTGTAGCAGCCCATATGTCTTGAGGGCTGCATGTAGCGGGGCGTCGAACGCATTTCAAGAGGTGCGACATTGTCTGGGGGTCAAAGCCACACTCGCACTGAGTAGCCGTATCCTCAATGTAGCCCCATTTACTCAAATTGAGCTTAAAACGGCCGACTTGTCTTGTACAAGTCGGATAATTTTAAGCTAAAACCTACATTTAAGTTATGTTTAGCCACCTCTATAATATAATTAATATTCATTTACCCCCTTGCTCATAATAAACGCCTCTTAAAATATATCACTGTTTAGCGAGATTTTTATTAGTAAAATCAACCTTATACCAAAGAAAAACGAAATAATTTTAAGCTAATTAATTGACTAAAATTTAAGAGGCGTTTATGAGCAAGGGGGTTAGTTTATGCTCTTCCTTCATCTATCGTTATTCAGCCACCTTTACCAAGAAAGTCTGGCGTTTACCTAATATATTGTTTTCCTCTTAAACAGAAGTTGTTCCTGTCGTGGTAGCCGCACCGCCTCCTCCTAAACCCGCCATAGTTAAGGCACCGAAACATGCCAAAATCAACCAGAAAGTAAGTCAATACTTTTTTAAATTACATATTTTGTACAAGTTGCGGCACGGCGCATTATAAAGCAATGGTTAAATTTGGTAGTTGCGACGGATGCTCGGGTGGCCTAGTTGGTCATGGCGCTGGACGCGTACAGTCCAAAGACGCGGGTTCGAGTCCCGCCTCGAGTACCAATTTTTTCCATTGTCTTTTATCTTTTCGGATACTTTTTCAAATTAATTTTATACTTTTCAGATTAGTATAGGTACTTTATATAATTCTTAATCAGATAATAAGCTTTTTTTTCGACGTTTCGGCTGACTTATAAAGGCTGTAGAGGGGACTGGTATAAACTTAGCCCTGTAATAAAACGAGGTTTGGAACCCACGCACTGATATTGTTTCTATGTTTTATTGCCTTTTTCTTTTACAATGTTTACGGATATCATTAAACTGCATAGCAGTTTGTTGGGAAATGAAATACCACCGACAGGTCAACATAAATGTATGTTTTTCCCTCTACGAAGTTATTTAGCTTTTATGATTGCAACCGCCTTTAAACGCCTCATAATTATTGCCATAGCAACTAAGTAAACAATTACCTTACCTAAATGTAATTGTAATCGTAATCCGACGCATTTAGTTAATAATTTTACACACCAAAGTAAATTTGTAGGTAAGCGAATATAAAATTTATTAAAAAAAAAAAAAAAACAAGTTTGTATTTTTCGCTGTATCGTATAAAAATGTTAACTAGTTTTATATTTTATACGTATTTTAAACTCTATTTGTATTGTTGTAGAGTATATTATTAGTATAACATATAAGTTGTTTTCGTTTGATTTATAAAACCACATATTACTGATGATAGGGTGCCCTTGATTTTGGTGGGACTTTTCGTCTTTACTTGGCTGCTACGGCTGCCGCCCGACACTATAAATACTGCCGTACGGCACGAAACGGCAGCCGTACGGTTGCCGCGCGGCAAGATTTGTATGAAAACAAACAAACGTTGCTTTTGCCGTTCGAAAAACGCACAGCAACCGTACGGCACGAAACGGCTAAATTGAATGAGCCCTTATATTGTAGACGCTTCCAGTAAATTGCAATCACGGGTTCATTAATGATAATGTTAGTTAAGCAACTTCGACAGGGTCATTACATAGATGTGTGACCGGTCGGTGGTATATCACCTGAGCGTAACAAGTATATTATTATCCCTCATTTTACGACCTTTACGGCGTAGTGGTTATATAACATGACTGCTACGCAGGTGTCTCCGGTTCGAGTCCCGCTCAATGCAAACCTTTGTGTGCATAAACATGATTGTTTGCATTAGTCTGGGTGTTTTCTATGTAAAATATGTATGTATTTACAAAAAAAAAATTGTGTTTATCCGTTGTCTAGTACCCATGGTACAAGCTTTGCTTAGTTTGGGACTAGATGACGTTGTGTAAATGTGTGAGGAATATTTATATTTATCCCGGGTGTCGTCGTAGTGACACAGTCTGTAAGAGAAGTATGTTATGGCATTTCTTCTGCCTCCAACATTATAACATGTGCCGAAACGTCTAGTGAAAATATTGGTAAATTGCAGGCCGTAAAATGAATACTTAAATAAATAAATAAATATTCCTCACACATTCACACAACGCTATCTAGTCCTAAACTAAGCAAAGCTTGTACTATGGGTACTACACAACGGATAAACATACTTAAATACTTTTTTTTTTGCTGTAAATACATACATATTATACATAGAAAACACCCAGACCAATGCAAACAATCATGTTCATTTATATATTTATTGTAAAGTCATTGATGTTTAATTATTTTTAATGATTTTCATGTCTTTATTGTGACGATAGATTATTTAATTTTGTATAATAGGTAAACGTGACGTTGTAAAAGACCCATTTTCTGGTTTGTTTACCTAATTTTTCACGCCGAGATGAATAGAGTATAACTGCTTGGAGGTCAAATATACAGGAAACTATAAAACAACTGTTTATTAATAGATATAATACATGAAATTAATTAGAAGTTAAAATATTCTAATATTGAATATAAAGTTTAAAAGGTATTTACAGCGGCCAGTATGGTCAACACGATAAAACCTTTTTCTTACCTAACCTAACTAACGTACCTAAGTTTCAGCACAGCTGAAATTTTAAGCAAAATAAAACTAAATACCATGCCACGGTAATCTCCTGTTAACATAATATAATATTTATTATCACTTGACGTGATCGTTTAAAAGTTTATTTTTTATAGACTGTCCTCAATAAATCATAAAGCATTGTCACCCAATCCGTTGCTGCGCAAAACAGCTTTCAATAATAATTGATCTACGTGTCGTACGTTTGTTTGGTTCTGGTTGCTCACTAGTGATGTTACTTATCGATACATTTTGTTTTATTATAAGTACTAAAAAGTGACTCTTAAGGTTTCTTAATTTTAGAGTTTATTTTTGGTTGCATTGTAGGCCGTATGCACTTTTTATGCAGAGTGTACATTAATAGCGCATTAAATTTAAACACTACATAGGGCTAAGAAAGAACAAACAGATTAGCCATAACTTCAATAAGCAGGAAAAAACTACTGACAACAATATTAACTTAAATAATAAAGTAACAGTAGCGGTAAGTTTATACTTAATACCACAGAATCTATTTAAAAATAATAGTAAATTAACTAAAATTATTTTCTTATTTTATTTGTTAATTAGTTTTAGATAAATTAATTAAATATAACACTAAACGAAATAATTTTATAACTCAAACAACACGCTTGTATCGATAAACGACACCGCGTAATCGATTCGCCTCACTGCCGCCAACGTCACGTCACTAGGTAGTCGTTCGGTAATCTTCGTGAAGGGCAGCCGTTCGTTCGTTGCGCGCCAAAACATTGAGAGTTATAATTTTAAAAAAATAACTATTCTAATTTTAAAAGTTCAAAGTGTTTGAAATAGTGATAAAACAATCGTATTTTTGAGTGATTTTTAGTGTTGTGTGTATATTTATTTTCGAATTTGTTCCTATAATAAAGTTTTTGGTATGACCGCGCCGAACGGCGTAAAGTTTTACATTTGAATTTATTTTCAGTTATTATATTGTGTTTTCTTATTTATGCACTTGTACAGTGTTGTTATTTGTTCACTTTAGTTCGGTTTTCCTCTCTGTGTGTGATTAATTGGAAATTTTAGATAACGGAATAGTTTTGCAGTAAAGGTTTTTTTCTTTTTTATTACTTACTCGACTTTGTCCGCGCGTTATTAGGATTTGCAGTGGCTTAATATTAAATATAATTATTTTTATAAATTGTAGATTAAGTGTTATTCTGATGTATAAGCTATGTTATTGTAAAGTTTCGCTAAAATCTTGAATTGTTTTTACGTGTAGGAGTAATAAACATACTTATAAAACTATCGCGTTTATAATCATTAACAGTCCATTAATGTCCCACTGCAGGGACGGGCCTCCTCCCATGACGGAGGGATACTTGGCCTCCTAATACCACGCTGGCCAGACGGATTGGTATAAGGTTTAATTTCAAGATTTCTTTCTTTTTATGTATCGTAAAGGTAATGTTCACGGATAGTCTCTTAGTCGGTTTTTACGACACCCATGGGATGAGATGGGGTGGTGACATATTGTATTCTTACTCCGTCACCACACGCGTTTATAATATTAGTAGGATATTATTAACCGATGTTTCTAGAAATATTTTTTGCGACGATATGATGTCTCTTTCTTTCGCATTCTACCCTCAAGGTCGCAAAGAAATTGGTTTATACATTATGTTATTTTATTACTTTTTCCGTTGCTATCTTTTTTGGTTAAATATTTTCTACAATTCTTGTGAACTCCGTAGGCCTCTGAATTGTATGGGTTTGATACTTATCTTCGAAAGTCATATTTGCGAAAGCCATTTCTACTACGCAAAATCATCGAAGAGCTATTTAACCGACGGGTTATTTGACTGATGAGCCATTTCACCGAATAGCCACATGTACGAACTCCCATATCACCGATAGTACATTTCATCGACTGACACATGTACGAAGGTCAAATAAAAACTTTTTTTTTTATTTAAGACTCATTATTTATCGTTAAATCGATGATTTTGCGTAGTAGAAATGGCTTTCGCAAAAATGTCTTTCGAAGATAAGTATGAAACCCGAATTGTATAATGTGCGTAGCCTATTTGCATCTTGTAAGTTTCCATTCTTTCGCATCTCCATGGAGAAAAGTTTTTTTGTGATTAATTTTATCGTGGGTCCCCGAATTATATTTTTTTTTTTCCTATGTATCATTGAATGCCTTTTCAAACAAAGGTGTCCCAGTTATGTGAACCGTCATAGAAGTTTATTATAGCCCATAATATACAGTGTAACGTTTACTTACACGTATACATATTATTGTATATTGCACTGGCTCACTATCACACGCTGTGCAGGCGCAAATCCAACTCTCCCGGTGTCGGTGGTGTCTAGCACCCGACTCCCCATAGAGTAAAGTAATATATTCTACTACCCTATGACAGCGCCCTCTACACCCGTGTACGTGAGACAGTGTATCATATCTATTCCATAGATACAAACACTACATACAGTATCATCATCATCATATCAGCCAATTGACGTCCACTGCTGGCCATAGGCCACCTCCAAGTATTGCCACCTCGTGCGGTCCTGTGCCTCCATTATCTTAGTACTTTATTGTAGAAAAAAATATATATTTTCTACCTATTTTGATATTCTGTTAAGGTTATGATTTGGTTTATTTTCTTTTGCCGAGTCGAAGTTTTTAGTGTCATCATAAGAGCTCATTAATGTCCCACTGCAGGGACGGGCCTCCTCCCGTGATAGAGGGATACTTAGCCTACTAATACCACGCTGGCAAGACGGATTGGTAATAGGGTTTAATTTCAAGTTTTCCTTCTTATTATTTCGTAACGATAATATTCACGAATAGTCCATTAGTTTTTCTAGTTTTTCGTGTATTTTCTGCAAATTTACTAAACGCAATTTGAAACTCTAACCGTTTCTTTGAAATATAAACTATTTTTTGTTATGTGGGTAATAGATAATGGCTAATCTAGCACATAGCAGACACAATAAACACAAAGGGAATCCACAAAATAATGGTACCACAGCAACACATCAAGTTAAACATTTTTATTTGAAATTGTGTCTTATTTCAAGGTATTAAGGTACATGAGTGTCTAGCTTGATTAGTTGCTGTGTATACCTGCACTTGAGAAGTGGGTAACTATTTTATTCAATTTTTTATTTACGTCAACTTTATTCTACTTAATCCTAAGTTTAAATAGTTAGCCCCTTACTCATAAACGCTTCTTTTAATTAATTATTAATTTATAAGCTTACTCCCTTACTTATAAACGCCTCTTAAATTTTAGTCAATTGATTAGCTTAAATTCTTACGGTTTTGTTTGGTATAAGGTTGGTTTTCCTAATACAAATCTCGCTAGACAGTGATTAAATTTAAAAGGTGTTTATGATGGTATAGTAACCATATTTTTTGTTTGTTTTATATCCATAATGCAAGCTCTGCTTAGTTTAGTGATAGATGGCGTTACCTGAGTATTATGGAATATTATTTTATATATTGTTCATAGTATATTATTACTAAAAATATTATTACCGAGCGAATAAAAAGTTCCGTTCGTCTCGCGAATGGCGTAGCGTTATTGATAAGGAACTAAATTAAAAACATAGTATTTTAACGATCTAGCCAATGTTATACAATTTTGAAATAACTGCCTATTAATGTCTTACTGTAGGGACGGGCCTCCTCCCGTGACGGAGGGATACTTGGCCTACTAATACTATGCTGGCCAGACGGATTGGTATAGGGTTTAATTTTAAGTTTTCCTTCTTAATACTTCGTAAAGATAATTATTTACGGTTAGTCCCTTAGTCGATTTTTACGACACTTATGGGTTGGGGTGGTGACAACGGTATTCTTACTACGTCACTACACGGAGTAAGGAGTAATCTAAGGATCCTTTACCAAAATATATATTCTAAAATCAGTACTTTGATTATTAAGAAAGCAGATTTAATTTGTCCAACAAAGCCAGTGCTCAATAGTGATTAAGTCTAAAGCCCGATTTACACATCGACAAGTACAGTGGATAGCTAAGTAGTAAGTTGTTGATTAAGTTGATTTGAATAGATCTCCATCCTATTTTTTGGCGAGTTAAGTACGAAGTAGCCCCCTCTCGCGTCTCGCCAAATTAACTCGCCAAAAAATAGGATGGAGATCTATTTAAATAAACTTAATCAACAACTTACTACTTAACTCGGTACTGTACTTGTCGATGTGTAAATTGGGCTTAAGTCTAAGCAGGTCGAATTAAAGTTTTCGTAATGGTACACCGCCAAAGTTTTCGAAATGACCTTCTCACTTCACATCTAACCCCTATAAGCCTTACTTGATACATTTCATATGTATCAGAGGTACTATATTTGGGGGTACATTATCTATATTCCCTTAGGAAACATTGACTTGAACATGAGTTGGTCAGTGTGTCGACATGAGGAATACATTTATTTATATGACGACCTCTATGGCGTAGTTTTCGTTCGTTAAAAAAGACAACTCCCGCACTAGGGATCATGCCCTGTGTCGCGGGGACCTTTTACAAACATCAATTAACGGACACAAAGAACACCCAGACCAGGACAATAATTTGTGGATCTCACAAATTATTGTCCTGCGTGGGGATCGAACCCACAACCTCTTGCACGGCAGCCGCTTGCGCTACCGTCGCGCCACCGAGATCGTCAAGTAGTGGTTATATTATATGACGGCTACGCAGAGGTTTAGGGTTCAATTCCCGCTCAATGCAAATATTTGTGTGCATGAACATGATTTTTTGCATTGGTGGCAACACCCAGGTGTTTTCTATGTAGGTATAATATGTATAAATTTACAAAAAAAAAAATATTTAAGTATGTTTATCTGTCGTCTAGTGCCCAAGGTATATATACATTTTAAAACGATTTAGAGAATAATTTTCCTAGGCAGAAAAATAAAAAATCATCGAAAAAGATCCACCTGTTTAGGAGATATGACCATTTAAAGTTTTGCATTTTTTTTACCTCTTGTCATCGTAAAACCTATTACAGTAGTGACATATTGTATCCTTTTCCGTCACCACACGGAATATTGTTATCGATATTATAAAATCGAAACTCCATAAAATGATAAATTATTATCATTCTTATTAAAAACATACTTATATGCTTCTAGTGTCATATATTGTGTTAAGAGCGACCTTGATCAATGTCGTTATATAGGTTTGTTTTTTTTTTCATAATGACGAACACAGAAAGAATTTTTAAAATCGGTTCATTAGATCCAGAGATTACCCCCTACATAAAGAGGTAAAGTTTGTTCGTTTGTGAATTTGTGACGTTGTAGAGGCCAATCTCTGGATCTAACGAACCGATTTTAAAAATTCTTTCTGTGTTGAATGTCCCATTTATCGGGGAGTGTCATAGGCTATATAGTTTCACGCTATGACTCAGGAGTGGAGCAGTAATGAAATATGTTCAAAAAAGGGACGCGTTTTTTTCGCTTCCCAACAATGTGGGCACGGGTTAGCTAATATAATATTAGTATACATAGATGAATTACAAAATTTTTATATCTATCCATATACTGTCCAAGAACCGCTCTGCAATGCCACTATTGAGACTTAAACAACTACTTTACTGTCTCATTCGTATAGTTTTTAAACAACTAAACCAATTTAGATTCGGTATTTGGCATAAGATCAAATCTGTATAACTTTGTTGATGTTTTTATAACAAAATTATATCGTTTATATTATTGTGTCTGACTGGACACAGCGGCAGCACGTCGATTTAGTATTCCTTGCGAGGTAAAGCAAGGTCTCTGTGTGGTGACGGAGTAAGAATACAATATGTCACCACCCCATCTCATCCCATGGGTGTCGTAAAAACCGACTAAGGGACTATTCATGAATATTATCTGTACAAAGTAAAAAGAAGGAAAACTTGAAGTTAAACCCTATGCCAATCCGTTTGGCGTGGTATTAGTAGGCCAAGTATCCTTCCGTCACGGGAGGAGGCCCGTCCTTGCAGTGGGACATTAATGGGCTGTTATGATGAAAGCAAGGTTGTCGAGGTAATTAAATAGATGGGTAGACGTTACTAGTCTACTATTGGGGCGGTCACTAAATTTGTATTTACTGGGGTCTTAGTAGCGACACAGTCGTTAAACCAAGTCAATGGTCAATCTGCTACTTGATGAACCATACACCTCTGAAACAGTGTAAACCTGTGCCGAAACGTCAAGCGAAACAATAACAATAACGCGTTTAAAGGGTATTATTATTGATTCTTACTTGATTAAATTTGTAAACAAACACCACATATTGTTAATTCACTATACCCCTTCCACTATATTTACCAACATTTGACAGATTGACGTTAGTGACGTTCAGCAGTATCTCGAATGTAATCCCATTCGATTGTAAGCGATTTCGCGATTTTTCAA
Organism: Schrankia costaestrigalis; assembly: GCA_905475405.1. NCBI lineage: Eukaryota > Metazoa > Arthropoda > Insecta > Lepidoptera > Erebidae > Schrankia > Schrankia costaestrigalis. The sequence goes on from FR997855.1 coordinate 3,535,419, forward strand.
ATTACTTTATTTTACACATTTGGATCCTTACATCAACTTACATTATCATTTTATTATTGTTTCTTTCTTCTATGTTAAGAGAATTAGCTTAAAATGATGAAATTATAGTTAGCTTAGGTATTATTTAAAATACATAATTTATCGTGACATATTCGCGGGTTATAGGTAATCTAAAATATCATATTACATTTTATAAACGTATTATGAAGAGTTCAGGTTTATTCATAGCATTTAGTTCTATCGATTATTTGTAATTTGTTTCATAATGGTGATAATCGTTTTGAGTGTCCATCACTAAGTAACCATGGTAACTGAAAAAAACATGAGTACGTCCATGAAATACAATATAATTTGTTCGAAAAATAAGCGGAAGTATTACGAAACTTCATGGACGTGAACTGTCAAAAAGCTAAACTTACGCTGGAAGGGGTATAGTTTTGTACATCAATCGCACACGTTGATATGGATGAAACTTTCTGGAAAGTAGAATTAAAGGTTTATGCAATTAGCAAACACTTAAATTACTTTTTTTTAACCACTAAGTATCTTTCATAGATTTTAAATAAATGTAATTTTTTCCAAAGTCAAATATCACAGATAAAAATTCATATCAACATTTGACATTTGTAGATTTTAGAATTTGTACTTGATTCTCTTATACATTTATCAAAGACTAAAGTCTTTGGTCTGTGGTTGACACGAAGCCATAGTTGTTTACCTTTATAATCAAGTCGTAATAAATGAACAGAACATTCCAATATTTATAATCATCAAACTCGATAGTTCATGTCCATAAAAGTCCCTGCGATACAGGACAGATTCCCTAGTCTCCTACATAAGTACATCCTAACTTTTTAGTGTTAGGACGTTCTGTTTACACTGTCCTACATGTAATTACACTAGACTACATGTAGTCTCCTACATGATGTAGTTGACTACATGTAGTCTAGTGTAATCGGCGCTTTACAAAACATTAAAGAAGTAAAACATTAAAAACGAAATGAAGTATTACAATAATATTAAATCGAATATCTCGTTCGATAATTAAGCAACAACAATCGGCTACGTTTTGAAACTCGATTCGATTAGTTTTATTATTTTTTCTTTTTTTTTATTAACGAAATGATTTACGCAACTGTAATTATTGTGCATTCGGTCCGACATGAATGACCTTTTTATTATTGCTAATAAACTTTGCATAGATATTATAGACAGCTGTTTCTTTTTTTTTATTTAATTGTATTTGAAATAAATAGTCTTTATTTCTTTCTTTGCCAATGACGTCTTCGAGCGTTTAATCCATAGTTTTAACCCTTCTTCTTCTCTCGTGTCAATGGTCGAAACTCAAACAGTTTTAGAATAGTGATTTATTACGTTTTACTGCTAAAATAATACTTACTCCGCTTGCTCAACGACCCAAAATGTGTCTTGGCCTCCGACACGAGAGAACGCCACTCTGCTCGATCCTTGGTCACCTCTTGCCAGTTGCTGACTTGAAGTTCCCTCAGATCGTTCTTAACGATATCTTTCCAGCGGTGTGTCTGGGGCGAACGACAGGGCGACGGCGACGTCCAAAAAAAAATACAAATAAATTATATTTTGCAGTAAAAAGTAATAATTGTAGGCAACAAGTGCGATAGAAACGGCCACAGTCGGTCAATTGCAACCGTTACTTCGTGTTCCATTATTTAAAAAAGGAACAAAAAAAGAAGAACTTGAGTAACGGATTATTATAAAAGTGTTCATTTTTTAAATGTTATTTTGCGCCGGACGGAGTAAGAATACAATGTGTCACCGCCCCATCTAATCCCATGGGTGTCGTAAAACCGACTAAGGGACTATCCGTGAATATTATCCCTCCCTCACTGGAGGAGGCCCGTCCTTGCCGTAGGACATTAATGGGCTATTATGATGAATAGAAAGAACAGAAAAACTAGACGAGCTTCGTTTATGTAAAAAACTTTATAAAATAAAGTTATAAAGGATTTATTTATATGTATTACATTTTAATCAAGCTCGTGTAGCTAATTATCATACGCCTTTCACTATTTAAAAAGAAACATGAAATTCCATACGTTTTCATAATAATCGTCCTTCGCGACACACATGTTTGACGTGTGACATTTTGCATATGTTTTAATGCGATTTTATCAGCTTTTGTTATAATATAAATAAGTATAATAACACATACCTTTTTTTTTTTTTTAAATTATGTTTATTAAAAAATTATACTTAACTCTACTACATTAATATCTCGCCAAACGAAATGTTTAACGGCGAGAAGCGCTCATTGACATTTATAACTTATACCTAAAACTTAACCTATGTACTTAGTCTACTATAACATTTCAAATAAAAATAGTTACTTAACAAATACAGTTTTATCTTTAATCTTGCAGTAATACATCTTTAAATTTTTTCTTTAAGGAACTATAACTAATTTTAGGAGTGTCTCTTAATATATTAAATTTATTAAGAAAGAAAGTTTGTAAGTAAATCTATACTAATATTATAAAGAGGTAAAGTTTGTGACGTTGGAATGGGTAATCTTTGGATCTAATGAACCGATTTTAAATATTCTTTCTGTGTTGAATAGTCCATTTATCGGGGAGTGTCATAGGCTATATAGTATCACGCTATGACTAATAGGAGTGGAGTAGTAATGAAATATGTTTAAAAAAGTACGCGTTTTTTTCGCCGCCCAACGAAGTGGGCACGGGTCAGCTAGTGAGGATATAAATTTGTTGACAATATCTCTTGTCTAGTACAAGGTCGTTTGTTAGTATGATAGGAGTATTACACGATCAGTTTACTTGCAAGCATATGTGGGACTTGACATTAAACACACTAATGTCTTCTGGAACCACTGAGCTGGTCTGCTGTTACGGCTCTAAGATAGGAGACGTAACCCTGGACTTCCTTTTTGTAAACACATCGAGTTTGGACTCGTTAGATTTGTCTTAACTAGTTTTCTTTATAATCCGTGTGGTGACGGAGCAAGAATACAATATGTCACCACCCCATCTCACCCCATGGGTGTCGTAAAAACCGAATAAGGGACTATCCGTGAATATTATCTTTACGAAATAAAAAGAAGAAAAACTTGAAATTAAACCCTATAACCAACCCGTCTGGCCAGCGTGGTATTAGTAGGTCAAGTATCCCTCCGTCATGGGAGGAGGCCCATCCCTGCAGTGGGACAATAATGGGCTGTTATGGTGAGTTCTCTTTATGTTTCTTTTCATCGATTTTTTAAAAAGACCTTACTCATACTAGCCTCCTTCTGGTATAACAAACATTATCGAAAACACTCATTAAAAAAGGTTTTTATTTAATACGCTAATTAGACAAATTAACTTTTATAATTTTCTTTACATTGTATGCATAATCAATTATTTATAATCGTCTACACTTTAATACAGGTTGTACATTACAATGGGGCATTAATTTTAACACATTATACGCAATGCAAAAATAAAATTAATGTTTTTATCTTCTAATATCTGCTTTAAGCGTATACCAAGCCGTCTGGCGAGCGTTGTTTTAGTAGTACAAGAGTTTGTACAGTACTTGGCCGTATATATTACACATCGACTTTCGTAAAGAGACAATCGGCCAATTTCGGCTTCGTGGAGCATTATGTCGAACGAAATACAAACAGTCTGGTATCTATTAGCAACTGTTAAGGGTACGCATTCCACAGACACGAACTTGCTAGTAGGGGAAGTGCACGCTAAAAATGCTCAAAATAACTTTGGGGAAAGGGTATTACGTACAAATAATATTAACATATAAATAAATACTATTTGATAACAAATAACCAAATGAAAGAGCAATTAACTTTCTCATCACATTTGTTTTGAGCGGGAATCAAACCCGAGACCTCTGCTTGCCAGCCATGTAATATAACGACTACGCCACGGAGGTCGTCAAAAAATAGAGATAAAACCATTATTCTAAAATGAATTCTCCGTGAAAATAAACCCTATACCAATCCGTCTGGCCAGCGTGGTATTAGTAGGCCAAGTATCCCTCCGTCACGGGAGAAGGCCCGTCCCTGCAGTGGGACATTAATGGGCCGTTATGATTATTCTAAAATCGCCACGCACCGTTCACATTATCCGTACGCTAGCAACAAGATATTATTATGTAAATAATATATATGTAGGTATATAGGCGAAAATGAGTTTGAATAACCTTGACCGCTGTCCGACTTATATTATTATACATACACACACACAAATATACAATATTCAATGTTTAGTTTTGTCATAGTACAAATATATACAGTATTTCGACTTCATAGAAACTGACGAAACGCGAGTTATACACGCTCACGATAGCGATGGCTTTGCGGAGTGAACAGTCGCGACTGTGCTGCAGTAACGAGCGTGAAAGTAGGTAAAATGTAATCAAAAAGCTGGAGGTGGGCAGCCCTATCGCATCTTTACGTACCGCGCAACCGTATTAAATATTCCGCCGAGATAGAATACTGGTTGTACTGTGTATATATTTAAAACACGTATTATATCGCATGTATGACTCGCTTAATGAATGTGGATGAGGCCCAAGCTGTTTGCCAGGATCGCGACAAGTGGCGTTCTATCGTCTCTGCCTACCCCAGTTTACTTGCAAGCATATGTGGGATTAGACATTTGACACACTAATGTCTTCTGGAACCATTGAGCTGGTCTGCTGTTACGGCTCTAAGATAGGAGACTTAACCCTGGACTTCCTTTTACTATAACAAGTGGCGTTCTGTCGTCTCTGCCTACCCCGGACGGGATAAGGCGTGAGTTTATGTATGTATGTATGTATTATATCGAGTGTATATTTAATTGTCTACCGTATTTACATACGTTTTGTAGTTTCAATTTGGTTTTTGGTTTTCCTCGTAATAATAACTGGTTGCCTGTCTCGCCAATGAATATAATTGTAAAACAATGTAACTACATTATTTATTTGATGGTCGAAGGACGGAACTTGGAACCGTAATTATTGCAGTTCCAAATTATTGTTATTTTATTTGTAATCAGGCTGTGGTATGATTAAGCGTACACAGTAATTGATCCGATATTAGAATCAGTGGTCGTACGCGTGGTGACGGAGTAAGAATACAATATGTCTCCACCCTATCTCATCCCATGGGTGTCGTAGAAACCGACTAAGGGACTATCCGTGAATATTATCTTTACGAAATAAAAAGAAGGAAAACTTGAAATTTAACCCTATACCAATCTGTCTGGCCAGCATGGTATTAGTAGGCCAAGTATCCCTCCGTCACTGGAGGAGGCCCGTCCCTGCAGTGGGACATTAATGGGCTGTTATGATGAAGTAGTACAAGTAACGAAAATTTATTTTGCTTTAGAAGTGATAAATATTCACCTACATAAACGATGATAGATCTCGATTGTATGTTTTGCATATCACTTACGTATTGACAGTAATGAAACGTAATGAATCACATAAAACCCAGCATGATTCAAAGAAACATTGTTATGAATACGTATAATATAGTTTTGAGAAAACATTCCTGGTCGCGATCGTATTTGGTGCGATTGGATTCTTTGAATAACTACTTGCTTGCTATTTATTTATTTATTTATTTATTTATTTGGTTAACCAACAATTGTTATCACTAATAACATTAAATTTTTCTACTTAACAAAATAATTCAAAATAGAGTGACACAATTAATTATAGGTTAACACCACGTGAACTTATTAGAGTATCTAAGACGTGAAATAATAACAAATTGTAGTTTAGATAATCTACATAGCACTCAAATAACAATTAAACCTATAACTATTACATGCAATAAAATTAGCATAAGACATTGTAAAATTATATTATAAATTACTGTAAATAAAATGAAAATAAAATTAATTTAATATAACAATATAAAGGTATTATATTATTAAAGGCAGATTAAAAAATTTTTCTTCGAAATTCAAAATAAATTCATTAAAAATAAATCAATTATTCACAAAGAAATCAATCAATTAGAAATAAATCAATTACTAATCAAAAATAAATCAATTAATTAAAATAAATTAAAAATAATTCAATAAATCAATTAAAAATATATAAATTATAAATCAATTCATTCAAGTTACTATAGATCATGCATGTTATTAAAAATTATTAAAAATTATTATTTGTGAAAGAACTATTATGTATGTCTACTTAATTGTTGATCATCTTCGGAATTGTTTAATGGCGTAACGATTATCGATCGTTGGAATAGACGTCAGCGGAAAATGCACTGAACGTAGAATACGTAAAAAAATTGTTTCGCAATCACTATATCAGCCTACTAGCTGACCCGTGCCCACTTCGTTGGACGGCGAAAATAACGCGTCCGTTTTTAAACATATTTCATTACTGCTCCACTCCCATCAGTCCCCCTATTAGTCATAGCGTGATACTATATAGCCTATGACACTCCCCGATAAATGGACTATTCAACACAGAAAGAATTTTTAAAATCGGTTCAATAGATCCAGAGATTACCCCCTACAACGTCAGAAACACACAAACACACAAACTTTACCTCTTTATAATATTAGTATAGAAGTATAGATGGATGTCATCTTCTGGACATATCCCCTTCAAAATATTTTCATCTTGCGCGCTCCTGTATCTAGTTCACCCATTAACAAGCGTATATCTGCAACCAGGCATGGGGTCTTTGTTTAACTTGCCAAATGTCGTGTAATAAAAAGTAGTATTAGTTTTTGATCTTCGTATTAGTGCAGGTTATTAATCTCCGTGTGGTGACGGAGTAAGAATACAATATGTCACCACCTCATCTCATCCCATGGGTGTCGTAAAAACCGACTAAGGGAATAACCGTAATTACTATCTTTACGAAATAAAAAGAAGGAAAACTTGAAATTGAACCCTATACCAATCCGTCTGGCCAGCGTGGTATTAGTGGGCCAAGTATCTCTCCGTCACGGGAGGAGGCCCGTCCCTGCAGTGGGACATTAATGGGCTGTTAGGATTAGTCCAGGTTAATAATCTGAAAATTTGATGCAAGCTAAACTATATTCGATCTTACGTAGTGGAGTTCGCTTTACGGCCGAAAAGTTGCAACTCAAAATTGATTGTATATCATTATTGTATATTGCATAATATTGCAGATATATTCTACTGCATTTCGACTATCTACTTCAATTGTTTTAAGTTCAAATGCGCCAAATATGTCTGAAACGAAAGTGTTTTATATTTTTTATAGATGGACCATCAAAATATTAACAAACTTGTCAACTCTTCTTCACGTCTTATACTCCTAATTTATAATGATAATGTTATCTTTTGGAAGAATCAGATGCTCTTAAAAGCCGTCTACAGTGTTCATCCGCCGTCCCCAAAAACCCAGTAAACATAATTAAAGTGACTGGTGGAGTAAGAATACAATATGTCTCCACCCCATCTCATCCCATGGCTGTCGTACAAACCGACCAAGAACCTATCCGTAAATATTGAATTAAAAAGAAGGAAAACTTAAAATTAAACCTTATACCAATCCGCCTGGCCAGCGTGGTATTAGTAGGCTAAGTATCCCTTCGTCACGGTAGGAGGCCCGTCCCTGCAGTGGGACATTAATGAGCTGTTATGATAATAAAAGTCTACTGTGTTCTGTCGCACCTAATCGTTCACATTACAAGTCTGTGGCACGTCCCCAAGAGTCGAATTCTTCCATACCAAAACATACCGTAGTCAAACGTCAACTAAAAACAATTGCGGTTAAACAATTTAATTTTGTTTCAAATTGCTTCGTTTTGGAATTATGCCAATTGTAGAACTGGTATTGTCTTGTTGTTGCTGGTGCTTAGTCGAATATGTATGTACTTGGGTTTCGTTCAATATACAATGTTAAAACAGCAGTTTTAGTGCTAACAGACTTTGCAGCTTGTTTCTCATTGAAGTGTTGGTCTTTAATTTTATAATTGGGCTCCACCGCTCTGCTCATGGCCTCCTACAAGCAGTAAGGTGTTTAGGGTGGAAATTTTTTACTGTGTTTGGGGTGGAAATTTTTTTACTGTGTTTGGGGTGGAAAATTTTTACTCTGTTTGGGGTGGAAAATTTTTATTGTGTTTGGGGTGGAAAAATTTTACTGTGTTTTGGGGTGGAAGGTTTCAGAGTATAGGGTACAAAGACCAACTACTGGTGGTTAAGAGTCGTAGTACATATAACGTAACGCAAACGGATCGGCACCGCCTCGCCTTTTTCCTCGGTGTCAAACGTCAAAAATCTGATTACTTTACAATTCTGATTAGTGTGCGTTGCAGTAAGGAGTTTCATACAAATAATACAGAACGGCTCGAGTTGATACGGTGCCGACCCGTTTACGTTACGTTATATGTGCTACGACCCCAAGGCTCCATAAACAGGAACCTCTTCACAACCCTGTGCCTGGCAAGGTGTATCGCCTTCAGCATTAGAACTATGGTATAACTGCCTAACGCAAATCTCCTAAGGTGTTGATGGTGCAGTGGGACATTGAAAGGCTGTTATAAAAAAAAAATTCGCTGACCTCGCGAACCAAGTCCAAATATTTAGTGTTGTTCTGTCAAAAAATCTATTATTATTGTATATTATTTATATTGCAATAGTCACCGTTTGCTTAGTTTGGGACTAGATGGCGTTTTGTGAATATGTGAAGAATATTTAATTATTTATTTGTACGAGGTGACCTAGTGACATACTGAATTATATTGCAAAGCACACTAAATGAAAAATTAACAGTAGCTACCGGCTACTGGAATTTTACATTGCTATCATTGGATTTACCAAATTTAATATGACGTTAGATTATTATTTAATCTATAATTAATGTGTAAAATTTTAAATAATAATATGATAATATGTAGTTTCATTATCAAAACTGCCTTATCAGTGACATTGTTTCTCTGCAATTATAATGATAACGCGAATGTTATCGCTCACTTATAAAGAAGACCACGATCTTGGACGCTTCTAAACGAATAATTCCCGTGCTTCCAAGGGCACCTAACTGGTATGTCCCTGGTATCGTCGTAATGACGACCTCTGTGGCGCAGTCGGTATAAAACATGACTGCTACGCAGAGGTCTCGGGGTCGATTCCCGCTCAATGCAAATCTTTGTGTGCATGAACATGATTGTTTGCATTGGTCTGAGTGTTTTCTATGTATAATATGTATGTATTTACAAAAAAAAGTATTTAAGTATGTTTATCCGTTGTCTAGTACCCATAGTACAAGCTTTGCTTAGTTTGGAACTAAATGGCGATGTGTGAATGTGTGAGGATTATTTATTTTTTTAACTCCCTTACTCATAAACACCTCTTAAATTTAGTCACTGTTTAGCGAGATTTTTATTAGCAGTCCTAATTTATAATAAAAAGTCCTAATTTTAACAAAGTTCTTAGCTCTTAACAAAGTTCTTAGCTCTTTTGAACTTTATCACAAACGATTTTTAATAATTTTTTTTTTTTTGTGTATAAAACGGTTTAACGGTAAAGGGTCACCTGCTCGTGTTATTTATATAAATATCCTACACAGACACGTGCTTTGAGGGAAAACGTCGCGTGTTTAACCGCGTGTCACATTGTTTCTTTAAAAAGTTTTAACTTAAAGTTCGTAAGCACGTTGCACAGAAAAGAATACGAGTACAACTTAAGGCTCTTTCAATTTAAGCGCCGATTACACTACCCTACATGTAGGATACTTCATCTTGTAGGACACTACATGTTGTCTAGTGTAATCACTTGTAGGCTGTTAGGACACTACATATCAGAGATTGGCGAGTCCCGACCGCCCTACATCATGTAGTCTCCTACATGAACCGTCCTACAAGATGTAGTGCCCTACAAGATGTAGTGTCCTACATGTAGGCTAGTGTAATCGGCGCTTTAGACGTTTCGTCGTTTCTGTGGCGCGTGTTTGGAGAGGCCTACGTCTAGCATTGGACTCCAATAGGCTAGTTGATTGATTGATTGGTTGTGTCGGGGCAGTGTGTTTGTCAAACGGCGAATGGACGTTCATTTGTTCTAGTACAAACTAGCTGACCCGTGCCCACTTCGTTAGGCCAGGCGCGCACTACGAGTTTTTCGCCGCGCGGCAGAAAAGCGCAGCGGTATAATGTCGCACTGTAATACTGTACCAAACAGTTTTACATTGTATTGCGCGCACTTGACGGCAGAGCCACCGCAGCCCACCAGTATTACTGTGCGACATTATACCGCTGCGCTTTTCTGCCGCGCGGCGAAAAACTCGTAGTGCGCGCCTGGCCTTAGGCCGCGAAAAAGACGCGTCACTTTTTTAAACATATTTCATTACTGCTCCAGTCCTATTAGTCATAGCGTGATACTATATACCCTTGACACTCCCCGTTAAATGGACTATTCAACACAGAAAGAATTTTTAAAGTCGGTTCCATAGATCCAGAGATTACCCCCTACAACGTCACAAACACACAAACTTTACCTCTTTATAATACATATTAGTATAGATCAAACATCTGTCGCATTCTTGTTTTCTAGCAGGGCTTAATTACAAAGGTTAATGACTCTTGTGATAAGCAATTGACTAATTTAGAATATGAAGAAAAGGACTCGGTGGCGTAGTGGTCAATGGCGTTTGAGACGTATTCTCAGAAGGTGTAGGTTTAAATTCTATCTGGAGAACAATTATTTTACAACTGGGTTTCGTTCTTTTCTATTTTTTTTTAAGTTATACCTAAGCTTTATAAATAAAAAAACAATATACATTTGGTAATACATTTTTAATTTTTATTAAAAACTAGCTGTAGCTATCTAAAAACCCGTTTTTAAGTATTTAATTTGTAATAATATATGAAATAATTTAGTGCTGTAAAGAACTTGTTATATACTAAATGTCACAGTCTATCTGTGTAGTAATTTTAGACTAAATTTAAAGTTAAAGGAGTAATTTAATTGAAAGAAAAAGTGTACGATCTCCGCGTGGCATTATCAGGCTCGTCTCTGCAGTGAAAGATTTATGAAAGATTAAATATTCGCTCACACATTCACACAACGCCATCTAGTCCCAAACTAAGCAAAACTTGTACTATGGATACTAGACAACGGATAAACATACTTAAATACTTTTTTTTTTGTAAATACATACACATTATACATAGAAAACACCCAGACCAATGCAAACAATTACTTAAATTACTATTTTCACTTTTACTTTAGTCTAAAATTACGACACAGATAAGAACTGTGACATTTAGTATACCTAGTTCTTATATTATTATACAAAATTAAATACTTAAAAACGGGTTTCATTACAGCTAGTTTTAGATAATAAAAACTAAAAATGTATTACCAAATATATTATACAGTAAATAACATTTAATGTATTACATAACATAGAGATACTACGACATAATATAAATATCAAAACGAAATCGCCTTTTAAAAATGCACAAACTCTTTATAATAATAATTCTACATTAAGTTCTGATAACCTTGGAATATCGGTGAACGTACCCCAAGTGAGTGCGAGCGAGAGAGAACGTCCATACAGTGTATTATAGAAAGAGATGGCGCTTATCTGCGCGAGCGCAACGTGGTAAACACGCGGTGATACTTAGGTTATACTTTGTAGGTTATGTCACGTGTGTTTTGTGAATAAAGTGTTGGTTTCGTGTATCGCGCTGGTGTTGAGTATTGTTCAAGTCAAATCAAATTCAAATTTGTTCATAAATAAAATATTACATAACAATATAAGGTATGTTGACTGGTCCTAAACTAAGCAGAGCTTGTACTATGGGTACCAGACAACAGGCATAGGTACATATTTATATTTTAATTTATTTATACGTACTAACTATAATAATAATACGTATAAATAAACACATCGCACATACACTCGTCTTTTTCTTCTGTGTCAAACGGCAAAAATGTGATTACGTTACGAATGTTACGATTCCGATTATTGTGCACTGCAGTAAGGAGTTTCATACAAATAATACTGAACGGCTCGAGTTGATACGGTGACGATCCGTTTACGTTTCGTTATACATGCTACGACACAGTCACTACAAAAACACTCAAGACAGAGTTTTTATACGCCTAAATGAAATAGCACTATGCAATAATTTATGTCCTGTGGTCTCCGTGTGGTGACGCAGTAAGAATACAATATGTCACCACCCCATCTCATCCCATGAGTATCGTAAAAACCGTCCAAGGGACTATCCGTGATTATTATCTTTACGAAATAAAAAGAAGGTAAACTTGAAATTAAACCCTATACCAATCCGTCTGGCCGGCGTGATATTAGTAGGCCAAGTATCCCTCCGTCCCGGGAGGAGACCCGTTCCTGCAGTGGGACATTAATGGGCTGTTATGATGATCTATGTAATGACCTCGCAGGCGTCGCTTATCTTTTTTGAATCAGTGATTGCAAGTGCCTGTTAGCGGTGTTAGTGTTGATAATAAATTTGTTTTTTTTACACCATTGATATTGTTTTACACAAATAATATATTACAGCTTAGCTGATGTCTTCCTTGGATAAAGCCACAGTACAACTAAAGCTGTTAAGTTCTCGTGGCTTTGTCATGTTTTTAACTACTGTATTCATCATCATAACAGCCCATTAATGTCCCACTGCAGGGACGGGCCTACTCCCGTGACGAAGGGGTACTTGGCCTACTAATACCACGCTGGCCAGACGGATTGGTATATGGTTTAATTTCAAGTTTTCCTTCTTTTTATTACGTAAAGATAATATTCACGAATAGTCCCTTAGTCGGTTTTTACGACACCCATGGGATGAGATGGGGTGGTGATACACTGTGTTCTTACTCCGTCACCACACGGAATCCGGTACGGGATCGCCATTCTAAAACCTCTACTTTAGTCCTGTTTTTAGTAATAATTAATAACATTAATCTTAACATAAAGTGTATATAAGAAAATGCAATATGATATTTTAACACCGCCAAAGATATAAAATGATGTGTATATTATAAAAATGAGACAATAAGTGTGATATATAAGTGGTGAACATTATGACCGCTGGCGTGGCTGCGAGGAGGAAATCCAGGCCTAGGAGGAGCTGGGCCAAAGTGGAGCAGGATGGCCAGGTAATACCTTGTACAGCCTGTAATTCGGAGTGTGTAGTGAACGTATTCAGCGGCCTTTATACACACACACACACAGACACCCAGGCACTCACAAACACACACACACACTTTACATACTTTTTTTTATATATTGTAATATTTTCTAGTTTTACTTATACTGACTTACCTTGTACTATGTTATAGATACTTTAACTTTTTCTATGGAAGAGTGGGGTCTTCTGATACAGGCTATTAACTAGCTTAAAAGGACGCCCCTGATTCTGATCAATTTAATGTAAACCTTAACACACTCTATCTCGCGTGAAACAGTTAATGAAATTGTAATGTAATCGTACTGTAACTAAGCTTAAAACGGCATTCTTGTAATTTTTTAAGTGACAGTTCTCCATTAAAAAACGTCTAACTTGACGTTCTTAAAGTTCTTAACTTTATTTTTAACGTGCATATAATCCCTTGAATCTATTAAGGACCAGTCAGGGCCAGGGCTCGCCACAAAACCTTTTTACCCTAAAGGCAGTGATTTCTGCAGGTGATTAATTGTACTTTTTGCTAGTTTTGATGCTTATCATTTTAATAGCTGATGCCCCGCGGCTTCACCCGCGTTTTACAGGTAGCTTAAACGTTATTCTACACCCTAAACTACCTAAATAGTCCAAATTTCATCTAAATCCGTTTCATCCATCCTCACAAACTTTCGCATTTATATTATTTGTAGGACTAAAGTATAATTTTTTCTTGTTTCCAGGCGTCAGATTTCACCGATATAGGTGACTGGCCGACCCTCGGGGCAGCCGTCTCAGGTGCTAGATGCCATTCAACGCCTCCGCCACACGACACAGATCCTGCACACCATAATGGCAGTGCGGTTAGTATACATTATTTATTTTTTCCGAAGTATAAGACATAGCGCTTAGGATTTTCCGGTTAAAGTGGCGGTGGGCATCCTATGTAACTGCCTCGGCACGTTGATAGCCGTTGGGGCAGAAAAGTTCTAGAATGGCGACCGCGCACCGGGAAGCGCAGGGTGGGGAGACCCCTCACACGATGGACCGAAGACCTGGTTAGGACGGCGGGAAGCCGATGGATGAGGGAGGCACAGGACCGCGCAGGGTGGAAACGTTTGGAGGAGGCCTATGTTCAGCATTGGACGTCGATAGGCTAAATTATGATGATGATGATGATGATGATGTCCTGAATCAATCTGTATGTATAAATGTTAAGAAGAACTAACCAAAGCGTATTGCATCATAACAGCCTATTAATGTCCAACTGCATGGACGGGCCTCCTCCCGGGACGGAGGGATATTTGGCCTACTAATACCTCGCTGGCCAGACTTATTGGTACAGGGTTTAATTTCAAGTTTTCCTTCTTTTTATTTCGTAACGATATTCACTTCAAAATTGTATTCTAACATAATATGTACCTATACAATAAATAATCATGAAATTGTTTACGCTAAATTTTTTCCACCTTATCGCAACATATTTACATACGGCCTTATTACAGAATACGGTCTAACTATAAACCACGATTTATTACGTCACAAAACCACTGTTTTTGAAAATTGTTATTGCAAAATCAGCCTTAACGCTAAAGTGTTAAAACTGATTTTGTATTAACAAATACAAAATCATAAATTTGTTAATCCAAAATCAGTTTTAACACTTTAGCGTTAAGACTGATTTTGCAATAACAAATTTCAAAAACAGTGGTTTTGTGACGTAATAAATCTTGGTTTATAGTTAGACCGTATTTTGTAATAAGGCCGATAAAGTTACATAATGCACGTCGAACAAGTTGCCTGGCTACATAAATCGTAATTGTTATTCTTTAAAAAACAGTTTTAGTTCGTTAGTGTTACTATGGTCCATTCTATATAACTCTCCGTGTGGTGACGGAGTAAGACTACAATATGTCACCTCACCATCGCATCCCATGGGTGTCGTAAAAACCGATTAAGGGACTATCCGTGAATATTTTCTTTACGAAATAAAAAGAAGAAAAACTTGAAATTAAACCCTGTTACTAATGCGTCTGGCCAGCGTGGTATTAGTAGGCCAAGTATCCCTCCGACATGGGAGAAGGCCCGTCCCTGCAGTGTGACATTAATGGGCTGTTATGATAATCATGGTCCATCCTATGTAACTGCCTCGGTGGCAAAGGTAAAAAGGGGGTGTTCCACATTTGGGGGTCTGACTGACTTCTGACTAAAACCGGTTGTTGGTTGTGTTTTTGTTGAGGACGAGTAGTTTGTTTCCTGGGACAGTTACTACTTTACACGGGCTGTGGTAGGGCGGATGGCCCTCAACCCAAAACATCTAAGTGACGTGCCTCAGGTGCACCCCCTGTGGGGTACGAACCTCGGCCTGCACCGTCACTGACTAACAAAACGTATTCCGGCCTCGACGGCGAGGACGGAACCGCGGACGTGTTGTTGTGGCTTCGCAAGCCGGGAGCGCGAGCGCGCCGCACTTCTTTTATAGCGGCGAGCCCAGCCAACGTCCGGGGAGCTGTTAAGGAGAAGGAGGGGTGCGTGCGCGGTGGTAGTAGGAGAAGAAGACGTTGTCACGCCACATGGCATTTGAAGACCCGACCTTATTAATAATCCTCCAACATTCACACATCGCCACCTAGTCCCAAACTAAGCAAAGCTTGTACTATACTAGACAACGGTCAAACATACTAAAATACTTTTTTTTTGTAAATATGTACATACATTTTATACATAGAAAACACTCAGACCAATGCAAACAATCATGTTCATGGACACAAAGATTTGCATTGAGCGGGAATCGAACCCGAGACCCCTTCGTAGCAGCCGACTGCGCCACAGAGGTCGTCGAATGTCAGTTAAATTACTAAATATAAGAGTTAAGTTAATTATTTATTCAATATTCTATTTACAATTCCAGGAACAGGATCGGAAACCACCAGAGGAGCCGCAGCAGCTCCAGCCTAAAGTGGAGAAGTTGGAACCGATACAGAATCACCAGGGGCACAACGATAAACATCACGAGAAACACTCGGACAAAGTTAGAAGTTCAGGTATGTCTCTTACATAACATACATACATTATACTATAGGTCATCATAACAGCCCATTAATGTCTCACTGCAGGGAAAGAAAGAAAGAAAAGTAAGTTATTTATTGACCAAAAGTATACACAGACAATAAATATAAAAGAAAAAAAAAGTTACAATTAAAAAAAAGGAAGAGAAAAAAAAAAGAAATTACAAAAAACATATAGGTACATATTGGCCAAAAGGACCTTGCCTCAGCATAATGCTACTGCGACATAATAATCGTAATAGCGCTGGCATTCTGGCAAGGCAGGACGGGCCTCCTCCCGTGACGGAGGGATACTTGGCCTACTAATACTACGCTGGCCAGGCTTATTGGTATAGGGTTCAATTACAAGTTTTCCTTCTTTTTATTTCGTAAAGATTAGGATAGTCCCTTAGTCGGTTTTTACGACACTCATGGAATGAGATGGGTTGGTGACATATTGTATTCTTACTCCGTCACGACAAGGAGATTCGACCGATTGGTGTGTCCTTATGCTCTTCATATAATATAAAAAACTGTTTAATATTCAACAATTAACATAATAATTACAGGTGCAGGTAAAGGAGGAAGTAAATCAGGGAAGCACAAATGGGTGCCCCTCGATATTGACGTGAAGGCAGCAAGGCCAGGCAAGCATGGACCACAACATTCTATGAGGCCGGATAATGGTAAGTTGTGCCATAGTACAAATATATACAGTACTAGCTGACCCGTGCCCACTTCGTTGGGCGGCGAAAAAATCGCGTCCCCTTTTTAAACATTTTCATTACTGCTCCACTCCTATTTATTAGTCATAGCGTGATACTATATAGCCTATGACACTCCTCGATAAATGGACTATTCAACACAGAAATAATTTTAAAATCGGTTTAGTAGATCCAGAGATTACCCCCTACAACGTCACAAACACACAAACTTTACCTCTTTATAATATTAGAATAGATTTCGACTTCATAGAAACGGACGAAACGCGAGTTATACCTACACGCTCACGATTCACTCTTCGCGGAGTGAACAGTCGCGACTGTGCCGCAGTAACGAGCGGGAAAGTAGGTAAATGTAATTAAAAAGCTGGAGGCGGGCAGCCCTATCGCATGTTTACCGTACCGCGCAGCCGTAGGCATTTATAATAAATATTCGGCCGAGATAGACTACTGGTTGTCTTGTTTTTAGCTGTTGCCCGCGGCTTCACCCGTGTTGTACAGGCAGTTTAAATGTTATCCTTCACCTGAAACTACCTACATTCCTAATTTCATGAAAATACGTTTAGTTAAATAGTAACAAGTTACGTGAAAGAATAACAAATATCCATCCATCCATCCTCAAAAACTTTCGCATTTATATTATTAGCTTATTACAAAGACATGCCAACTACAATTACACAATTATGTACAGTCACGAGCAATAATATGTACACATTTTCAAATTTTCTAAACTATCTGCACGTTTATCTAGACATTACAATATCAAAATGAATTCGTAATTTAGAAGAGGTTCCGTACAGTTTTGAATTAATCTTCGAATTTTCAATTTTGGATTGGCAGAACTTTAGATAACTGGTTTACAAAATGCGAAAATGTGTACATATTATTGCTCGTGACTGTACCTACACATTTTCATTTTATAGATTACTAGCTGACCTGTGCCCACTTCGTTGGACGGCGAAAAAAACGCGTCCCTTTTTTAAACATATTTCATTACTGCTCTACTCCTATTAGTCATACCGTGATACTATATAGCCTATGACACTCCCCGACAAATGGACTATTCAACTTAGATCCAGAGATTACCGCCTACAACGTCACAAACACACAAACCTTACCTCTTTATAATATTAGTATAGATTACGCAACGCATAGCAAAATAGATTATGTTGACTTATTTATAATTATTTTGAATTCCCCAAGCTTCCTTGAGGATTAACGACGGTAATAATCTTGAAGTTTTTACATATTGCGTCTCGCATACTAGTCCAGTCAAAATAGACTAAATTATGATTACAGTTTGCATTAATTCCCAACAAGCTGGATTTTTGTTCAGGCCTTGTATACGTCATTACAAATGATTGTTGATAGATCACTATGTCAAACTGTAATCATAATTTACACCTCAACAAATCTAAAAGATACAGTATGACGTTTCATATTTTTCAAACTGAAACAACTTTGTTCATGCGTACATTATTCAGTTTCGAAAACCTTTTTCGTAAAACCATGAATTTAGAAAGATTTTATTATTGTATTTAAAAATGTACAATTCTTAATATATAAATTTAATTGAAAACTTTTAAACAAAGCAAAATAACACAATATAAATAGTAAATAATATCTTATAGTTCTATTCTTGACCTCATTGCAAAGTCACGTAGTTAGGTTACTGCTCGTAGTGTTGCGACTCTTCGGATACACTTGTATGCATAAAAATCGTTTACATTTACGAAAAATCGTTATTATCGTTAGACACGTAACTAACTATTACTCGACGTGGTCGAAGGTGACGGGAGGCAACTTATTAAGGTCTTAGTAGTGAATAAAAAAATCCTAAACATTACTTTTATTTAATTAATTATAATTAAAATAAAAGTAATGTTTGGATTTTTTTTTATTCGCAGATTAGAGAATTTGCAATATGTGGTGTTTTTTTACAAAAGGTTTTTACCCTTTACTAATAATGAGATTAATTATTAAAGTGTCTTAAAAATCGGATATTATCGTAATCGATCTCTTAAATTTCGGATATTATTGTAATCGATTTTTTTATTCCAACCTTATTAGTCAATTTGTCAGAACTGTCATACCGTACCTATTAGATTTGTTGGACTTTAGTCTATTTTGACTGGACTATACTGCATCTGAAAACACACGTAATTTGCGGAAGTCAAAACTAAATATTTTTGTTTATTAATTAAGATATCCGTGTGGTGACGGAGTAAGAATACAATATGTAACCACCCCATCTCATCCCATGAGTGTCGTAAAAACCGACTAAGGGACTACCATCTTAACGAAATGAAAAGAAGGAAAACTTGAATTAAACCCTTTACCAATCCGTCTGGCCAGCGTGGTACTAGTAGGCCAAGTATCCCTCCGTCACGTGAGGAGGCCCGTGCCTACAGTGGGACATTAATGGGCTGTTATGATGATGTAGTATGCGAACTTTGCCTTGATCAAGTATTTTCATTTTCAACTCCCGTATTTTAGGCTCTATACCTCTTTATATTTGGAGGTATCGGAGTTACGCAATATGGGTACAGTAATATTTATATTTAATTGCTATTTATTGAGAATAATGAAGTTGTTTCTCTATTAATAATTGATATAAACATTTATTTATATGGTATACATAAGAATAAAGCGCCGATTACTTTAGCCGATTTACTTTTTACTTTCATACTGATCCCTTTAGCTTATGTGACCGTTTTAATCTTTACTGGTTTTAACCTCTTTTCATCATGGAATCTATTCGAACGGGTGTAGTAATAGATAATAAGTGGTATGGCGTATAGTTTTTCATCATTTTACCATAATTTTTTTATCCATTACTTAAGTAAAGTTAATAAAAACAGTATTTTTTTTGTCTCTGCTTAGTAAATTTACCTTGTGTTAAAACTTACTCGTTAATACTCATTTATGTACAGTCACGAACAATAATAAATAGCACATTCTCAAATTTTCTAAACTATCTAAACGGCTATCTAGACATTAGAATACCAAAATTAATTCGTAATTTATAAAAGGTTCTGTAAAGTTTTGAATTAATCTTCGAATAAGTATTCAATTTTGGATTGCCAGAACTTTAGATAACTGTTTTACATAATGTGAAAATGTGTAAGTACATAATTATTGCTCGTGACTGTACATCCTACATGAGGTGATCAAACAGCGTTTTACTTGAAAGATGTATGTATGTAACAGTGTATCTAACAGCACCGTTGACCAACAGACACAGTATCGCTGAACGGCGAGGAGTCTCGGTCGCGGCTGGGTCCGCGCTCGCGTGGCGGCGGGCGAGGTGGGGCGCGCGGGGCAAGACGCGCAGCACCCCGCCCCGCCAGCGCGCTGCCCGCGCTGCCCGCCCCGCACCACGCGCTCTACCACCACCGCGACTACGCGCACCATCCCGACCTGGCGCAGGTATGTACCACTACAAGCTGCTACGGGTTGTGTTTATGAAAGGCTTGACAGTTTACACACATCAGTGAAGTCACAGTTCCCTTCCGTGTTCACTCAGTTCAGTATCAATGCCACAGTACAAAAAACGTGTTCGCCGGCACTGACACTGTGGCCTTCCGCATCCAGTCCGCCCCAGAGACTTTTGAGGTCGTCGGTCCACCTAGCTGGGGAACTGTATTGATAATAATCTTGATTAGCCTTTCAAAAACGTGACCTTTATTTATAATTAATTCAAATCATATGCTTATCGTTTTTTGCTTTTTAATTGAAAATTTTGCGAAATCTCTAAAAATACCGTCAAATACGTAAAAACACGGAAGATGTTGAATTATCTAGTTTGTTACTTACTACTACTTTATAATACTGTAATACTCCGTGCGAGTGCCGGGTCCATCGCGTGATAGAGGACGGAACACTTGCATAACAGCGTCTGGGACTTACGACCCAGATGTAGGTTTAAGCAGGGGCCCAATTCCGCTATTTACAAATGACTCAATAGAATCGAAATTGCGTCTCATTGTCAGTTTTTGACATAGTTGCTATTCTGCAATTATTACAAGAACGATTACGCTTCGATTGAATCGTATTTGGATAATTTCCTATTCTGCTTTAAAATCGATTGCAATTGCAAGTCGATTGTGAACTTATTCGGTATTCTACTCTTAATTGACGTTTGTTTGACGTTTGTTTCAATTGTGGATTTTGCATTGACGTTCGTTTGACCTTCGATTGAACAACAAGAGCTATTTATCTAATGTTACGGCCACTTACCGCTTTACAATCTAGTGACAATAAATAAAACGACACTACTTTTACTTTATATACTTTTATTTAATGTGGAGTAAGTATATTAGTTTATTATAACATAATAATATCAATAGTTTATAATATTAGTTATGTATTTTTTTAAGAGTTGTAGGTACATATTAGAATTATACTAATTGATGTAATTATTTCAGCCCCATTGAATATAATATAAAACCCTTATACCCAGTGCTAAAGATAAAGCCGATAAAGAATGAAAAATTTAAATTAAACAGCATCGGGGAAACTGCTTTGTAATTTGCAAATAAATGAAACAAGGTAAGGTAGAGGCAAGGTTTTTATACTTAGTTAAAGTTGTTGTCATCCACTAAACATTCCATGTATGGGTGATCATCATCAAATAAATAAATAAAAAAAACATTTTTTGTAAAGTAACATATTAAGGTATTATCATGCTTTCATTTTAGTCATTTAGTAAATCAACTTGTATTTATTTCTTTCAGCACATAAGACATCTTTGAGTGGTTGCAGAAGGATATAATGCTTATCCTAGTGAAATATTTTCATTATTATTTATAGCTGCCAGACAATGATGAAAAGAATCCATATTAATACTGCAGATGCTATCAATTTGCAAGCATTAATGAAAAGTTTATGAAGAGCCACAATTACCAAATCCCATCATGGCAGTAATGAAATAGTCAGGGTGTACAAGCTAGCTTGGCTTTTGGTGAAGAACTGCCCTGGCAGAGGCAATAAAAAATAATATCTGTTTTATAAGGTTTTTATTATATGTATTAATCATTTTTAGTTTTTGAAATAGTGATATTGTGTTATAGTTAATCAATCAATAATCATTTATTTGCCAGAATGTAGGTTTACAGAGTATGATCTTACAGTATAATGGTGCCTTTACATCCTACCATTACATATGGTGTGCAAATATTACATTTTAACATGCACAATGCTATTTATTATTTGAGTGATAAAAAGAGTAAACAACAGCAACAAATAAGATATTCATGCATGATTATGTCTAAGTTTATGTCAGTTAAACAGATAAAATTGAGTAAAATTAAATTAATGTCAGATCAAAAATACAAATAAGTCCACAATATAATATAATAGTAATAAACAAGAATAAGTACATCAGTAAGTCTTATAATTTAAAGGTTACAGTAGTAAAATTAATACATAAATCAATTACTTATTAAAATATTATGATTTTCGACATCACCATTACCAAAACGATCCATAACCTACAATCTCATTCTCCGGTTTCTGACATATATTCATCAACACTATAAAAGCATTTTGCCTTTAACCATTTTGTTAACTATATTTTAAATATTGTTAAAGGCAAATTCTAATCGTCCGGTAACTTATTATATACCCTCACAGCATTAATTAATGTTAAGAGTATAGGATATTGATTTATATAATTATAGTCAAAATTCAATAGGTTTATTGTTTATTCTATATTTCTAATTATCATAAAACAAAATATAGCAAATAAATGTACAAAATAAAAATAAAGTATCCGCTACCTTTTTAAATGCCTTGTTTAATTTTTTAATAAATGTACCTAATAATTTTATCAAAATCATGTAAGTAATTTAACAATATCAGTATCTGCTATTTACATTAAATTAAGTATCTAACATAAAATTCACCCATTATCAAATTAATTTAAAATATTGAACATTTTGTTAACTTAAACTTAATAATCTTAGTAAGTACATCTACTTATTTCACTGTTAAGCCTTACACCCTATTCCAGAAAAGACTATTCTTATCTTCACCTAATGTTGGAGAGGTAAAGCCTGCACAATTTCAAATATTGAAGAGCAACATGCAATAATGAACTTTCCCGCTGTGTCTGAATGGTAAAGGTACTTCAATGTAGCACCCAGTGTACCAAAGTATTTGAGTATGCACACCAATAGTACTTTAATTATAATAGTACCCTTCAGCAATCTCTTCTGAAGCAATGTTAACTGTATCATTAGATATCAACGCTGGGGATAACCAAAATCACCTGAAAATAAGATTACAATTAATTATTACACTTAAAACAGAAATATTATTTTGGCAGTCCCAGTTGTATCTACTAAAAAGTGTGTTTAAAAACTGAGATATAAGAGACCATTATCTACCTATATTATTACATGACAATTACAGAGGAAGTTGTATATTACCTAGTAACTCCAAAATTTCCACGACGCCATAATATTTGTTAAATTAAGTCGAAATTGTATATAACTCGTGGCTGACACCGACTCCAAAAGTAACAATAATATTACATTATTTTTCTTCTTCTTCTTTCTTTTATATGGCAAACTATGCCGATGTCGACAATTCTGCCAGAGTCCGAAGTGCTGACTTATTGTGAAGTGATAAAAACCAAAACACTAATAAATTCTTCTTCTTAATGCATTATTTATAATAATTCATAGTGTAGTAACGTAACTATTAACTAATCTGTCATTCATATGAATGACAGATTTTTTTAGTTGAGTTTGCATAGGCAATTACGTAATACAGCCATGATTTTCTTATTCAGGTTATTAGTAGGTTTTAAAGGGCAACTCTAATAAGTTGGTAGATTATACAAGGCAACACAGATTTAACTTTGATCTTCGACTCAATTACGATTCACATTCGACCACAAACAAGTTTTAGCAGAATACAAAATTTGTTCCAATCGTAACAGCATCAAAATTGATTGTCAACGTTATGTAGCTTAGATGTTATTAGCGGAATTGGGCCCCTGGCCCCCTTACAACGCGTTAGCGGTCACCTTCACTGTCTGCTATGTTCCGTCCTCTACCTATACAAATTTGTTAGGAACCTAACTAACATTATATTGTACATGAAAATTGCATATTATTAGTTTAGTATAGGTTAGGTTTTTGAGACCACGTGGGAAAACCTTGTGTGTTTGCTAACTATGTGTTCCGGCGTAATTTGTTCGTTAGCTTGCAGACAATCGTCGTAACAGCCCATTAATGTCCCACTGCAGGGACGGGCCTCCTACCGTGACGATCCTTGGCCTACTAATACCACGCTGGCCAGACGGATTGGTATAGGGTTTAATTTCAAGTTTTCCTTCTTTTTATTACGTAAAGATAATATTCACGGATAGTCCCTTAGTCGGTTTTTATGACACCCATGGCATTTGTTCGTTTGCTTGCAAAAAGTATTACTTACAAAATAATCTTTTGAATTTCCTTACAAATTAATATATCTTCCATGGTTTTGTTGTATACTTAGGGATTTCGCTAAATACCTAAAGTCGTTTGCAATAGAATCCAACAAACATGTAAACAAATATGACATGACTACTACTAAGATGACAGCTTGTCAAATACTTCGAAATTTTTACCTTGTAAATGTTTTATAATCAAACTAGCGGCCTGTCCCGGCTTCGCACGGGCATTATTTTTCCGCTTTTCTGTTGAAAATTTTCCTAAATTTTCTTTGCTATAAATTTCACGGAACCCGAGACCTTTCCAACGAATGCAAAACTGAGAAAATCGGTTCGTGCGTTCTGGAGTTATAGCGTCAGGAAGGAAAGCCCGACTTATTTTTATATAGTAGATTTAACTTAAAAATACAGTTAAATCATGTTGAAGATAATGTGAAAACAATGGTGCGTTCGTTGAAATCAGACTAAAATAATTGATCGTCAAATGTGTGTGATTAAATACGGAGTAATCGTGACAAATTGGTTTGTTTACGTGATTGTTGGATTCTATTGCAATCGAATTTAGTATCTAAAGCGCCGATTACACTAGACTACATGTAGTCTCCTACATAAGGACGTCCTAACTTTTTAGTGTTAGGACGCTGTTTACACTGTCCTACATGTGATTACACTAGACTACATGTAGTCTCCTACGTGATGTAGTTGACTACATGTAGTCTAGTGTAATCGGCGCTTTATGCTTTGGTAATATATTTTTGCTAAGGTTTTGTTGTGCGTGTAGTATTATTAGATTATATAAAATGAACAAGACATTTTAGCTGCCAGTGTTTTGTTTGTAAGGGTGTTACCAAACTAATCAATCGACCGTCTATCGATCTACTGATAGAACGACTCATCCGTAGAACAAAGTTCGATCTGCAGATAGCTAGTTTTCATTAGAAGCTAGATAAGTTGTTGACTTGTGTTATTCTAGAACTATGAGACCTAACATTTTGATTTTTTGGTATGTTGTTATGACATAACATGTAAAAAAACCAAAATGTCTGGTCTTATAGTTCTAGAATCTAGCTTTTAATGAAAACTAGCTATCTGCAGATCGAACTTTGTTCTACGGATGAGTCGACTGAAGAACAACGTGATGTCGATAGACATTTTTTACCACAGCAATTAAATCGATTAAGTTCCATTGATTTCATCGATCGGAGGTAGATCGATTGGTGTGGTAACATCCTTACTAAGATGTATATTTTATTATATTTATTTATTTATAAAAAAGAAAAATAAAATAATAATAACTAAAATGTTGTTATGTTTTTACATTATTCGTTTCTGCAATTAATTGATCATTGGCATCAACGGTTGATATATTTGTGTAGTAGCATTAATTAATTATTGACGTTTTATGGAAATAAAACATCAAATAATCAAGCAATCACGTCGACTATCAATTCAACTATCGATCGATGTCTTTGTGATTACCCGGTAACATAAATATTATGTATTACCCGGTCATATTATCTCGAGACCTGGCGTCGATGACGTCACGTCGCGTCGGACGTATCACTGATGCGCTCGTGGCGACCGCGGGGGCTGAAAGGAGAACGGGACGCGAGGTTCGCATTCCAACGAGGTCTCTAGACAATGTGACGGTCTAATACTTTAAAAATTAAAATACATTATTTTGTTTTATTTTTCTGATTTATTTAATTTATTTCATAAAAATAATTATCATTTTCATACACAACTAATAATCATTATAGTATAGTAAGGGTGTTGGTTACACACTACGGTATATATAATTTGCCAAAAAAATTTTCGGCAACATGGCAGAGGGTACCGATTATACACAACCCACATGACTTGGCGAAAAAAACCACTTCAGAGCATAATGACCAAAAAGCAAAATGCCTAATGTTCAATATGCAAAATGTGCAAAACGCATAATGTTCAATATGCAAAATGTGCATAACGCATAATGTTCAATATGCAAAATGTGCAAAACGCGGAATGTTCAATATGCAAAATGTGCAAAACGCATAATGTTCAATATGCAAAATGTGCAAAACGCGGAATGTGGACCACATGCAAAATTACCGTATTTGTTTAAATAACATTTTTAACATTGACATAAACATTTACTAACTTTACTAATCTTATTGGTTTTTAAAAATAATATCGATTCATCTCATAATTTTCATTTTATAAAAATGACTTTGGTTGGTCAAATTTGTTTTTATTTTTAACCGAGGATGTGCCAACGAACCAGATAAAATAATATACTTAAATACTAGTAATGTCTTTCTTTAAATTTAATTTAAAAAAATAGGGTTCAGACACTTTGTCGAATAGAGTTACAAAAATGGATTCCAAAAAAGTATCCGAACGCAGTAAAATAATTTGTGGATCGCAAGCAAAGTCCTTTTAAACAGTAGCAGTATATGCACTCTTGTGGCACAAAGGCTGTTATTTTATTAAAGACCGTTATTACTCATACACATATCCCATAAGTCAAATCAAAACTTAGTCAAATTCAGTTCATTGTTGTCCGATCAGACGTAAAGCTATAATTGACGGGCCTTATAATAAAGCCTTTCTGCCAAGCAACAAAATACACGCCTCGACAGCCCGTGGAAAGTTGTATAGATCATTCTTCAGCTAACTACTTGGTCTTCAAAAAAACAAAAGTTGCCCTAAAGCCCGATTTACACATCGACAAGTACAGTAGCGAGTTAAGTAGTAAGTTGTCGATTAAGTTGATTTGAATAGATCTCCATCCTATTTTTTGGCGAGTTAAGTACTAAGTAGCCCCCTCTCTCGTGTCTCGCAACTTAACTCGCCAAAAACTAGGATGGAGATTTATTTAAATCAACAACTTACTACTTAACTCGCTACTGTACTTGTCGATGTGTAAATCGGGCATAAGCGATTTTGTTATCTACATTACTGACTCAAGCCGCCCCCTTTAGTGTCTATTTGCCCTAATAGAAGGTATTAAACGAACTCCAAGACGAGGAGTTCGAAAACATAGTTAAATTTTTTCCATCGCAGTTAGCATTTGCACCATATATAGTTACGTATTACCGGCACGTGAGACCTTTCATGTACAAGCACAGTAGTTAGAAATACTAGTATTATTAAGAAGTAAAAAAAAAAAAGTTGGCACACCCATCCAACCAAAATCATCTGGGGTTGGTGGCAGCTTCGCGTGACTCCGGGACTGGCGCAGGTGGTCTTACCCTTCGGAGGCGGTATCGCGGCGCTCGGGGCTCCGCTGGCGCCCCCGCTCGCGCAGGCCTTCTACTACGGGGCTGCGGCAGCGACCGCCGCACCCTACGGCATGGGACTCGACCACGCTACCTTGAAGGACTTGATCAAAAAGCAAATGTGAGTATTTTAACTTTTTAACCTATCTTTAATTTTTTCAAACCAGCAGCATGTCAATTCTTGTACCTTAAAATCGTTAAAAATTCGTTTAATTTAACTTTTAGTTGTCAAATTGTCACACAATTAGTATTCTTGTATTTATAATTTAAAATATTTTTAAAGTAATGTAATCGTAATGTAATCGTACTGTAACTTAGCTTAGAACGGCATTCTTGTAATTTAACAGTGACAGTTCTCCATTAAAAAACGTCAAACTTGACGTTTAACTTCGTTTTAACTTTATTTTTAACGAAATGTTTAAGGACCAGAATACCACTTTTGGATTAATTAAAAATTAAATTAAAATTAAGTTAAAATTAAGTTGAATTAAATTGTATGTAACGAGAATTGACATGCTGGTCAAAATTTCTCGTTAAAATATTTGGTGAGGGTTAAGTAAGGGGTCTACCCGCTTACCAAAACGTACAGGTTAAGACGACAACGTGACTATTTCGTGTTCCTGAAAATGATAGTTTTGACACATGATTAGTTGATTTTTACTTGATCAGTCATTCCGTCCGGGTGTAAGTCTTGTTAAATGAACATTACTTATTGAATGAAATTTATGGTATCAAAACTAATCATATATATTCTCTTCAACAGCGAATACTACTTTAGTCCGGACAATCTAGCCCGCGACTTCTTCCTACGTCGCAAGATGGCCGCTGACGGCACAATACCTGTCACGTTAATAGCTTCTTTCCATCGTGTGAGAGCGCTGACAGCCGATGTGCAGCTCGTGTTAGATGCTATCAGGGATTCCGAGAAGCTGCAGCTTATTGCTGGGTTTAAGGTGAGAGAAATATTTAGAAATTACTAGCAAATCCGGCGAACTCCGTTTCGCCACTGGCTTCGTTTTATGTACTTTACATTTAAAAAAAAAAACATCCCGCTTTTCTGTTGACATTTTTCTGAATTTTCTTTGCTATAAACCTCACGGAGTCCGAGACCTTTCCAACGAATGCATGCGTTCTGGAGTTTAGCGTCAGGAAGAAAAACCCGACTTATTTTTATATAGTAGATAAATTAAATGCAGGTTCAAGAGACCCATCACACGTTGGACCGACGACCTAGTAATGACCCGTGCCCACTTCGTTGGGCGGTGATAAAAACGCGTCCCTTTTTAAACATATTCCATTACTACTCCACTCCTATTAGTCATAGCGTGATACTATATAGCCTACGACACTCCCCGATAAATGGACTATTCAACACAGATAGAATTCAAAATCGGTTCAGTAGATCCAGAGATTACCCCCTACAACGTCACAAACACACAAACTTTACCTCTTTACAATAATGGTATAGATTAATTCAACGACATTTTCATCTTTAGGTACGAACAGCATTCGAGCCAACAAAATGGCCGATACTCGACATAACATCCGGTACTAACGCCGAAGAAGACAAGGAAAAACCGAAAGACGCCGATGACAAGCCGAAGACTCCCGAAGATGACGTCACTGAGACTAAATCGGGCGAGGAAGCGCCCAGTATAGAGAGTGTGGATAAAGTCGAAGAGATTGTTGAGACGAAGGAATTGGAGACTGATGTGGTTGCTGATGAAAGGGTTAGCAGCCCGGTTGAGGAGATACAGGTCAGTTTTAAACCAGAATCTCGTTAATTTATTTGTTACGCAAAACTTACGGTCACAAAAAATCCGTTCCTAATTTACAGCTGTATGAGTAGAGTGCTAAGAGATTCTGAGGCAGAGTAAAAATCCAGGCATGAACCCGCTTACTCATAAACGCCTCTTAAATTTTAGTCAATTGATTAGCTTAAATTCTTACGATTTTGCTTAGCATAAGGTTGCCTATCCTAATAAAAATCTCGCTAAACAGTGATTAAATTTAAGAGGCGTTTATTAGTAACGGGGTATTAGATTAATAGGTGATACAGTATTGTTAATTTTACCCACACAGGCCCCAGAACCCACAGAATCTATCCAGGAGCCAGAGAAGACGATAGAGAACCAGCCCGAGGAGTCACGAATCGAGACACAGTCGGAATCAAACCCAGAGACGAAAGAAAACAAGGAGAAGTCAGATCCGACCGATGATCCACCATTGCAGTCTGAAGGCAACGAGGAGAAGCCACGGTAAGGATATATTATTTAATACAGGTTTATGTGGTGACGGAGTAAGAACACCCTCACTATGTCACCACCCCATCTCATCCCATGGATGTCGTAAAAACTGACTAAGGGACTATCCGTGAATATTATTTTTATGAAATAAAAAGAAGGAAAACTTGAAATTAAACCCTATACCAATCCGTCTGGCCAGCGTTGTATTAGTAGGCCAAGTATTCCTCCGTCATGTGAGGAGGCCCGTCCCTGCAGTGGGACATTAATGGGCTGTTATGATGATTATAATTTGGCACTAAATGTCCACATTCAGTAGATATGTATGCTGTTGAGTGTTACTGCGGATTAGTGCGACATTAATGAAGAGACATGGCGTTCTGGACCCATTCATATTGTGGGCACGGGTGCAACGTCTTTACTACAATTATTTATATAATACTTATACCCTCGGTCTGTGTGTTTTCTATGTATAATATGTTCTATGTATATAATATGTCGCAGGGAAATGAGGAAACCAGGGATTTCACGAAATCACTAGGGATATCACGAAATCTCGGTAAATGTCGAAAATGCCTTGCACTTCGGCGGCCGCTGCCGTGGCACGCTCTCTTCGCTCGCTCGCCTCGTGCATTATGGTCACAATTCTAACCTAACCTAACCTATAGAAGTTGGAATCCCTGTGTTTTTTGACCTACAAACAAAAATATAAGCATTTCTTTTCTAGTACAAACGGGATTTCGTCATATCCCTAGGGATTTCGTTGGTTTCCTCATTTCCCTGCGACATATATACACACACACAGTATACACAATAAACAAACTATATAACTAACATATGAGCGTCCCTCCCCCAGCAGGAAGAAGCAGATGGTGGGTATATTCCCTCTGGCGACGATGGGAGGTCCGCTGGTAGCGCCGGTGTCCTCTCTGCTCCGCGCGGTGCCTCCGCCGCCTCTGCCCAGACTGTTCCGTCGCGCCACACGACCCGACGACCTCAACCCCGACGTGCCCGAGTTTGTGCCCAGAGCTCTTGGTGAGTACACACACTGCCCTACACTGACCAAAAAGACAAGTAACGCTTGTCTAAGACTGAACTAAAACCTACAAAGCTTCATTTTATAATAAATAAAATAATAAATAAAAATGTGTTTATTATCAAAAAGTTTACAATACAATATGCAGTGTCCCATGGCCCCACACTAGGCAAAGCCCGTCCTGTGGGTACCTTATTACAATTACCAATAAATATCTTAAAATAACACTCGGCAGAATCATACAATCTTAATTTAACTTAACTAAATGAGTAAAACATTAAATACGGGTACACATTCACATTGTAGAAAATAGACACACACGTAGATACACAATTAAATATTGTTATTTAAAGGCAATATATAATATTCTGTACAGAATAATATTTAATAAGCTCAATAAATTGTTGTATTCTTTAATAACGAAAGGCACTCAATGAAATTTAATCAAGGTACATAATTACATCTTATTCGCGTTTAGAATGCAGTGAGTTGTTATTGTCTGCCTACCTAGCCCCGTCGTCTAACCAATCAAATCTTTTAAAATTCAAATAAATTATAAAGTTAAGTTCGCAATGTTCTGTTCAAGACATTGCTTTGCTGGAATTTGTGTCAGCTGTCAACTGATTAAAACTAAAAAATATGTATAGTTCACCAATTCGTAAAAATAAAAGTGGTTCGATGATTCGTAGTAGAATAAAAAGTAATTTACGATGTATATAAATATTTTAAACAGTGTAATTTAAATCTGACTAGACAACATAGTACACAAATCGTCAGTTGCAAATGGCGTGTTTAAAAGAACAGTTTATAGTATTCTTAGTGAAAAAAAAAACAAAATACCTAATAGATTGAAATTACCCGCAAAACCCTTTTTTCGGGTAATTTGAGAGTTTACTATTGATAAGTGCGATGAATTTGACAAATGTGTTTGAAGGAGAAAAGTACACTCAATATATTTAAATAATGACTAACTGACAATAAATTAAAGTATGACAATTTGTGAAGCTGATGAAGATCTTCCAACATTTTTAAATTCATAATTTTTATTATATTACAGAGGAATGCAACGACAAAGCGGAGGGTGATGAAAGACATCCATCAGGGACTGTCAGTCCTAACTCTGAGAGCTGGACGGAGGTGAGAATTTATTATTAATAAAATAATGTATTATTTCATTTTTTTTTAAACCGATAAAAACGCGGGTGGCGAGACCCCTCACACGGTGGACCGACCACCTCATAAGGACGGCGGAAAGCCGATGGATGAGGGAGGCGCAGGACCGCACAAGGTGGCAATATTTGGAGGAGGCATATGTCCAGCAATGGTCGTCAATTGGCTGAGATGATGATGATGAAAATAATGTAAAACAATAAAAAAAAATTATACTCGAGACAAGGCTGAACTGTGTATTGATGCCATGACCTTTAAGCCACCAGAGTCCTAGTCTCGTTAACCAAATTACTACATTGTGATTTATTAATTTACTCATAAACGCCGTATTGATTGCATAATTTATTGACTGTTTATTGAGATTTTTCTAAGTAAAATCGTATGAATTTTAGCTAATCAATTGACTAAAATCAAAGAGGTGTGTATGACTTAGGGGGTTAATGTATTACTTATGCACGATTTATAAACATATTTCATTATTGCTCCACTCCTGTTAGTCATAGCGTGATACTATATAGCCTATGACGCTCCCCGATAAATAGACTATTCAACACAGAAAGAATTTTTTAAATCGGACCCCCTACAATGTCACAAAACACACACACGTACTGTTATCTATGTATAACATGTATGTATTTACAACAAAAAGGAAGAGAGCTTGTACTAGACAACGGATAAACATACTTAAATATTTCCTTTTTGTTGTGCCATGCCATGTGCCATGTGCCGTGTTAACGCCATTTAGTCCCAAGCCCAACTAAATGGCGTTGTGTGTATGTGTGAGGAATATTTATTTATTTAAACACACAAACTTGACCTCTTTATAATATTAGTGTATGTATTGTGTACAGGTGAAGCGTCGCACGAAGGCGGGGTCGCGCGAGCGCACGGGCGGCGCGGGGGAGGGGGAGGGGGAGGCGCGCGAGGAGCTGCACTTTCAGCTAGATGAAGAGCTGGACCTGCCGCCGCCCAGACAGAACACATTCACTGATGCTTGGTAACTTATTGTAACTTATTATTTTGTATATAGGTTATATGTCCGCGTGGTGACGGAGTAAGAATACAATAATATGTCACCACCCCATCTCATCACATGGGTGTTGTAAAAACCGACTAAGGGACTATCCGTGAATATCATCTTTACGAAATAAAAAGAAAGAAAACTTGAAATTAAACCCTATACCAATCCGTCCTGGCGTAAATATTGCACATCGACCTGTAAAAAAGAGATAATAGGTCAATTTCGGCTTCGTAGAGCGTCATCTCTGTCGCACGAAATACGAGTTTTTTTTTTTAAACATGTTACAAATTCATACAAAAAATGTTTATTGAGTTTGTCGTCCGTACATACGTCGTTGACGTTACATTCGCCATATATCTTTGGTAACAAGGGAGCTACGTCTGCCAACAAACTGCTGTGCAGGTTGACAGAAATACTAATATAATGTAATATTTATTTAATCACCGAATAAACACTTTTTTATTTTCATTTTTCATATAAATTTACTTTGTTAATCTACTATTATTCATTCCCTCAATATGTTGCAATCACCAATTTTAAAAGAAGACGTAGTGATGAAGTTTGGGCATACTTCTCCCGATCCTCGTCGGTACGAATTATTTTTTTCTTTTTTCAATTTATAAAAAAAAAGTAATATTATATTTTAAGTAATATTAAATACTAGCTCAGCCGTGCCCACTTCGTTAGGCGGCGAAAAAACGCGCCCGTCTTTTAAACATATTTTATTACTGCTCCACTCCTATTAGTCACAGCGTGATACTATATAGCCTATGACACTCCCTGATAAATGAACTATTCAACACAGAAGGAATTTTTAAAATCGGTTTAGTAGATCCAGAGATTACTCTCTACAACGTCACAAACACACAAACTTTACCTCTTTATAATATTAGTATAGATCAACTCTTTTTATTGTCCCATTCCAGGTCCGACGAAGAATCAGATGCGGAGTTCACGGACCGCGACATAGGACGACTGCTGATAGTGACTCAGACCGGCGCCAGGCCTCACAAACATGACGGCCACGACCGCCAGGGGGACTGGACCACTCGGACCAAGATCACTCAGGACTTGGAGCAGGTAGGACTATACATCTCAATGTTGAAAGTTTCTATTCGTTAAAGTCGTGACCAGAAGAGATAACAGTTTTTCGTTGTAATGCACTCTTTAGCCTCTATTTTCTTTTAATACATAGATTGCTCGTATTATTTTTGTAATTTGGTAAATACAGGACATTACCAACAAGTAACAAAAGATTTATGAAAAATCAATTGTTATATGTATCTCTTTATTTACATTTTTCACATTAATTTACATTTTTAAATATAGATATAAAAATAAACACATTTAAAAATAGAAAAGACCCACCAGCATCGGGTACAAGGACCAAGCTACCAGTGGTTAGGGCTCCAGAGATAGGAACCTCCTCACAATACGTGCCGTGTCGAGCAGTAATGCCTTCTGCATCAGACCTATGATCCAACTGTCAAGCGAGAGTCTCCTTAGATGTTATTTGTATTATTCTTAAGCCTGTAAATATGGGTCCAATTTAAACCAGCGGATTTTACCATTTCAACAAATGTAACTTCTACCCTTATATTTTTTTTCTTATGATTAAAATGCTATAAGTTAGCTAAGATGTGCGCTATTACTTATACCAAATTTCATTAAATTATTTTTAATAATTATTGAAAAAACAAAGAAAACGATAGTATGGAAAATTAAATTTCGCACTAAAATCTCCATACAAAACGGCAATGTCATATAAAAGACCTAATATTTCTGTAACTCAGTTCAGTTTCTTTATTTTTCAACATAATGTTACAAAATAACAGCTTATTGACGTCAATTTAAAACTACTTAGTCTAAGTTTACATATTAAAAGTTTTCCAAACTTTACCACCGCTTCCAAAGTAGAGAAGAAGCGGCGTAACAAACTCTAAAGCAGCATTTTTAGATGTCTCTATAATTTTATAAAAATTTTGGAACTGTAATTAATATTTATACTTTGATTCCAGGTGATAACAGATGGATTAAGAAGATACGAAGAGGACTTATGGAACGATACTGATTATACATCAGTTAGTAATAGATCTGTGAGTAC
Organism: Schrankia costaestrigalis; assembly: GCA_905475405.1. Lineage (NCBI taxonomy): Eukaryota > Metazoa > Arthropoda > Insecta > Lepidoptera > Erebidae > Schrankia > Schrankia costaestrigalis. Next base: position 3,570,575 of record FR997855.1, read on the forward strand.
AAATTAATCTACTATATAAAAATAAGTCGGGTTTTCCTACCTGACGCTATAACTCCAGAACGCACGAATCGATTTCCACGGTTTTGCATTCGTTGGAAAGGTCTCGGGCTCCGTGAGGTTTATAGCCAAGAAAATGTAGAAAAAATTTCAACAGAAAAGCGGGAAAATAATGCCCGTGTGAAGCCGGGACAGGCCGCTAGTTGTATATATTAATTGTATACAAAATATACCCGTGTGGTGACGGAATAAGAATACAATATGTCACCACCCCATCTCATCCCATGGGTGTCGTAAAAACCGACTAAGGGACTATCTGTCAATATTATCTTTACGGAGTAATAAGAAGGAAAACATGAAATTAAACCCTATATCACTCAGTCTGGCCAGCGTGGTATTAGTAGGCCAAGTATCCCTCCGTCACGGGAGGAGGCAAGTGCCTGCAGTGGGATATCGATGGGCTGTTATGATGATGATGATGATGTTTGTATACGCGCTACACTAAAACAACTCTATACGACATTACCTTTTGAAATATAATAACTGTGGAGGTCGCGGTGACGTAACAGTACCACGCCTCCAACGAAAAGGGAGGATCCTCCGACCAGGCGAGGGTGATCGTGCCTGGCGGGACAACTGCCCAACGGTTGTTCATTGGACGTTGTATATATGCGGAATCGCTGTGCGAATCTTGATATCGCGATTCAAGATGTATCTGACATCTGTTGATTGTGGGGGGTACTGAGATAGTTTGATTTTTGTTTGTTTTTAAAAAGACAACTCCCGCACTAGGGATCATGCCCTGTGTCGCGGGGACTTTTACAAACATCAATTTAACTGACACAACCGAACACCCAGACTCAGGACAATAATTTGTGGATCGCACAAATAATTGTCCTGCGTGGGGATCGAACCCACAACCTCGTGCACGGCAGTCGCTGGCGCTACCGTCGCGCCACCGAGGTCGTCAAAAGTGTAGTGTAGGTGTTCGCTTGAGTAAGTCGCTAGATGACGCTACATAACTAATCTTTCTTAACTTCAACAGTCATATGGCAGCCAGCACCAGTACAGGACGGTGTCGCTCATATCTCGGGAACAGTTCGAGGCGGCCGTGCCCAACGAGAGGCATTGTAATCCTGCGGAACCGCCGCCACCGCCGCCCAGACCGGCTCATGTGAGTATACCTATACCTTTGTTTTTCTGCTTTGAAAGAAAGAAAAAATAATTATTATGCACCTCACTGCACAATGCAAGAGTATTAAAATCACAATATATATATCTAATAAATTAATTCTTCGTGTGGTGACGGAGTAAGAATACAATATGTCACCACCCCATCTGATCCCATGGGTGTCGTAAAAACCGACTAAGAGAATAACCGTAACTACTATCTTTACGAAATAAAAAGAAGGAAAACTTGAAATTAAACCCTATACCAATCCGTCTGGTCAGCGTGGTATTAGTATGCTAAGTATCCCTTCGCGGGAGGAGGCCCGTCCCTGCAGTGGGATATTAATGGGCTGTTATGATCACGTGTACTATAACGCTACGTGTGGGCAGGTGGAGCAGAGCGCGGACACTGTGGCGGGTCGCAGGCGCACGGCACGCTTCTACGCGGCCAGCAAGGACCCGCACGCCACCGACGTTATGTGAGTATGAGTACTTCCTACATCGTATGATATTGGCTCCTTCAAACGCAGTGTGAAGAAGCATTTGGCCGAACCGGCAAGATGATGACGACGACGGAATGAAGTTATTTTTAGATTACGATCCGTTGTCTTCATTTGTGGACTGTTATCGCGCTTTCCATCAGGTTCGATATAGTCATATTGCCGTGTTTATATATGTATATAAAAAAAAAATTACAATCCATATAAGTACTAATATTATAAATAGAAAAGTGTGTCTGTTTGTCTTTCTTTAACGACAAAATGAAGCTACGAATTGACGTGATTTTTTAAGTGGAGATAGTTAAAGGAATGGAGACTAACATAGGCTACCTTTTTGTTTGTAGTTTTTTTTTCCGTGTCCAGGAAAGGCGAGCGAAGCCACGGGCAAAAGCTAGCTATGATATAATAATTATTATGCTTATTTGAATGTGGGTGAGGCCCAAGCTGTTTTCCAGGATCGTGGCGTTCTGTCGTCTATGCCTACCTCGGACGGGATAAGGCGTGAGTTTATGTATGTATGTAAGTTATGCTAATTTTAATTTTTATTATTCTCAGTGTCAGCCGCAAACACAAGACCCGCTACAGTCTAAACCCACCAGTGGAACACCACGTGGGATGGATCATGGACATACGCGAACATCGGCCCAGGACTCACAGCACTGGGTAAGTTGACTCACTATCAAATATATTCATCTTAAGAGACCTATAGCTCGTATTGTTAGCAAGCTGAAGTAGCAATGGGCTGGTCATATCTGTCGAAGGACCGATGGCCGTTGGAGCAAACGTGTCCAGGAGTGGAGACCGCGACTCGGTAAATGTAGTGTAGGACGCCCCCCAGCTAGGTGGACCGACGACCTCATAAAGGTCTCCGGGTCGGACTTGATGCGGAAGCCGCAGGACCGAGTTTTGTAGCGCGTTTTGGGAGAGGTTTATGTCCAACAGTGGACTGCAATAGGCTAGTTGATTGATTGAAGAGACCTACAAATATGTTTTTATTCCTTACTGATCTAAAATCTGTCAATGGTTTTGGAATCGACGCCGACGTAGTAAACTTTTACTTTACATACCGAATTGCTGTTTGTAAAAGTCTTTGTATTTTTACTTCGTGTGGTGACGGAGTAAGAATACAATAATATGTCACCAGCCCATCTCATCCCATGGGTGTCGTAAAAACCGACTAAAGAACTACATCCATGAATATTATCTTTACGAAATAAAAAGAAGGGATCCTTTTTATTTTGTAAAGATAATATTAACGAATAGTCCCTTAGTCGGTTTATACGACACACATGGGATGAGGTGGGGTGGTGACATATTGTATTCTTACTCCATAACCCCACGGATTAGGAGGAATATTAATTATTAACAGGTATTAAGAATGTGATTGAATAAATGATAGTCTATTGTATACCGAACATTTAATTCGTAAATTTTGTAATATTATTGTAGTAAGATTGTAGTAATAATAATATAGTTGTAAGTAATAGAGGCTACTGTTGAACTGGATTTGTTTTTATAAGTGTATTTTTATTATTGTTTTGTATTTTTAGTATTTTTAAATAATGGTGCATATGATTTTTTTTATTTTTCTTTCCTTTATATTATGATGTTGTTATAGATTATGTGATATTTTCCTTCTATGTTATTGTATGATTAGATGTTTAAATTATTGTAATAATATTCTACACAAATATATTTTTGTTCTGAATAAATGACTTATTGTTATTTATTATTATGGTGTTTAGGTCATCGCTGGGCACGTCGCCAACATTGGGATCGTCGTGCGGGTCTATGCCGCAGTCGCTGCCCACGTTCCACCACCCCAGCCACGGTCTGCTCAGGGAGAATCATTTTACACAACAGGCCTACCACAAATATCACTCGAGATGTCTTAAAGGTAACACTTATTTATTCATTAAATTTAATCATCTATCAGCGCATCTGTGATTCCTCTGGTGTTGCGGGTGTCCATGGGCAGCAGTGATCACTTACCATCAGGTGACCTGCTGACTCGTTTGCCTTCTATTACATAAAAAAAAAACAATATTACCTAACTTAAAAATAGAAGTTATTTTGCTGTACCGCAGAAAGAATTATATGACTACGATTATGTTCTTAAGAGGGATATTGCGTTATGTATTACCTGTGACCTCAGCGACAAGTTATCGAACCATCGCGTATTAGTGACACGCGTACCACACCTTCTTCCACACTTCCACTTGATTCTTTCTACCGTACATATAGACCCGTGCCCACTTCGTGGGGCGGCAAAGAAGACGCGTCACTTTTTTATACATATTTAATTACTGCTCCACTCCTATTAGTCATAGCGTGATACTATATAGCCTATGACAATCCTCGATAAATGGACTATTCAAAACAGAAAGAATTTTTGAAATTGGTTTATTACATCCAGAGATTACCCCCTACAACATCACAAACACACAAACTTTACCTCTTTATAATATTAGTATACTCGTAGATTATGTAGGATGACAGTTTTACTATTTAGCACTAAATGTCCACATTCAGTAGATATGTATGCTGTTGAGTGTTACTGCGGATTAGTGCGACATTAATGAAGAGACATGGCGTTCTGGACCCATTCATATTGTGGGCACGGGTGCAACGTCTTTACTACAATTTACCTCACCACAGAAGTCACATTGTAACCAACAAATCTCATTCCATTTTTCTTTTATTTTTTATAAACTTTCTGTAGTAAGTTTGTAATCCAGTGTCGTAGGGACTTTTCATCATACCAGCCCATTAATGTCCCACTGCAGGGACGGACCTCCTCCCGTATCGGAGGGATATTTGTCCTACTTATACCATGCTGGCCAGAAGAATAGGTATAGGGTTTAATTTCAAGTTTTCCTTCTTTTTACTTCGTAAAGATAATACGGATAGTCCCTTAGTCGGTTTTTACGACACCCATGGGATGCGATAGGGTGGTGATATATTGTATTCTTACTCCGTCACCACACGGATAATGATATATATTTGACTAATATTTTTGTAATGTGTTTGTTTTATACAGAACGCAAGAAGCTGGGTATCGGTCAATCACAAGAGATGAACACACTCTTCAGATTCTGGTCGTTCTTCCTAAGAGATCATTTCAACAGGACCATGTATAATGAATTCAGGTATGTTTATATTATGTGTTACAGTTAAAACTCATTGCCATACATCAAAACCACTTTTGACTGCGTAAAATAGAAAGAAAGAATAAGAAGAAAGAAAATATATTTATTCCTGCTTTAAGGATACAATAGGAATACAGACAATTACAAAAACAAAACAAAAATAAATAATATAAACAAAAATCATGAGAAAGCCACATCTGTGCAGGAATCGGACCCCACTCAGCATAATGCTGAGGCATACCAAGCAGTAATGCTCAGTCGCTTACAGCGCTGATTTTCAGTGAGGCACATGAATAGTCAATAGTGATTTTGACTGACATCCTTAGTCAAACTCAAAACTCAAACTCAAATATAAATATATATTGCTCTCTATTGACTTTTTTTGCAGTCAAAAGTGGTTTTGACAATCGCTGTTAGTCAAAACCACTTAACTGCATAAGTAAGTCAAAAAAAAGAAATTTGTAATATATTCCTAAGTTTACAATATTTTTATTTTTGTCAAACACTTGCAAATGACCGTAAGTCCGAATTCAATGACTCTCATACTGATTTCCGAATTAATAAAACCAGAATAACGTTACCACGAAAACATGCTATCACAAATAACGTTACCACGAAAACCTGCATTTACAAATTTTCATTCTGGCACTCGCCGTTTGCTGCTGCAGCTCGCTCGGCATCGCATTGTCATCGTTCTAACCTAACCTAATCTATTGACAATTTGTGAAACGATGTCAAAATGAAAATTCGTGATTGCATGATTTCACTAAGGCTGAGCTCTCACTAGTCCAATCAAAATAGACATTCCAGTTTGCATTAATTCCCAACAAGCTGGATTTTTGTGCAGGCCTTGAATACGTCATTACAAATGATATGCCAAAAGTCCCCATCGATCCCGCTTTTGCGTTGTTTTTTATTCGAGGTCAAAGGTCACAAATTTGCGTTTTTTGCGTATATCTCTTTTATTTTGTCTGGGCTAAACTAAGGTTATTTAATTTATTAAGTAAGTTTTATTTGTAAACCTTCTTGAGAGAAAATAAATGCTTATATTATTACTATATCATTTATATTTACAGAACCCTAGCTAACGAAGACGCATCGGCAGGCTTCCGTTATGGACTAGAATGTTTGTTCCGCTTCTTCTCTTACGGACTAGAGAGGAAGTTCAGGCCAGAGCTGTACCAGCACTTCCAGATTGAGACTATGGCTGATTATGAGAAAGGTTTGTGTTATATCTTTCTATATATAACTAGCTTCCGCCCGCGACTTCGCCCGCGTGAAATTAGTTTTTATTAATCCTGCTCCCTTATGTCTAAGAGACTTACAGAGGCCAGCCTTTTTTTGTAACTTGATACACCCAAAACTTCTAGATTACATGTTCCTAGGTTCAGTGGTTAAAATTTCGTATAGGTACAAAAAGTTTGGCTTTGTAGTTCCCGTTCCGAATCCGTACCGTTCGAATTTCGGGAATTCCGTTTGTAGAAAAAGCCTACGTACCAAGATTTATTGTCTTATCTTCAATTCAACCACTATTTCACCCCCACACTGGTAAAAATTTCAAATTGCTAGAACATACGATTATTTGTTAAAAAAAATATTTTATTTTTGTTAATAAAAAGTAGCCTATGTTCTGTCTCAGGGTCTAAAGATTGTCTGTACCAAATTTCATCAAAATCGGTTGCGAGGTTTAAGCGGGAAAGCGTAACAGACAGACAGACAGAGTTACTTTCGCATTTATAATATTAGTTGGGATTATGGGTGGAGAGACCCCTCACACGGTGGTGACGACCTGGTTAGGACGGCGGGAAGCCGATGGATGAGGGAGGCACAGGACCGCGCAGGGTGGAAACTTTTGGAGGAGGCCTATGTCCAGCACACGTCCATAGGCTGATATGGATGGATGGATATATAATTATGCTGTACGTGTGTATCATTGAACTCCTCCTAAACGGCTTGACCGATTTAAATGATATTTTCTGTATGCGCTCCAGTGGCGCCATGAATCGTTTAGATTCACAAATCGGGATCGAAAGCACATATTAATTCGACATTCATTGGCGTCTGTGACGTTTAAAAAGGTTAATGTACCATTCTTATGTACACTGTAAATAAGAAAACATATACTGACCAGATAGGTTGCATATTGGAGACGGGCCAAATAAATAGCACTCGTAACCGACGCGCATGTATGAATCGCTTAATGATTGTGGACGAGGCCGAATCTATTTGCCAGGATCGTGACAAGTGGCGTTCTGTCATCTCTGTCTACCCCGGACGGGATAAGGCGTGAGTTTATGTATGTATGTATGTACTGTAATTAATGTTTTCGTTTCCAAAGGTCAACACTACGGTTTGGAAAAGTTCTGGGCGTTTTTGAAATATTACAAGCACGCTGGTGCGCTGCAGGTGGACCCTAAGCTACAGGGATACCTCTCCAAGTTCAACAGCATCGAAGACTTTAGAGTACTTGAGGTAAGAATCGAAAATCAAAATGTATATTTTCATTACTTAACAATATTTCATCATAACAGCCCATTAATGTCCCACTGCAGGGACGGGCCTCCTCCCGTGGCGGAGGGATACTTAGCCTACTAATACCACGCTGGCCAGACGTATTGGTATAGGGTTTAATTTCAAGTTTTCCTCTTTTTTTATTTCGCAAAGAAAATACATATTTACGGTTAGTCCCTTAGTCGGTTTTTACGATTAAGGGGACGTTAGGTGGTGACATATTGTATTCTTACTCCGTTACCACATGGACAACAATATTTGGATCACACAACAAAAGTTCCTCTGTGAAATTTGAATCTGTAACCTCATGCACTCCATCAACTGTCAAAATATTTATATATTGTAAAAAAAAAGTTATAATATTTATATATTATATTGTTAAATGTTCTAAGCACATTTAAAACAATGTTTGACGACGTCTGTGGCGCTGTTGGTATATTACATGAATGCTACGCAGAGGTCTCGGGTTCGATTCCCGTTCAATGCAAATCTTTGTGTGCATGAACATGGTTGTTTGTATTGGTCTGAGTGTTTTCTATGTATAATATGTACGTATTTACAAAAAAAAAAGTATTTATGTATGTATATCCGTTGTCTAGTAGCCATAGTACAAGCATTGCTTAGTATGGGACTAGGTGGCGATGTGTGAATGTGTGAGGAATATTTATTTATTCATAATGTATCATTCTCAGCCGCAACTGAACGAGTTGCTGCAGGCAGGAGGCCCACTGCCAGGCCGGGGCCCGCACGCGCGTCCCTACGACCGCACGCGCTCCGTGTCTGAGTCCGACAGAGCCGCCAGCCTGCACAACAGGTACGTGGTTATATACTCTTGTTATACAGAGCTCAAGTTTGTGTGTTTGTGACGTTGTAGGGGGTAATCTCTGGATCTACTGAAGCGATTTTAAAAATTTCTTTCTGTGTTGAATATTCCATTTATCGGGGAGTGTCATAGGCTATATAGTATCACGCTGTGACTAATAGGAGTCGAGCAGTAATGAAATATGTTTAAAGAGGTTCGATAACGTTTTTGTCACTGCCCAACGAAGTGGACACAAGTCTGCTAGTATTTATATACTTGTGAAACCGACATAACACTTAAGTATATCCGTTTAAAGTGGGCAAGACCGACCTTGCCTAAGAATTAATAAGTTAACTTACCTATAGAGACCTGGGAATCTTTTGAACACCACCCCTGTAAGGACCTAGTACCCGATCCCTCTGTTAAGTCCCCTGGTTGTGACAGCTGCCGTACTGTGTGGAAAAGGGCAAATAGATTTAGAACTAGACAAAGCGATGCAACTACCACCTCCACCGATGGGGCCTCAAAGACTCGCCGGGGTGTGATTGTGGAGCTCCAAAACAAACGACAACACATCGTCGAGGAATATCCCCGACGTCGTTTCTCTGGGGGAATGCGTGAGCTACACAATCTTACTCCGGCCGCAAAAGATTGGCTCCTCCAGCTGGATATAGACGTATAGGGTTCAAAGCTGGGTTTTGACGACCTCGGTGGCGCGCCGGTAGAGCCAGCGGCTGCCGCGGGTGAGGTTGTGGGTTCGATCCCCACGCAGGACAATAATTTGTGAGATCCACAAATTATTGTCCTGAGTCTGGGTGTTCTATGTGTCCGTAAATTGATATTTGTAAAAGTCCCCGCGACACAGGGCATGATCCCTAGTGCGGGAGTTGTCTTTTAAAAAAAATAAAAAATAAAAATAAAAAAAGCAGAAGCCATACGCAATAATAAATTAACGTATATGCCATGATGTCCACAGAGTGAACAGTCGCGCTCCGCCGCTGTCCTCTACGTCCAGCACGAGCAACAACAACAACAACCGCGGCCGCGCCGGCTCCTGCGGGGCACAGAGCCAGGTCGCGCACAGAACTCCCAGACGTGAGCATAACTACTAAACAACTAGTCTATTGCAGTCCACTGCTGGACATGGCCTCTCCCAATATACGCCACAGAACTCGGTCCTGCGCCTTCCGCATCCAGTCCCACCCAGAGACCTTTATGAGGTCGTCGGTCCACCTAGCGATGAGGATATACCTACTAAAATAACTCTTAAATGAACTTAAATTTAACATAATAGGTGTTCTTTACCTATGAAATTGCCGTTTTATTTCTGCGCAGTCTTTAGGCTCTACATTCTTTTAAAACATATATTGTTTAAATATGTTTTGTTATTTAGGAAATATAGGATATTACTAACTTGTAACAAAAGATAATAAATAAAAATAATTATTATTTGTATTATTAATAAACCTGTGAACATGGGTCCAATTTAAAATAGCGGATTTTCCGATTTGTTTAATTGTAACTTCTTCCCTGATACTTTTTTCTTTATTTTTCATTATACAGTAGAACCTCGATAACTCAAACCTCGGTAACTCAAAAACCTCTATAACTCAAAAAAATAATATGTTCCCTTCCCTTCAGAGTCCAAAACCTCTATAACTCAAAATTCGCAACCTCGATAAGTCAAATAAGAAATCTCTGTATTGGCCCTCAGTAACTAAAAGAAATGTTTCCACAACCTCTATAACATAAAATTGTTTATCAATGAGTCATTTTGAATGAGTGTGCAAAACAAAAGTTTTCGGTATTTATGGCTTGCACGTGTTCACTACATAATTAAATTGATAACGTAAACAATACATCGAGCCGTTACCGCCGACTTATAGTAACCGACAAAAACTAAATTTTACAGGAGAAGGTTTTTTTTAAATATTATCACCAATAATGGTGATATCGAACTGAAATTTAAAATACAGTTATGATTTTTGAAGCTTTATTTAAAACAGTTAAAAAAAATTTTGCGGCTGTTTTTATAGTAAGTGGCAAAATTTTGATGAACAGTGTAGGTTGCCATAGCGAGTAGTGTCACTTACGCTACTATTCCTAGATAATTACGCAACTTACGATAGTATTAGTTATGTCGGTTACTTTAAAAAATAAAAAACTGTTGTGCCAACGATAAATTTAGCACTTGCTATAACTTCTTAATTAGTGTATTTCCCACCCTTTTTTCGACAGACTATGATCCGTTATAGTTCAAAATGTCGTTTGTGATAAAAAACGTTATTTAGGTAAAATTGTCGCTTACGATAAGTCGGCGGTAATGGCTCGACATATGTCACCTATTGTTTGCTTCTTCGAAATTCTTTAAAGCTTTGCGGCGGCGGAGGTTAGCTTTAAGACAAAGGCTTACGTAAATAATTTAGTTTTTGATCATTGTGCAAAACAAACGTTTTCGGTATTTATGGCTTGCACATGTTCACTACATAATTAAATTGATAACGTAAACAATACATATGTCACCTATTGTTTGCTTCTTCGAAATTCTTTAAAGCTTTGCGGTGGCGGAAAATAGGAACAATGGGTCATACATACACATGTACATACCTACCTCTATACATATTAACCTAAACCCTTGGTAACTAAAAACTCGATAACTAAAAACCTCGATAACTCAAAATATTTTGTGTTTCCCTTGGACTTTTACTTATCGAGGTTCTACTGTACATAAACACAATAGTTAGCTTAAATGTGCGCCATTACTTATACAAAATTTAATTCTATTAACTTTAATTATTATTGAAAAATCTAAGAAAACGTTAGTATGAAAAATCTAACTAATGATAAAATCTTCATACAAAACGGCAATTTCATAGGTAAAGACCTAATATTTATAATAATAAAATGCGTAAGTAAATTAAGTAGTTATTATTAGTAAGTTATTCTCCGTGTGGTGACGGAGTAAGAATACAATATGTCACCACCCCCATCTCATCCCATGGGTGTGGTAAAAGCCGACTAAGGGAATAACCGTAACTACTATCTTTACGAAATAAAAAGAAGGAAAACTTGAAATTATACCCTATACCAATCCGCCTGGCCAGCGTGGTATAAGTAGGCCAAGTATCCCTCCGTCATTGGAGGAGGCCCGTCCCTGCAGTGGGACATTAATGGGCTGTTATGATGAAGTAAATTAAGTAGTTATTATAAGTAAGTTATTATTGTTCAAGGCGTCCATTGACTACAGACGTGACTTAAGTCCCGTAATACTAATTGAATATTTTCTCTCTTGTCCCACAGCAACGCCAAAAACGAAGCAAGATGAACTCAAATCTGTGTCCGCCAAACAGTGATAGCCGATGTAAATTTAGTATCAACACACATACATAAACACAATCATACACACACATATATATAAATATATATTTTAAACATATATCGATGATTATATTGTGCTAATTGGTTTTAACGAAAATTTTATAACTTTTAAACTATCGCGTTTCATTATTATAAATATTATATAAACGGGATATTAACGCGCATTTTATTTACCTTTATTTTATTTGACGTTTCGGCACAGATTGCACTGGCCGTGGTCGCAAGCTGACTGAACGTTTGAAACCGTGCCGAAACGTCAAGTAAAACAAAGGTAAATAAAATGCGCGATAATATCCCGTTTATATAATATTTATAACGATTATTTTATACCAAAATGTACATGAGTATTACACATAAATTTTAACAGAAGTTACGGCTTATTACTTAACTAGCTTGTGCCCGCGGCTTCACCCGCGTTGTAATAGATAGCTTAAATGTTATTCCACACCCTAAACTAACTAAATTTCATCAAAATCCATTCAGTAGTTTTTACGTAAAATAGTAACAAATATCCATCAATACATCCTCATAAACTATCGCATTTATAATATTAGTAGGATACGCAGAAACATCATCGAAATATAAGCAGCCGTTTAGGAGTTATGACTTTAAATTTTCACTATAGCAAAAATGTGTGTAAAAAAACCAGCTGTTTTTATTTTACATGGTTTTTTGGCTAATAAATTGAAATGAAATGTTTATTTTTACAAGAAAATAAACTTTTCATTTCATTTCATTTTGAAATGATCATACATCTCCTAAACGTATAGGTATTATTCGTTGTTTATTTTTGTTCCTGTTTAGCAAAAAAAAGCCTTATTTTTATGTTAAAATAAATAGGTTATGTTCATGTACATTTTGCAAAAAAAAATGTAGTTAAAACCAATTAGCTTTACAATCCTATCGATGTATAATATTTATCTATATATAAACAAACAAACGAACGAGTTGACAAAAGTGCTATGTGCTTAACTTACTATATATATATAATTATGTGGCATTTTATTATATATATAAACATATTAAAAATAAATATTAAGTGCTAAGGACACTGTTACTAATGGTTATTGTGTAAGTGTTTGGCGATATAAGATGACAAGGACGGAGCCTAGGTGAGTTTAAAAAAAATATATAAAATCTAGTCTAGTCCCTCACTATGCATTCGCGACTTAAATAGTCATATGTAAACGACGACATGCAATCACGAATAACGTTACCACGAAAACCTGCTATCCCGAATTTTAATTTTGACATCGTTTCACACATTGTCGAAAGATTAGGTTAGGTTAGAACGATGACAATGCGATGCACGAGCCGAGCGAGCGAAGCGAGCGAGCTGCGGCAGCAGCCGGCGAGTGCCAGAATGTAAATTCATGTTCATGTTTTCGTGGTAACGTTATTCTAGGTTTAGTAATTCGGAAATCAGTATAAGAGTCAATAGTTTAACACAGTTATAGGTCTCCTCCGGGTACGGATGGCAGCTTATTAAACACAGGTTCAAATCCTGTATCCAATTTTTATTATTTTCCATTCTCTTTCGTTCTAGTACAGTAGTTGCTGCCGAGTTAGTTGATGGTACACACAGCAACACATCAAGTTAAACATTTTCATTTGAAATTGTGTCTTATTTCAAGGTATTAAGGTACATGAGTGTCTAGCTTGATTAGTTGCTGTGTGTACCTACTGTTCTTGTTATTCTTCTTAGTGTATATATTCTAAATATGTTTCATTTTCTTTGTCCCCAGCTTATATGCATCGACAATAAGCAACGCCGCGCGCTAAACTTCACGCATATTATATAAAAAAAAAAACTAGAAATACAACTTTTGACAAGTATAGTTAGTTTAAGTGTATACTATCATATATTAATATATATTTATATATTTTTGACATTGTATAGACTTAAAAAAAAAATTCAAAAAACCACTACAAAATTGATTAAAATATATGAGATAAAAAAACATAAGATTTTGTTCTCCGTCGTAGTCTTTGGTAGTTTAAGATATTTTAGATGTGGCAACGTTTTGGTGCTGCGACCATCGATAATCCTCGCATTTTTTTTTCTCTCAACCTCTAGTGATGGTGTCTCGCTTAATCGACAAAATTTTTACTTTTTAATTTTTTTTGTGCATGTAATCATTTTTAATGCATTCGACTCGCAGAGTTAAGGCTTGTATATATTAACGACTTAGTACTCCCTAGAGAAGCAGAGATAGTAAAAATTTTAGTTAAAAACCCTAGACACCATACACTGCCAGATCTCTAGAAAAAAAACGAAACGCCTAGGACAAAAATCTAGGCGTATTTCATTGTATTGTTAAAGTTGTACAAAAAAGAAAATTGTCGTGTGTAGGGGACAATGTATCTGAAAAGTGTATAAAAAAAAACTTACGTCGAAATAGATTAAAAAAAAAAATGTGTAAAATTTTGTCAGAAAGACTGGAACTATTAACTGTCTGCAGTATATTATCGAGAGCGAGAGGTTTTTTTTATTAAATAAAAAAAAATGTGTTTATTAATAATATAATATACTCGACGAATGATTATTATACTTAAAATATACTTAGATTTTTTTGTGTATACGTGGGCCGTTGTGTGAATGGCTTGGTGTTCGATTCTGTCATTGCAAATTTAGAATACTAGATTTCCTTTATTCCATCTAAATATGTAAAGTTTAAAAAAAATCTTTTATGTACTTTTTGTGTGTTTTTGGGTTACCATTATGGCACAACACGGTAATAACAAGTCTGCCGTTGCAGGAAAATAAAACTGTTATAGAAAGTTCACTAAATTCTTTAATTTGATTGTCACGGCACTTCTTTACGGAGAAAAGGGTGATCATAATTTATATTCTTAGTAAAAAAAAAATTGAGCTTAAAAGTTTTATATCTTGTGTCAAATACTAACCCCCGGTGTCTGAATGACTGATCAAATAAAAATCAACTAATCAAGTGTTAAAACTGTCATTTCAGTTCCTGACAATGATAGTTTTGACACTTGATTAGTTGATTTTTACTTGATCAGTCATTCAGAAACCGGAGGTCAGTATAATATTCTATGGTATTTTTTGCTAAATATCCATAGATAACAAAGCATTTTTCACGGCAGAATCGCAACACCCGCTGTCAGCCATAATTACTTATTTTTAAATAATGGTTTTTATTTGTTATTTTTAAGTGGTATTTGTACGGCCCTTACTGCCACTCTGTAATACTGAGCACATTATATTTAACTGTATTCTCTTTGTATTTATAATATTTTTTAGTAATTTCATTACAAACATTTTGATTTGGAGATAAAATGATAGTAGTTTAACTTAGATACATACATAATTTCACGCCTTGAGACCACTGAGCGAGCACCTAGATCATTTTTAAATCTGTTTATGTATGAAAAATATCACGTAAAACATAATAGCTTGACGTTTTTATAACGTGTAAATATATAAAATGTAATAGTTTGACGTTTTTAAAATGTAATATACATTGTGTCTATTATTATAACGTAAACTATTCGCCATTATAACACAAACGGACAATATAAGTTCTAAAAGAAATAACTTGTTTTAAATCGACGTACACACAGCAACAAATCAAGTTAAACATTTTCATTTGAAATTGTATCTTATCTTAAGGTAGTAAGGTTCATGAGTGTCTAGCTTGATTAGTTGCTGTGTGTACACCAAAATAATCCTTGGTTTGTATGTGTATTTAGATGCCAACTATTTATTACATTGCCATATAAACTAATTATTATTATAAAGGCAATGTACTTGCTGTTAAAAAAATAGCAAAAATGAAATGTTAATTTATGTGAAATGATATTTTTCCTTATACATTTCAGCTTATGCAATAATTATTTATTAAAGCAATTAAAACATGATAATAATTGGCGTGAAATAATTATCATTTTATCTTCATATTCATGTATAAATAACTTATTTCTGGAGCGATTTTTAATAATTTGGTGTCTAATTATAGTCAAAATCTGTACCCCTTCACAGTGCCGCCAGCAGACACAATAGTAAAAAAATGCATGTGTACCACATATGGTACACTGCACTGGAAACGGTAAAAATATTTAACCACGCTTGTCTAATATCAGCATTATAAATAAGGGACTTTATCAAAAAAAAATATCCTCTATAATTGGTAAAATTGTCTAAATACAATCGCCGTGTCAAAATTACTTTAAAAAGTCAAGTGGAATTAAATAAAATTTTGCTTTACCATAAGATGGGCTGGTTTGCGCCATTTGTAAAGTACTGTAGTTTACCTGTCCCGCCGCAATGCCTATGTATCACATAATATGTTTACATGGTAAACCTCTCATTATTCTAATTTATTTTTGTTAAATAAAACAATAAAGCCGAACGTCCACCGCCGGCTAAACTAAGTTGGTTTAGCTTAGCTCGCATAGTTGAGCCAGTTTTTCATACATGGGGCATAGTTTGCGGTGGAGGCACATGTATGAAAAACTGGCTCAACTATGCGAGCTAAGCTAAACCAACTTACTTTAGCCGGCGGTGGACGTTCGGCTTTAAAATCAGCTAATTTACACATATTATTGTTATAATTTTAGTGCCTTGCTTAAATGTGGTGGTTAGGGAAACTCTTATATTATGGCCGAAATAATTGAAGAGTAGCTAGTAAAATAATATGCGATGATTTTACGATGTGTTTTAATATCTCTGCAGTGGCCCATGAGGAGTATTTTCTTACTACAATTAATGGTTATGGCGGTGTCTGATATTGTTATGAATAAGACAATGTGCGAATCGGATATAAAGCGAAACGGACATTTTGAGAAACTAACGTTTTGCGAATGTCTTGTTTTTCGTAAAGGACATTTTGTGAATAAGACGTTTTGCGAATCGGACATTGTGCCCTCGAACTATATCAATGCCGGGCGTGGCTTTGTGTATTTGTGTATCATATTTAAGAAATTATTAAAAATCGTTCATTTTTATTAATATTCTACATAATTCGACTAACTTGCTCAAGAATTGTTTTTTTTTTTACGAATGGGGAGGCGTATATTCGTGTGTGAGATGCGTACAAGTTTATTATCCGAAATAAAATTATTATTTGACTTATGAAATGCTATTTTTAAAAGGAAAATACGACAAAACGTGTAAATCTTTTTAGGCTATGCACATAATATTTTAGTCTTAAAAATCTTGCTAAATTTATTTGTGTTTTTTTTATTTCACTTAACTGACGTAATTTCAAGTCTGTGTATAACTCATTTTGTGAAATAGATTCTATATTCATACGCCACTTATTAGTCGTATATAATTCACTTTTAGTCGTGTATGGATTACGTTTAGTCATATGTGGATGATGTTTAGTCACTCAATTTTAATCGTATTTTTTCCTAAATATTATTATTTCGGTTAATAAACTTTACGTGTTTACTTATATATATAATAATAAAATATTATTATATATATTTAAAAATATAATAATAAAAAAACTGTAAATGATTATTTTTTTGTGATGACGACGTTATAGTGTGTACCGAGTAATGGCTCTTTTCATTTTTTTTTTTAGTTTTTAAGCTTGCTTTTCTTTTTGTTATGAATCTGTGTCGTGGTGTATACGTTTTTTGAATAGAAAGTATAATCTGTGGGTCTAGATGGGTACAAATCCAATTATTGTGATAATTAACTAATTATATTTTAAAAAAACCTTTAAGAAAAAAAAAGTAGCCTATGTTTAAGTATCTCCATTTAAAAAATCACGTCAATTCGTCGCTCCGTTTTGCCAAAGACAAACAAACACACTTTCCCATTTATAATATTAGTAGGTATGGATTGACAAAATGCTCGTTTGTGTAAACAGATTTAACTTATCTTTAATAATAAGTTAGTTTTCATAGTAAAATGGACTTGTACCCTTTTACGCTAGATTCACAGAAATATGGCTGCTCTTTTATAATTGAGACTGTTACAAGTCAAAGTAATATCATTTTGCCCTAGTCAATAATTGTTAATATTATAAAAAAAAGTTAATAATTTCATTCTATTTTTACTTACTCCGTTTATGCTTGAAGTTTCACTCGTGTTTAATAAAAATTCTGTCGATTTTTTTTTTGGTTGTCGCCCCTGGATATACTAAAGTGTCCTATGCCTTAAAACTTAAAGTTAAGCAAGGTTTATGAGGTCATTTAATTGATGAGTAAATTTCATTTCGGGCTTTAAACGTGTAATCAATCAATCAACTAGCCTATTGCAGTCCACTGTTGGACATTGGCCTCTCCCAATACGCGCCACAGAACTCGGTCCTGCGCCTTCCGCATCCAGTCCGACCCAGAGACCTTTATGAGGTCGTCGCTGTAATATGACCTCAAAAAATTTATGTTCTTTTTTACCTATTACTAACACTAATTATTCAATATTTAAGATTTTAATGTATAATACGTATGCACCACGATACAGTTTCATATGCTAAAAAACAATATTATATATAAACCTGTATACATTAGGATAAATGTAATGAAAAAAATATTAAAAATAAAAAATCGGATTAAATATAAATGCTTATGGTCGCTTCTTACATTTATTTACAATAAAGTTCCTATATTATTATTATTAAATAAAAAACAAATGTTTTTTTAAGGCTCTAATAAAATGAAAAAAAAATGTGGTTTTGAAATCTTTTAGATTAATGAATTAAACGCTTAAAAGATTTTAGTTGTCAAGATCGAAAAAATCGACTTTTTAAAAGAGATTTAAGCGCCGATTACACTAGACTACATGTAGTCAACTACATCATGTAGGAGACTACATGTAGTCTAGTGTAATCACATGTAGGACAGTGTAAAGAGAACACCCTAACACTAAAAAGCTAGGACGTCCTTATGTAGGAGACTACATGTAGTCTAGTGTAATCGGCGCTTTAATTCCTTAAATAAGGCTAAAATCGACTTATAATAGAGTTTTGAGTCGATTTAAACTAAATCAAAGTTTAAAACTGAAACTTTTGGGTGTTTTTAACAAAACAAAAATTATTGTAAACTTTTGCTCATTCGTGCAGTTAGTAAATTAGTCATAAAATTCTAACCGTACGATTTGTCATAAAAGATTTCATTCCCATAACGTTCGTCAACTTTCTTTCCTTTTCTCTCTTTTTTTGTGTTAACCGTCCCATAGTTAAGACAATATTAATGTTAACCATAATCGATTTAAAATAGAAAAAAGATAAATTAAAAACCTTTGTAAAATTACGTTGAAGCGATCGTGAGCAACGTTGATTTAATTATACGCGTCTAGGAATTACTAAAGTCACGCCTAAACTTTTCACTTTAGGCGTAGGCAAAGTCTTGCTGTACACGCTAGGCGTGTCACAGTCAAGAAAAACTGTTCTATCTAGACGTTTTCTTTTATGTCTGAGAAACGTCAGTAAAATTACATTTGCATTGTGCCTTATGTACGATTTCCACCGTACGAAGCGCGTTAGAGAGCATTTCACGTTTACTAAAGAAAATTGAGCCTTTTAATACATAGTCTTTAACGTTCACTTTTGCATGGGGTTTACTATGTTCGAAACGCGTATGCCGCGACTATAGGTTGCCATGCAAAAATAAACTTTAAATACTGTATGCAAAGACACAATTTCCTTTGTGAGATTTTTGTCTTGCTTTCCGGCGCATTCCGTTTAGTAGAATTCATACATTAAGACGTAAAGAGACGCGTATAATTATGACAGCGTCTTCTAGTGTTTTTGGCGGGATAATTAATTGTTAAGTTGTTTTTTTTTTTAATAAGTTAATTTGTTGCAATTTTTTTTGTCGTAATATAAGAGCGCCAAAGGTGGTTAAGACAGGAGCAGAAAGCGTAGTAATTATAATTATTGTATAAACGGAAAATATACAAAAAAAAATACTTGCTAATACTTAGGCTTGGTATAATTATTAAAGTAGGTATACAGGATCAATTTAAAATGGCGTGACTTGTGTAAGACAACAAAAAACGAAATAAATAAATAATGCAATTTTTTGTTACAGTTTTCAACATAAAAACACGTACGCAAAAACTGACATAAACGTCAGAATTTTACGTTTCTGAACGACACACAAGCGACGCCATTTTATGTTGACGCGATTCTTTTTTTTTTTTTCAAGAAAGCGATTGGTTGTTTTTGTAAAATAAAATATTAAAAAAATTGAAGTAGATTGTTTTTGAACTTAGTCAATGTAGTTAGGTTAGTGTTCGAAATTAAGTAAAATAATAATTAAATAAAGTAAACGAAACAAAAAAAAAAGATTTTTTACGCTGCGGCGCGATGGTGTATGTATTATTGTTCACGATAAAATATTAAATGGTTTTGCATTTTAGATTTCACCCCCCGTCGTAAGACAGTTATGGCTGTAAGTTAAAATTAATATACATATTATATTTGAAGTAAATAAATTAATAATAAAAAACACTGTAACGAGTTTATTATTTTATAGTTTAGTACGTGTCCGTTACCTCAGCCAGATGTGGTCGAAAATGGTCATTTGAATCTTATAGATAATTAGTTTTGCGGCTTCTGTAATTGTTGCGCACATTTTTAAATTTGTTGCGCTTATAGTTTTTTAATTATTTCACAAAAACATTTCCTGCTGAGGTAACGTTACCCCAGCCAGACCTTTTTCTTTCTAATGGGAATATTTAAATAAATACTAGCTATAAAATTAGTTGTCTAGATGAAGTAAATGTTGTGCCTTATTTTGTATTTGTTCTTTCTTCGGTTGCGAAGTTATTCGAGATTTTGCTGGGGTATCGTTTTTGGTTTTGCTAGATCTTTGAAACGGTTAAGCGGATTCTTATCATTATTTGTACAAGACTTCTTTGGAATTAGTTTAAATTTGTTCTGCAATAAAAATACCAAAATAATACATAGCTTAAAGGTTATTTCATTAAATAGAAAAACACTTCAATTGGTCCCAGCACTCTCAATAAGAGGTCTAAAGACTTACTTTAAACATTATTTTGAAGCTTGTAACTGCCTTCAAATGTATGTAAAGTTTCATTAGTATCCTGTAAGTATTTAACAAGTTATGATGATATTCAGTTCTTCACGAGCACGGTCATGATGCGCGCGGTGTTATTTGGCAACTGATAAGCCTGTATATGGATATATGAACTGAATGTTATGTCAATTATTAGTTGTGTAGTTCAGTTGTATATCAGTAAAATTTCAACGTAGTACATTGGATAATTAATGAGATAATACGATTAAAGTCATTAGGAAGTAAATGACCGTGGTAACCCGACCAAGTTTAGATGGTTACGAAAAATCGAAAACGTAGAACATTATGCTATCTTTTGAAATGTTTAGTATAATACACCTTACAATTTCGGTACAGACGCGTACAAAGCAATAGTAACAGCACGGCATTAAGAGTCTCTCAGTGAATGCCTTAGTGATAGATAGAAGAAAGGAGACATAAGTAACTTCGGACTCTGGCAGAATTGTCGACATCGGCATAGATTGCCAAATAAAAGAAAGAAGAAGTCTAATATTAAAATGGTAATAACAACCATGAATATCAACCTCTGGAAAACCTTCCATTATGGCAGACATTCCAATCGGGAATTTGAGACTTGATTAGACTAATAAAGAATTCTTCTTCTTGAAACTATGATATAAAACTATGTTATCTATCTTTACAATTAAAATCTTTCAAATAATTTTATTTTATAAAAGTAGGTAAAAATTTTATAACTACCTATAATTAGTTGGTATAAATAATTAACAAACACATTTATTCCCATGAATTCGGGCGAAATATTCGACCGAAAAACTCGATTACGCGGTATGAACCATTCTCTCGCGGGGGGAAAGCTTCTCCGAGGAGCATGTCCCCTCTTACCGCACCCGGGGCACCGCTGTCGAACGACTCGTGCGTGACGGTTCTCTATTTTGTCTCATAATTCTTTTATCCATAATCTAAGGTGTCATAACATTTTGTGTCCGAATCATCATGTCTCCGAATGGTAGCTAGCCCTAAATTCGTGTCTTATAATATCACTTGTCCGAAAACCTAAATCCCAAAAAAAAATTAAAACAACAACAACAGCAATAAAAATTCGTTAATAAACATGTAGTTTTTTTAACACTTGTGTAAATGTCTGTACTAAATTTGTAACACTATCCTACATATTTTAGAAGGTAGCATAATGTTCTGCGTTTTCGCTTTTTCGTAACCACCTAAACTTGGTCGGGTTACCACGGTCATTCACTTCCTAATGACTTTAATCGTATTATCTCATTAATTATCCAATGTACTACGTTGAAATTTTACTAATATACAACTGAACTACACAACTAATAATTGACATAACATTCAGTTCATATATCCATATACAGGCTTATCAGTTGCCAAATAACACCGCGCGCATCATGACCGTGCTCGTGAAGAACTGAATATCATCATAACTTGTTAAATACTTACAGGATACTAATGAAACTTTACATACATTTGAAGGCAGTCACAAGCTTCAAAATAATGTTTAAAGTAAGTCTTTAGACCTCTTATTGAGAGTGCTGGGACCAATTGAAGTGTTTTTCTATTTAATGAAATAACCTTTAAGCTATGT